>JAPWDM010000001.1:17404724-18004724 GCA_035578155.1 Brachynemurus nebulosus | reverse complement strand
TGACCGCAACATTATTTTCAACTGGTTTGGATTAACTGGCTTGGTTCAACTGGTTATTGCTTTGTTGCCCCCACCACCCCTTTAAACGTTAGGTTGGATCCAAAATTTGATCTAACTTTTTTAGTATTGTTGCCCCATTTTGTCAGCCCCACTTACCGAATTTCAGCTCAGTTCGTTCATAAGGGGGTCCTACACATGCCAAAAGGAGCCACGAATTATATATATATATATATATATATATATATATATATATATATATATATATATATATATATATATTCAGAATCGTGTTCTACGGGTCCGAAAACGGATAGCGCCCCTACTCTCGCCTCGTCCCGTTCTTGTCGTATAGACTGTATACATTCTAATTTTTTCTGTGAAAAATTCGCCTAAACGACTGAGCACTTCTGCACCGACCCTCGTATGGTAACATACCATTAAATTATGACATCATTTGAAATTTGAAGATACGAGGTTTTGTTATTGTTAAATAAATTTCATTCTGATAAATAAAATAAAATGAAATTTTGTCAGCCTACGAACAGTATAAGATGATTCTGAATATTTATATCTAATTATCTCAAAAATCGACATACGTGGTTCTAGCGGTAAGCCGTCGATACGTACTATTAAATTTCCTACATTTGATCCTAAAAATTGTGAAAAAAGCTATTGATCACGTAACTTTGATAATGCATGTCCGGCACGCACTTGGCGAATTTATTATTATTATTATAGTACCAATTTATAAAAAAAAGAAAGATAACTGTAACCAGACTCTCTTGTATAAGCGGATTCTTAAAACAAAATAAAAATTCTAACCCTAATTCTATTAATTTTTTTATTGAATTATTGAATTAATTTATTCATTCATAAGTATTACTTCCACTGTAATTATGAAAACTTTTAAAGTAACAGAAAATTATCTAATTTTGTGAGATACGATGTACTGCATTCAATTATGTCAAAATAGTATTTCTAACAGATGGTCAGTATTGCCATCTAGCGATGTCTTACTGGAGGTTGATGTAAAAGATCATTAGATAACGACACAATGCTAGACTGATATATACAGGTATCTATATTGTATATATATATATATATATATATATATATATATATATATATATATATATATATATATATAGTGCCATCTAATTGTGTCGGTATGTAGATCTAATTGTGTCGATATAATATAGATTTAGGTATGTTGGTATGTATGGATTTTAATGATATATATCTTACCATCACGTGCTGCCACCAAAATCCGTCCAAAAACGATCGGTCATTTTTTTAACTAAAAATAATTCAAGAGCAAACATATTACAACGATTTAGTGGTGAACTGATAATGTACGTTTGAATGAAAAATATCTCACTGCCTAACTTTTTTTAGTGGAAAGCGCCACCGATGTGTATAGGGAATTGAAGACGAATGAGTTATTGCATAAGTTACGTAATTTTTCAGGACCACGTAACTAAAAATTTAAGTTTTTTAGATAATAAGTACGGCGGTTTCATAGGTTTCAATAAAACACTCCAGTGGATATACTGAATATTTAAACAAAACAGAAAAAATATCATAGAAAATAAAATGCTAGACCTTAAGAATATAGATCAATTTTTTCCTTACTAAAAAAATTTCCGAAGTTGCCTTTATTTTCATCTGTCTAAAGGTATTTCCTCCCGAATTTTTTAACAAAATTTGATCACTTTAATGAAACAAACGCTAAAATTTTATCCTTATTCCCATCGAAAACACTAAGAAAATTTTTTTCAGAAATCAAAAATTGAAAAAAGGAAGGCCTAATTAATTCTAAAAAGATTGTCTTCTCTGCACCGCTACCACAGCCAATAAATTAACACAAATTCCCATCTAAGAACCCACTACTAAATCTGATCCACATTGTTACCTAATAAAATAATTCGTCGCCCTATATCGTTTCATCCTATATATAAAATCTAAACTATAATATTACATACACAATATACAATTTAATGTCAATTAAGGTTAAAAATTAACTTTTAATAACCCAACGTCATAATATATAGAACTACAGCAACATTTCTCACTTTTAAAATTATACAATATTAACCTGTTTACCACCCACGCCACCATTTGAGGCCCCTACTGCAGTCGACTAACTGACTGCATTTTATCCAACATAGAATTATCTATGCTTATGTACCTAGGTAAGTAACAGTGTTTTTTTTAAGGTACCTATTATACGTACAACAGTATAACAAGAATAATGTAAAAATTGCATGATTCTATTGACACAGGTAATACTATGGATGACGTTCGATGTGCCGTAATAGAAAAACCAGGTTACACCCATTTTATAAATGTAAACTACAAACGAATTGTAATTTTAGTTTGATGCTATAATTGCCTCTAATTTTTTCAGTGTTTATATGATAAAAATTAATTTGTTTAAGTATAATTTTTTTTTACAAAAATTACATATTTCTTACCGAGACATAAAAGTGCTATTTTTATTCGAAGATTCTTAAGCATCTATATGACCATAAAAATAAACTGGTGGGAATGTAATGTAAAATGTAATTTTAATGAAAATTCACCAAGTGCGTATTATATATATATATATATATATATATATATATATATATATATATATATATATATATATATATATATATATATATATATATATATATATATATTAAGGCAATTCACCACTGAAAAAATAAAAAGTACACAATAAAATTGGCTGAGCAATTTTTTTTTTTATATCCAGTAGGCTAGAAAAAAAACGCCGCGAGTAGCGGGGCCCCATCACGGAAGTCGAATTTTTCCCTTCATCCACAGTATTGCATGTCTACAAGCGAAATGTGATTGAAAGTCTACAAGCGATTTGTCATTTTGATGGTTTCAAAACTGATGATGAGTGTCCGGCTGATCGGGGCTTTAAAAAAAGGTTTTAAGCTTTTAAGGACTGAATCTCAGAAAATTTCAATTTTGTGCCGATAGCAGTTAGTAGGAAAAAAAAACAACACAATTCGTACGAGGGCATTCCTACCCATGCTTATCCGTTTGCCTACTGTATTGTTATCATTATAAATCACATTTAACCACATATAGCAAGGTAATGTGGAATCCCCAAAGGGCTCACCCTCGATATTAACTGAATACAGATAAATGATTTCAGCCTTATAGGTTTACTCAGAGAGTCTCTAGGCGTATTAGAAAATAAGCAAAAAAATCAAGGAAATATTTGCGTAACAATGGTGGGGGTAATGGTTAAAAGTTGAAACCTTCCAAAAGCAGTGGCTGGCTGTTAGCTTAATCTGCACACAAAATTTCAGCCCTCTAGGTTTATTTGGGGAGATTTTGACCCGAACGAAACTGTCAAAAAACAAGAAAAATCATTTTCTTTTTGGTATAAAAATGGTGTAGGTAAGAGTAAAAAGTTGAGACCCCCAAAAGGCCCCCTCTTGATACTAACTAAATCCGAATACAAAATTTTAGCCTTCTAGGTTTATTTGGGTGACCTGTGCGAGTGGTATAAAGTTCGGAAACGTCGAAGAAGCATGAAATTGTAGCTTAAAAATGGTGGGGGTGGCGGTAAAATATTAAAACTCCCAAAAAGCACAATCTAGGTACGAACTTGATCAACACACCAAATTTCAACCCTCTACGTTAATTATGGGGCGCTGTGGGCGTGTTAGATCCAGCTAAAATACTTTTTCCCCCTCCACTCCCTCCAAATCATCCTAGGAAGCTGAATTTTTGATACGTTGTAGATAATTGACCGAAACATTATTTCCAACCGGTTTGGAAAAGTTCTATTGTTTTATTGCCCCCCCCCCCCACTACCCCCTTAAAGGTTGGGTCGGATTCAAAATTTGCCCACAATTTGACCCCACCTTGATAGTATTGATGTGCACCGGAAATGAGCCCCACTTACCAAATTTCAGCTCTTGCGTTCCATAGGGGGTCCTACACATGTCAAAAGGTAGCGCGAATATATATATATATATATATATATATATATATATATATATATATATATATATATATATATATATATGTAAATAATATATAGTTATTATTTACAAGACTTTTTTTCTTCAGAATCGTGTTCTACGGGTCCGAAAACGGATAGCGCTCCTACTCTCGCCTCTTCCCGTTCTTATCGTATAGGTTGTATAAGTCTAATTTTCCAGTTGAAAAATTCGGCTAAAAATACAAAATTATGCAATGGCATATAAACTGCGACATATCGGCTTTATAAAAATTAAACTCAATATTTTCGATATATTGCGGACGATATTTCAAAGCGATGTTCTACAAAAAATATTCATTATATACGACTGATCTTTGTCTTATTTTAAAGATCTTATCTTCATATTTAGGTAGATTCATAATGATAGCATTGGTGAATTTTATAAATTCTTACAATATATTTTGCACTTTTGTAAACGGAAATCTTACACATATATGAAATTCTGTTGCTACGCAGCCCATCTGCCTAAAGACCTAGTTCTATCTAAATATTTAGTTCAGATTCTTTAGAACCGCTGGTAAAAATCTGAATGCTCTACCTCAATCGGTTCTCAAGATATATCAATTTTTGTCCGGAAATTTCTCAAAATTTGAACTTTCGGAAACGACGTTTGATTGAAAGCATATGTTAGACACTACAATTGTTCTATGTAAAAAGAGTTTTTTTTTTTGTACTTAGGATTATGGAATCGGTCTCATAATTTACTTTTTGCTTGTTTCCTAGTAGGTATATTATAATCAAAATATGCTTAAGAAATTTTTTTTGAAAATTTCATGTTTTTTTCCCGTTTTTAGTGGTGAATCGCCTTAAGTCAGGATTTCGTAATTCAGTAGCTAGAGCCCTTTAACTTCTTAGGACGTTTGTCGAAATAATGTTATTATTTACAAGTAGGGCCGGAGGTACCTCTGTGGAGGCCCCGGGACACTTCTAATGTGGTGGCCCCTGAATACTTTACATATCGAGGCTCCTGAGTATGTACTTTTGTGGAGCCGTATTTGAGAATTTCTGAAATTTTTCAAATTTTCCCAAAAAGTAGAGTTAGTGAGCCAACTAAGAAAAAAAACGAAAAAGTGCTTATCCTTTCTATTCTGTTCCTTAATTTTGAAATTTTATTCGATTTTGTGGAAGCCCCTATTATGTGGAGCCTCGACAAAATGCCCGTGCAACGTACCCCATGTGCCCTTGTGGAAATCTGGCTCTGTTTACAAGTTTTGTTTACGTATCCAGTTTATAGCGCTATGTGTCACTTACTGCCATATCAATACACTATCGCTTTGATACAAAAAACCGCGTGTTGGAATAAAAAAAAACTAGCTACAGAATTTCTATACCTAAGTCAATTTAAGGTGGACTACTAGTGTGACGTTTTCAAAAAATTGTAAAAATTTTTCTTGCATGTTTCGATAGTCTATACCTTTGAAAATAACATATTACAATTACAAATGCATATCTCAAATAGTTTTTGCGTTACAGGCATCCGAAAAGCGGATTCTGATTTTTATTGTTAACTTTGAGGTATTGAGAAATGTATAAAGGTTGATAGTTCGGGAGTTTCTGGACGTGGCTGCCCGTAACATGTTGTGGAGAAGCTAGACCCTGGCACATTTAAACGACTCATCTAGTTTTACTATGACCGTTATAGTGAGTACATCGTAAATAATTTTAGTAAAAATTCTCAGTGATTAAAACTAAATGGTAAAATATAGAAAAAATACATTTTTCAAATTTGCTGCAGTTATAACTCGAAGACAAACCATCCGATGGATTTGATTTTTATTGCAGCTTCTTTTATATATGTTTTCCGTACCATTAACCGTCAGTTTTCTGATCGAATAATAAATGTAATTTTTGCAGGCCAAAAATCATCAAATTTTCGTGCAAATTTTGAAACTTTTTTTAAAAAATTCCACCATTTTGTTAAATTTCAACTTTTTTTCTTCGATTGAGGTTCACGGTACGGACAATACCTTCTAGTTTAATAGGCTTTTTGATTTTTTTAATTTCAGGCACTGTGATGGTCGTTATCACTGCAGCAGTGGGGGAACTTTTTTTTGGAGCCTTAGGAGATCGCGAATAACTCCCTGAATTTTCAATTTTTTGATCCAAAAATTTTATCATGAATTTATTATACATCAACGAATATATCCTTAAAATATTAAAAGATTCCATACTGTAGTTTTCTTTAAAAAAATTCCCCAAAATCACCTTTTTTAAGGCGGCCACACTAGTGGTCCCCCTTAAAAAAAAAATACAAAAATTTATTAATATTAATTTCAATTTTTGTAAAAAATTTCCACTTTAATCCTGCCATAAAGACGTAAATACGTAAAAAATCCAAAATAAAAGTTTTTGTTATTCAAAAGAGAAAAAAATAAATTAACAACTTTAAAAACAAATTTTATTTTAAAACATTTTTCGATAAAAAAAAATTAAACATTCCGTTTTTCATCCGGTAAACAAAAAGACAAAAAAAAGAAGTAGAACACTTCACGTTCGTAAAGAAAACACAACTTGTTCCCTTTTTCTCGGTCTATTCGTTCGCTCAAAGAAAAACAAAAGTTGCAAACAGAAAAAAAAATTGTATAATAATTTCTGTAATCTTTTAAATTTTATTATATGATTAGTAAGTAGGTTTTTTTCTTCCATCTCCATATACGTACATATATAAATACGTTATTCTCTCTCTCTTTGGTAGGTATAATTCAGATGTTTGTATTTAGTAGCAGCTCTAAAAGAACAAACAATAAGTCTTGAACTTGTAAGTAAGGTTTGTTGTTAGTAGAAAAGCACTTCACACATACATTTACTTGCTCCACTTGCACTCACTGATGCTTACGTTTCTGAACAAGTTGTGAACTTTTCATCAATTGAGAATTATATAAGAAAATTTTTATACGAAGACAGAACCGTACTTAGTCGCGCATTGAGATTCCACTCTAACCAGTGAGAAACAATCAGTTTTTTCCAGGACTTAATTAAGGGGGGAGGGTCCTCCAGAAGTTTCAAATTTTTCATTTTTTGTTTTGCTTTAAAAGTTCATTTGAACCTTAAGGAATATATTTCTAATGTTTTAACCCCAATGGAAAGATTATCGTAGATAACGATAAACTGTTTTTAACTCTACTTTTCAAGAACGAAAACTTTTTAATAGCGTTTTTCTTAAAACAGGTTTTTTTCCGCGCCCTGGAACATAACTTAAAAAGTTATTAAGGTATTAACTTGAAATTTTGTACAGATATTCTTTAAGATATTGGCCTTTGCATATACCTAAAATTTTGCATAAATATCATTTAACAATACTGTATAACAATTTGTTTATAAAAGAAAAAGTGAAATTTTTTTCTTCTTGATTTTATATTGTGAAAAAAAATTTCTCATCAAAAGTAGGTATATGCAAAGCGTAATAACTTATTTTAATAAAATTTTTTTGTCCGATTAAATTCAGTTGATTACAAGAGGCTGGACATTCCACGACGCAAATTAAAAGAGTCAACTTGGAACAGCTGTAGCGCCGCCAGTTTTTCTTTTTTTTTCATAAAAATTTATGAGTGAATACACCACAACATCTACTATACTATGTAACTTCATTTGATACAATAAATGTATCCAGTTTCTAAAAAAAATTATTAAAAAACCGGTTGTCTGGAGGACCCTCCCCCCTTAATTTACCGTAACCTCCTGCACAAAAACTTTACCCTTAAACCCTTAAACCTATTTGAAACAAGGAAGTTCGTGCACCTAATTTCTGTAGAAGTAATCTCGATATAATAAGCTCTCAGCTTCCATAAATATCCTACCTTTCAATAAAATTGTTGGAGCGATTTACTTTTTGACAATTACATGGGTTACTAGATAAGTTTTGCAATACAAAGTTTTTATAAACGCCAGGTACTTGCATTTATTTTTTTTTATATAGTTCAACTCATAACTAGACAATAATCATACAATAAGTCCCCCTGAATCATTTGTGTACAGAACTAAGTCTTTTTAAAACATCAAAAATGTCCGAGTGGTTGAGAGACGAGTTACGCGTGATTATTCGCTACAACTTTGTGCGAGGCCTGTCCGTAGATGAATGTGTAGAGGAAATGAAAACTGTACTCAAAGAAAAGTGTCCTCATCGCGCAACTGTGTACCGGTGGTATCGTGAATTTGAGCGTTAGTGATAGTGGTAATTTCAGTGTTAGTGATGTTCCAAGATCGGATCGTCCTGTTGAAGCAACTACTCCAGAAAACGTAGCAAAAGTCGAGTTATTATATAATAAAAGAGGATAAACGAGTTGTTTTGGATAGTCAGCGCACAGTATAGGCCTCTTAGTATGTCAATGAATGTTTGCCTAAAGTTTTTCAGAAACTTAAAGAGATTTGTCCATACTCAAAAACGGATAGCTGACATTTTCACCACAATAACACTTCTGCTCATCGAGCTCATGAGACAGTTGATTTTTTAGAGAATACTGACATTAAAGTGCTTGAATACCCTGCCTACAGTCCAGATCTTGCTCCCTGTGACTTCGCTTCTCGAAAAGGCCGGAAATTTATGAGCGATTCCGCCAAGCTACTCGCAGCGTGGGATCTAGTGTGTTCATATCTGCCAGAAGAAAAATGGTACGATATTTTTGACAGTTGGTTTTTGCGTACGATTAAGTGTATAAGACCGTAACGGAAATTATTTTTAAAAGCTCTAAGGGGGTATTCTAGTCTAGAGGCTCCATTTTGAGATGATTTTACGCGCGTAATAAAAAAAAAAAAAAAAAGAAAAGAAAAAAAACAGTAAACATTTTTAGTATCCATTTTTTGTACAGTTTTTTATTGATATTTGAAAAGTATAAAAATGTATAAAAATTTTAAAAAAGATTCAAAATTGAAATCGGTACAGGCTGATAAATTGGGGAGGCGAAAACGTCTCCTGGTTGACGTGATTCCAATCCTCCTGATGATCTGAAACATAAAATTTTAGTTAATTCTTAATAAACAAAGATGTAGAATTAGTTGGACGTAGCCGATTTGAAAAAAAATTTTCACAGAATGGCGTCTATTTAAAAAAAAATTATCTTTTCGCCTTCTTTTTTCTTGGAAATTTTTTTTTTAAAAACAGTAAAAACAAATTCCAAAAATCGCTACATCGGACCAATTTTGATAGTATTAAGAAAGTCTGTACCAAATTTCAAATAAATCGGTGCATTAAAACTTGAGATATCATGTAACCTTATCAAAAAAAGTAGTTTTGAGTAATTTATATTAAAAATTTGAATTTAGCACTGAAAAGATACGCAGTACTCAGGGAAAAAGTAACCATAACTCCGAAAATAATTCGAATTTCCGTAAATCCTTTTAGAGGCTTATTCTTAAAGGTCTAAACTTTTAAAATATGAAAAAAATCTATTTTTTCAAATTTCTAGACTAGAATATCCCCTTAATAAATATGGCTGTATTGTAAAACTTATCTAGTGACCTACGTATTAGATAAAAAAACGTTGAATCCATAAAGTTTTCCTATCCAGCGCTATCACCATTAATAATATTTTATGTATTTTAATATTTATCTCTTTCAATTTTTTTTAAGATTTTAAGCGTGGACTAAAGCGTGGTTTACATGAGGTTTTTTTTTAATAGCAGCTAGTAAATGTGCTAGTAATCCAGTGTGCTTGTTTTACTCGCTACTATAGAATACTTGTAAAATTGAAATGTTCCAACTTTATTTATAAAACTAGCCGTATGCCCGATGGGATTTCCCATCGACAACATCTTTTTATTAGGTATTCAATTTCTGCTCACTTTTAATGTTTTTCAAAAGCCTAAATCAATATCCATGTTTATAACTTCAAAAATGGTAAACTTCCCATATTAACTTTCATTTTCTGTCTTAGGGAATAAATTTCCAGAAACAACTGACTTTTATTTATAAATAGAAGACTAAACGCCAATTTTCATAACTCCTGTGCTTAATTTCGTCCTTCTAAACTCAACAGTTTAGGCTTTGCGTTGTCTGTCAGTCAGTGTTAAAGATTTATTAACTACTAGTCGTATGCCCGATGGGATTTCCCATCGGCAACATCTTTTTATTAGGTACTCACTTTCTGCTCACTTTTAATGTTTTTCAAAAGCCTAAATCAATATTCACGTTTCTAACTTCAAAAATGACGAACTTCCCGTATGAACTTTCATTTTCTGTTTTAACTCCTTAGGTAATAAATTTCCAGAGACAACTGACTTTTATTTATAAATAGTAGAAGCCTAAACGCCAATTTTCATAACTCCTGTGCTTAATTTCGTCCTTCTAAACCCAACAGTTTAGGTTGTGCGTTGTCTGTCAGTTAAAGTTAAAGATTCATTAAATATTTTTTATTTTAATAGTCATAGTAACATATTTTTCCAACTTCAAAAATAACGAATTTCCATAAAAATTTACATTCCCTATTTAACCCACTTAGGAGGCGAATTTTCAAAAATCCTTTCTTAGTGGTCACTTACGTTACATAGGGAGCTCCTGTGCAAAACTTCATTCTTCTAAACCCAACGGTTTAGGCTGTGCGTTGTCTGTCAGTCAATCAGTGTTACAAAATTATTAAGTAGATTATATTATTTGTTTTAATAATCATAGTAACATATTTTTATATACCACTAACTTCAAAAATAACGAATTCACATACAAACTTTCATCCCCTATTAAACCCACATAGGGGACGAATTTTCAAAAATCCTTTCTTAGTACTCACTTACGTTACACAGGGAACTCCTATGCAAAATTTCATTCTTCTAAACCCAACGGTTTAAGCTGTGCGTTGTCTGTCAGTCAGTCAGTCAGTGTTACAAATTTATTAAGTAGATAAAAAGCAAATTGTTAGTCATGGAAATTTTATATCTTAAGTAATTAAATTACCTATAGTAACTAACAATCTATATTTTTTTTATTTTTTAATGTATGACACTTTGTTACTAGCATACTTTTAAAAATGCATACTTTTACACACATGCTAATAATTAGTAAAAAAGTATTGTGTAAACTCTGCTTAATAATCAGATAAAGATCAATAGAAATAAAATATTTGTTTCATTACATATACCAATATGTAATACCACAAAGTAACGGTCAAATCAATTAACATTAAAAAAAATCGTAAAAATGTGTCGATTAATTTCGATACTTCGGGGACGAATGTACGCGTTATTATTGCTCGTGCGATACAAAAAGTGGTTCATCCTTAATTTAGACCTCTATTCAAATTAAGTTATCCTCCAAACAAACTTTTTCAAATAGACCCTCTTATAGTAATCCGCTCCTGTTGCTCATCCAAAAATTCTCACCGCACATAACATCAATTGAGACGAATATGCCGTATATACATGTACGTATACATATACTTGTATTTAGTTTGCGTGTTCCCAATTTCAATTCAAACGAATGTTTGGTATATTTTAGGGATAATGTTTGTTCAATTTTGATTGTATAGCTCAAATGTACATACATACATATATAGCTCTCACATGCTCAAACATACTCACAGTGTGTACTTACTTAAAGATTTTCACCATGTATGCATATATTAAGAAACTTTGTCAGCAAAAAGTTTTTACTACAAGTTAAAACTTTGCTACATAGTGTTATTTTGTAAGGATAGCAACATTGCAGCTCTAAATACTCACTTAAAATTTTATACGTAGTTTTATGTGTGTTGCCACTATACCGCAGCGCAACTATAGCCTCCGAAAAACGACAGAAAAAACGTGAACCGTACCGCCAACTTAATTTATTATACTAATTTAATTTTATTTAACAAAATAAGCGATAGTTTACGGATAGTAAACTATGTAACTATGTGCTTGCTATGTGTGCAGTTACGGAACGGATGAAGTAATGGTATAAAACATGTGTTTATGAGAGTAGCAGTAAGTTGCGAGGTGGGGGTTAAACGAAAATTTATATTTAACGCACGGACCACAAAAAGTTCAATAAAAAAAATTTGTGATTTTCCTAGAAAAATCGCTTGACAACTTTGTTATTAAAAACTTTTTGGATAATTTGATATCAGTACGTGCGGAAATTAATTTAAAAAAAAAATATATAAAAATTTGTAGTTCTTTTCAAGAATTTGTGCAAGAAAGTGCAAATTATGGTGAGTTTTATTGTAGAGGAGAGGAAAGGAAATAACAAACTGTTTTGTTATCGAATTATTGACTTAACAAACTTTCAGCACAAAATTCTTCTACACTACCAACTAGCCAAGTGACCGTGCATACATACTTAGGGCACTGGCACTTTATACTGGTAAATCGAAGGCTGGAATACTCCTGAAGGTTTTTTCTGCAATTTCCCTTCACAATTCCTAATAAATGTCGACACAGTCCTACACAGTCAAGCTAGAGGACAACTCCAAACGGATACCTCTCAAATCCCATCCTCTCCTCATAATCATTTTCCTTATTCACTATGATGTTATGTAAATTTTTTGATTTAAAACCTTTTTGATCTCCTCTTAATTTCCTTTTTTGGAAAGATATTTACGTTCTGTTTGCAAATACATTCATTTAATCATTATTTCGATAATGCTAAGCTGCTACGGCAACTAAAAAGAATTTATACTCACTGTCAGAACTTAAGCGAGACATCGCAGTATGTATTTATTGTGGAAGCACTGGTGAAATAACAATCACTTTTTTTCGTTTGCCGTAAGGCTAGGTATTGCAAGCATCTTGTAGAAAATCAATTAATCGAAAAAATCGTATTAAATAAATTTGTGAATATGACTGCGTGAATTTGTGAACACAAACGGGGGGTGGTATTAGCCCCAGGGTCAATCCAGCTTTCAAATTAGAAGGCGGTTGCATTTTTGTAAAGGTTTCAGAATGTTTTTTTTTTTTTTTTTTTTTTTTTTTTGACGTTGCAAATTTAAAGAAAAATATACCTACCTAGCAAGGAAAGGTATCCAACTGTATCTCTCAACAATTTTTGAAACTTTGGTGAATTGTAATTCTTATTAAAACTAATCACAAGCTATATTTCATTTGTGCCCATAAGCGGTTTAAGGCAGTGAAACTCACCCCTGAAAATTGGAATTTTTTTCAATTTTCTTAAATATCTTGGAAATGGTAAGAGCTTTGACAGGGAAACTATATATATTTGTAAATGGCACTTTAAAATCTTGATTATGATACCAAAATTAAAGTTATGAAATCATTTGGGTTTTATCCTCCACCCACAATCCCTAATTTTATCAGGTAGGTAGTTTTTGGTAAAAGAGGAGGCTTTTATATTATTAACAAAGGGTGTATTTATGCAACAAGAGATAAACTGGTGTGATGTAAAATATATTAATTAATTTCTTTTATTTACACATAACAGCCTCCTCTTTTACCAAAAAATACCTGATAAGATTAGGGGTTGGAAGTGGGGGATGAAACCCCAATGATTTTATAACTTTAATTTTGGAACCATAATAAAGATCTTAAAGTGTCATATATATATATATATATATATATATATATATATATATATATATATATATATATATATATATATATATATATATAGTTTCCCTACCAAAGCTCTTACCAATTCCAAGATATTTAAGAAAATTGAAAAAAACTCAAATTTTCAGAGGTGAGTTTCACCCCCTTAAACCGCTAATGGGCACGAAGGAAATATGGCTCGTGCTTAGTTTTAATAAAATTTACAAGCCACCTAAGTTTTAAAAATTTTTGAGTGATACAATTGCATACCTTTCCTTGTAAGTTTAATTAAAAGAAAGACTTCGAAAAACCATAATTCTCTTCTAGTTTAGTTTCATCATTCTACCATTTCATTAAAATTTTGGTAAACTTCGTGGCGTCTGTCATCAAATTAAAAATTTCTTCCATTCTGAAATCAAGCTTTATGGGTGCAATTTGAATTAGGGGAATTGGTTGAATTAGGATAACCTAGATATAAAATATTCATTTTTACTATCAAAATGTCGAAATTCCTTTTGAAAATATAACTAACTTCACAGCAATCTTTTTCCTTTAATTCAATTTTTCAAAAAATTAAAATAACGACTTTGAAAAACTATATCTTTTGCTTCCGGTTTCATCATTCTATCATTTTATTAACGGTTTTTAACGCATTGAAAAATTTTGATAAACGTGATGACTGATTTGTTTTTCTCAAAGCAGACCTTATTGAAGTAATTTAAATTAGGGTAATTTCAGTGTGAATTTTTCAATTTTACTATGAAAATGACTCATGTCAGTTCCTTTGGTAGATATGTATGATATATCATCAGATAGACCACGGTAACATTTGAATTAGCCCCTATTCAGGGGCCATGAACCCCATGACAATTTGCTACACATACAATGAAATCAATTTGTATTGCAATATTTACGAGGTGTTTTCATATTTGATTAATTTGCAAATATATATCATTTAGCGAATAATTCGATTTAATAATTTATAAACACATTAACTCGAAAATTTACTCGAAATAAATTTACGTAATTACTTGATTTTTGTAATTACAGAATTATTCGACTATGTACATGTTATATTTTTAATTATTTCTGTACAATTTTAATTTAACATTCATACTACCACTACACATACATATAAATGTGCATACATTCATATATGATGTATTATTTACACGTATGTATATAGGTATAAATATGAAACATTCTAGTATAACTTCTAATTATTTCGATATTATAATTCATATAGTGCGCATAATGCACGTCGAGCGACATCCGTTATCAAAATCAAGAATTTAATATAAAGTACAAATGTATAAATAA
This sequence comes from Brachynemurus nebulosus, assembly GCA_035578155.1. Taxonomy (NCBI): domain Eukaryota; kingdom Metazoa; phylum Arthropoda; class Insecta; order Neuroptera; family Myrmeleontidae; genus Brachynemurus; species Brachynemurus nebulosus. The sequence goes on along the minus strand of JAPWDM010000001.1, from coordinate 17,989,927 downwards.
ATATGTGTACAGTGTGTATACTTTTCATTTGTCCTTCAGAGTATTGGTGCTTTGAATTACGTAAACGTAGATAAACGAATAATAGATAAACAATTCAGCACTTAGAAGGAGATGCACCCAGAGTGAAATTGGGGATTTTGATGAAACTTCGCTGGTGTGTAGAATAGGTATAAATAAGGGACCAGTATTTTTTTTATCGGCCATCTTCCACGTTTAGGAGGTGAAACCAGCCCCTAAATTTGGCGGTTCAAATCGTATTTCTAAAGATATCTCGAAAACTATAAGAAACTTTAAATTGACGAAATATTACACTTTGAAAGACCTATTCACCTGTATAGGCTAAACCAGGGCCGGGTTCATAAGAGGGGCTGGAGGGGTGAAAATGGGAGTAAATTTTCTTGTACAGCCTGAATAGTTGAATGTATCAAATTTTTGCCATCATAAATAGATAGAGCACTAAAAATTAGGAGATACGTGTTTTTGCCGTTTTTCGAAATATGGGTGGTATCCAAACCATATAAGGGAGAAAAAAATTGGGTAGATTAAATTGTATTATTATTGACTGCAAATACGTTCCATATTTTTTTATTTTTAACTTGATTTTCATCATGAAAATGTAAATTTTTACTTTTCGATAATGATTCATATATTTTTCAATACTAACTTAGTTGGTAATTTAGCCATGTGTATATTTAGTTACTAATATTCGATATTTTTTATACTTATTTCTATCAAAGTTCTCTGGTCTGCAAGTATTAATGAATGTTAAACAAGAAGCAATAATCTTCCGTTCAACAACTGCTTTTATCTTCTTACAAATTCGTTTTTAACCAAATAAACGATGTTTATTTATTTCTTAACATTCAAACTATCTGCTTGTTCTTTTTGTGTTTTATAGCTGTCAACCCCGTTTCCCAAATCGAAAAATTTATTACAAAGCACCTGAACAGTGAATTTCGTTATTGTTTAAGAACACATAATATATACATACATAGATACCGATAGTTTCCTAGTCAAGTAAAGAGAATTAATATTTGCCTTGTGAGAAAAACCAATATAACATATAAGGAATGGTATAACGTATTTCTTTATTCAAAGAATCGTTCAGTGATTTCAAAAAAAATGAACTTTTTATTACCTTAAAACTTTTGCTGAAATACTTACTAAATACTTTTCGACTACATTTAAAGTAAACATCCAATATATGTACAAATTAATGTTCGTCATGTCTAGACAACAAATGTATATACATATAAGTAACATATTATTTGAATATATTATTAAATGTTGCTTATCCGGGTACTAAAGACATTCGATGCAACGCTACCTTAGTTAGAATCTATCTTTGTCTATGTCATTGTAGTATGTAAAGTAAGCAATATAAGTTATGAAGAATAGTTCTCTTTACCCTTTTGGCCCCTTCTAAAACTGCCATGAATTGACGTACAAGCAATACATGTATAGGCGAAACCTTTATTAAACTTAAATAGGTACATACAAACAACTTTACACAGATGTAGGTACTTTAAAATATGTATATAGGTACTACCATATATGTTGGATACGTCATTCAACATTAGGAAGATACAAAGTTTTTATTAATTTAACATATTAAATATTATATATTAAAATTACATGAAACTGAGGAATTAAACAATGTAAAATTACTATCATTCTAGTCTATTAAGTTACGTTTACGAACAAATGTCTGCAAGTGTAGGTATTTTAACTTAATAAACTGTGTCTATTAGTATAAGTATTATGACTTATTTTGATTACATCTCTATGGTATCTTTATAAGTTGATAAATGAATGAAAAATCACAATTTAAACAAATACCCCTGTCACAGCATCTGCATAACATAGCGAATTTTCCAAATATTGGGCACTGGCGGATCTCATCCATGACCTATATCCATTTAAAATAGTTTAGCTTTCTAACAGTGAAACAATTTTCAAAATCAATTCAGTAGTTAATTTTTGGCGCTTTTGGATCCTCAGGACCCTAACGAATCTCATATAGTGTAGCATATATCCATTTAACAACATATTATTACATTACATAACTATAGTTTTCGATTTTTTTTCTAGGTATGCAATTATATTTTCTCTCTAAAGGAGGACATCATGCAAAAATTTCCTTTCCATAACGTACTCTTAAAAAATCTGACTAATTGTAATTTAAAAAGATGAAACAGAGCTATTGTTATTATAACACGTACAGCTTGTTCATTTCTACTTGGCGGCTGAACTTTGAACTTCATGCATATCTGTATATGTGTTAGTGTGTACCAGCATATCTACTGAGTGTAAGTACACAAATACTACCACAATACTACAACACTACTTACACGAATAGGTTTCTTCGCCGATTCTGTGACACGCCAAGTTAAAATGAATAAGCTGTACATACATATTGAATAACTAACTAGCACTTGTTTTATCCAGAAAAGAGTTGCTAAAGCGATAAAACATTTATTGTAAAAAAGTTCAGCAAATTTCTTAATTTTTCTAAAAAGCTAGTTCACTTAGTACAATGTTTTAAAAGCTTATCTCGTGCAAGCTTTCTTTTACGCCCTTTTCGACGGTGTCAAAAAAATTAAAAAAAATTTTTGAATTCTAGCCAAATTTTGCAAAAAAAAAAAAAAAAAAATAACACTAAAAATGACGAAAACTGGCGAAGAATGGCCAATAAACCTACTTCTGGGCATCCGACGTGTCTGGCAAACGAACTTAGCCGAGCTAGTCCGAATTCCAGCATGCATACCAAATTTCATAAGCATTACACGTTTCGTACGAGAGTTATCGTGTACACACATAAATAAATAAATAAATAAATATATATATATATATATATATATATATATATATATATATATATATATATATATATATATATATATATACATATATATATATAGATATATATATATATATACATATATATATAGATATATATATATATATATATATATATATATATATATATATATATATATATATATAAATTTTAGTGAAATAAATTTTCGGGTTCTAGAGACTCCAAACAAATTTCTACTATAGTCCCGGACTTAGGTCTTACCATAAGAGCTGCTGTAATAGCTGAATTTCCAGAATGGAAATTCGCTAAAAAGAAATGCCGGATATACAAACATATAAATAATTATACTAGCAGTCCATCCTGGCTTGCTCAGGTATTTATTTTGTTTTCATTTTAGTGTATTATGTAACTTCCTATATATGCATTTTATATTTTACAACTGTTATTAGCTATACATATTTTATAGCTGTGGCCCACGGTTTCGTCTGCGTAAAAATATCTTCTAAATCAAATATTCCGAAATTCTGTACGAAATGTTATTTATAATGAGTGGCTTCGCTCGCTAGACGACTCTAAAATAGAGATGTTGCTGGAAGTAATTTTTTGTCCCATTCCCGCCCATTCCAAAAGGGAGGTGTTGGATTCAGTAGCTGACTAGGAATTAATACAGAAATATTTACGAATAAATGCCAAAAACAAAACGTTACAAAGAATCAAAATTTATTTTGCAATTTTAGTCATACTTAATCCCAATGACTGTACTATCCAGTGCTCCATAATCACTATGACCTTACTATCCAGTGGCCCATAATCACTATGATCCAACTACTCAGTGATCCACAATCACTATGACCTTACTACCCAGTAGTCCAAAGCCACTATGATCTTACTACCAAGTTCTACCTAGTTGTTTATTTTAAGCCCTTTTTAGGTCGATAATAGCCTGACGGACAATTTTGACCTCACGTTAACTTCTTTCATAATTCAATAGTATTTAAGAAAAAATTTCTCCAGAAGCCTGGGCAACTTAATATAATATAGCCTATGTCAGCCTCCAATTGCTTAGCTTCTCAACGGTCAAGAAATTTTAAAAATTGGTTATGTGGTTAATTTTAGAGTTTTTGGGATCCTCAAGATCCTGACAGATTTCATTCCATTATAGGATTCAAAATCAATTGAATACTATGGTGAAAGCGCCAAAAATACATGAATATAATATGTTCACAAATTTAAAAAGACCGATTACGGAAGAGTTCAAAAATAACCGTTATAATGTTGATAAACGCCATAAATCATCAAACACGGAGTGGCCAAACGTGCTTAGGCACTGGCACTAGCCAACTGATAAGTTGGAGGTTCGAACTCCGCAGCCGGTTATACTCGTAAAGGTTTTCCACAGTTTTCTTTCACTATTTCAAATGAATATCGAAATATTTCCTTTACAAAAGTCGGCTGCAGACATACACGTTCCAAATCCCAATCCCCACTGCTTTCCTTGTCCTCACATCAAAAATATATAACGTAAAATTATTGTAAAAAATATAAAAGTGTAAATAAAGTAGGTATACTAATAATGATGTGAGTGGCGTCTATTATACAAGTATTCTGAAAAACGGATTATTATAAATCATCCAACAACTCCAAAAATTTACTTTCAGTTAAAATTTTACAGCGATACGTTTATCAAAAAGTATTGCAGAATCCGTACCTATTTTCAATATTTCTATATCTATGCGGATAAAGCCATAAAAAAATCAATCGCCATAACTCATCGCACATTTCATTCAGATTTACGTTTGGCAAAAACCAGTTTGAAAAGCCACTTAAACCCATATAAAGTGTACGCGCATTAAGAGTCGAAGACGAGATAGAAAACTACACACACACATAAAGCACACCTCGAAAACGGATAATGTGTGTTTGTGTTGATGGCACAAGTATCGTGGCACATCCCATCCCCACTTCTACCCCCACCACTACTCGCCATCCCACACCAAATAAATGCACACGTATTTGTTACACACAAAAAAAGAAAAAAAAAAACATTTCATTCACAAATCGTACTTTTAAAAAATCATTTTAAATGCCCTTTGAAGTGTGTGTCTTGTGTAAACCATTTGTGACATCTGTCGTTCGCCTCGCTATGGATCCATGGATGGCAGGAATACATTTGTTCGTTGACAAATATGAGTAAAATAAATAAACATACTTTTTCAACTTACACACATAACAGAAGGAAGAAGAACGCCAACAGAAAATATCCGAAGATATAGAAATGTTAAAATTGTATTTTTTTTCTCCACACATGTTGTTGTGCTCGACCGTTCCTCTATATATTTTACCGCTGTGTTGTGTGTACTTGGTGTTGTCTAAATATGTGTGTGTGTATGTCACTCACTAAAAATAGAGAAGTGAGAAGAAAAAGATCCTCGTAAAAGATAATAATGTAAGGTGGAAAAGAACTGGATGCCGAGAATGGATGGCTACTTTTTTTTTGAATCGTTCCATTCAATTGATGAAAATCGTGATGGGACATGCCATCCTCGTAGTTCGAATGACAAAACTTGGTTTCAAGTATTATCGAAATTTTAGGTGCTCATATTTCGAGTAAGATAGTATAATACTATAATAGGATGCACGAGATAAGAGTGCGCATTGACTTTAATATTCCTGGAGAAATTTCATTATTATCAGGAGCTGATACCTGAGAAGTTATTACATGATGAGCAAAAACAAATTCTTAGTAGCCTTAATGAAGACTGTTGCATTATAAATAGTAGTAAAGAAATAATTACGGTGTTACTGACTAGTTATCATTGCTAATAACAATGAGTAAGGCCTTTATGATCTATTTTCTATCGAAAGATTTTGATAACGAAAAATATAATTTAACAAGTGTGATATATTTGAAAGAGTACCTAAAAAGAAAGAAAATATCGTTATTTTTGACATCGATAATTTTCGTTAACGAAAACTGCATTTTAATAGTCGTAATGTGTTTAAAATGCTTATAATTTGCTTCGCTTAAGTTTTCGAAATTTTCGCTAATTTTTACGCACCGTTTACTTACGATCAAAAGTTTACAATAACGAAAGGTATCATTTAAAAACAAATGTAATAAGAACCTTACATGCGACAGTCCAACTTCAGAAGCACTTATTGTGAAATTATTACCCACCATCAGTGTTTCTTTTCCCGCAAAATTAACCCGCAAACTTTAACCCCGGAACCACCCCTGTTGATGTAATTTGAACAAATTGCGAAGCAAGAAGAGCAATATCGTTAGCTTTTGCTCTATCTCTTACCGTTTCCGAGATATTTGAAAGATTAAATTTTTACCCCAATTTTACATAGGCGATTTCACCCGTTCAAACCGTTTTTCCGCTGATCAAAAAAGATACATGTCGCGTATTTTTTAATGTTCTACAACATATTAAAATTTCGATATTCAAAATCGGTAAGTTCGACCTTGGAACCTTTGTCAGTGTCACATCACACCGCTTAACACGGAATTGTTAACATGGTACAGCGTTACGTCAACGTGTGAAAAATATTACCGAACCCTGAGGAAATTTAGTGCGTAGACGCGTGGTCAAAATCACTGGAATGTACAAAATAAAGAAATCGATCACATCATACTTAAGCCTCATCTCAGTCACTTAATAATTCTCATAGGCCGTTTTAGTTGATTTACTTACTCAAATGACTTACTTTTTACTCGTACGAGGCTAGTTATAGACAAGGAGAAGAAAAATTTCTTCACTGAAATGATGATAGCTAGCAGAGGATTATAATAAATTTGAGTATTTCCAACCTCTTCCACTCTTTCTATTCGGGCAGTTTCATTTGAAAGCTACAAGAACTACACAAATAAAAATAATGCCCCCAACAAGTAGATTTATTTGTGGAAAAATAAAACAGACAGAATGAGATATTAAACTGATATGATGTGTTTGTGAATTCGTTATTTGGTAGCTATTTTAACTGTAGCTATAGTGTAACTTCCACTATATAGCTACATATTATTAGTCTGTGCTATAAATGAATTGTGAGCGGGCTTGTGTGTGTCCCATTTTCCTTTGCGTCCTTTTTTCGCGTACTTTTTCGTTGGTACGTGTGTTGTGAATTTTAATTGCAATTTATGAAGATTAATGCCTAAAATGTATACAGTTGAATATTTATGCGGATATAAGAAAAATACGAATACTATATTTAACTTACAGTAAAACTTATCTGTAACAATAACCATTAATTTTTTGAAAAACAAAAAAAAATTATGTTTATTATTGATAGTAAGAGGTATAGTAGTGAACTTTTCTCAAAAATTTGCAAAAAATGCGCTGTTGGTGTTTAAAGTTATGTTTTCTTAACACTATGAAGCCCGAGCACTTTCACAGTAAACTTTCCCGGAAACCGACAATATTTTTAAACACATTTTAGGTAAACAAGTACATAAAATGATTCCACAGAACACTAAATGATTCAACATGTATGTGTCATGCAGGTCAAAAGACGAGTACATACTAACACATAGTTATTATTATTTTAATAAACCACACATATTCATACAAGCATACAACACACGCATATACACACATATGGATAAAAATATATAAAAGATGAAGCCTAGATATTGTGATAATAATACATAAATGTATATTTATATGTACAAAAAATAAAGTGTCCCGTACGTAGAAAAAATTTAATAAATTATTTTCATTAGAATAATATAAAATCTTTTTTATAAATATTTTTAAGTGTTTTATTTATTTTTCTAAATATTGATCGCGGTCGGCCCCTGCGGATGTTTTGTTTGGTTTCAGATGCCGAAATCATGGAACTGAAAGTGTTAATACAAATCTTAACATATTTGAGAAAGGAGTTGCGAAAAAATAGAAGGAAAAACCGTTAATTTTATTTTGAAAAAATACCAAAAACGTACGTCATAGAATACGTTTACTATATTTACCTTTTGTGTCTTATCTGTTCATTTTAGACCAGTGTTTCCCAACTTCCGGTCCGCGAAAGTATGTAATCAGTCGATACAAAGATGTGTGAATCTTAAAAATGTTTAAAATTTTTGTCAACCAAAAAGTGTCGATATCTATCTGAATTGCATGGTGACCAAGTGTTCGAAACTCAACATTTCATATTACACGACCTTGTATTATTAAAGAATTTTTTTCTAAACATTCCTCTAATACTTAAGAAAGTGTTGCTGTTTTTCTGAATTACATATGACTCTCCCATTACGCAATCCACTGGGGTGAATTTGTTAAATGAGAAAGTCAAAGATCATGGGCGTCAATGTTCCTGATTTATGTATTTGTATGATTTACTGTTACAAACTATTACTTGACACTAACACATACAAACATATTTGCTTTAAAACACGGAGGGGTGCCATTATACACATCTTGTGTGCGACGTAATTGTTAAATGGGGACGTGCATTATGGGAGAGTGCTATGTACATGGTATAACAAGTGGTCCGAAACCGACATTTCATATTACACCACCTAATGTTATTACAGTTAATAACGGAAATTATTTCAGAGAAAAGAGACAGATTTTCAATCTTCGTAAAAATATTTAACTGGCTTGTTTTTGCTCAATTTCCTAATATTTAGTCTGGGGGTAGTTAACTAGTTGGTGACATAATCGTATTGTGTGAGTAGTTCAAGAACTTCTCCCTTATGACAAATAGTTTAAGACAATTAGAATAGCGTAGAAATGAAATTTCTGAATTCAAAATTCAGTTTGAGTAACATCGGAGAAGGGGTAAGTCATCCTCTTAAATTACATACTAGTTTTCATATACTCATAATTACTAATAACACATTAGCGGTAGGTAATATTGTCACAATAAGTGCTTCTGAAGTTGGACTTCAAGCTTTTAAAAATTTTATGACCGAAATTTTAAGAAATAATTAAAAATAATAAATAGCTCAAAAATAAGAGATTATTGAGGTATCAATGCTTACTTCAACTAAATATCTAAACTTAAAAAAAAACTGTACTTTCCGGAGCACTTAATAATTTTCTTAACGAAACTTTACTGTACACAAAGGTAGAAAAATAAATGCTACTTAAAATGGAAGAAGTTTGTTTTCTTCTATCCATTTTTCAGTGAAAGTTTATGATTTTATTTTCCACCTTTTTCAAGAGTGAAATGAAAGTTAGTTGAAAGATAACCTTTACCGTTCAGATGCTCATAAATAAAATTGTCCTTCTAGAGTCTCTCAAAAAGAAAAACAGTATTCTGCCAAGTTAAATAATATTTTAATTTGAAAAATTATAACTTCTATTAAAAATTTAGAAATGTCAAGCCTACATCAAACTTTAATCTATAAATTAATCTAAAATACGATGTATATCAAACGGATAAAATGGTTACTCCTGATTACACATTGTAAAGAGCTTACAAAAGCTTTAAATTTTAAATTTTTTAACTTTAGTTTTTGCTAGTAAATATAGTCAGAAAACTTAAGAAAAAAATATAATTTGTCGAACAAATGAAAGGAATTTATCAATATTTGTTTCAGTGTTACAAAAACATCCATCACTTGATGTGATTGACAACTAAATAATTAATCAAAATTCAAAATTTTTTGGGGAAATTTCCATTCGTATCATTTATTTTCATTAAAATGTAATTTAAAGTAAAGAAAATTTTCAAATAAAAAGTTTCCTTAAACAGCAAATAATACTGCTCATTTTTTTTTTTTTTAGCTCCGATTGAACTGAAATATTTTATATATACTCTTTTTAGTTTATGAATCGATTTTCAGTGATATGAACCGGAAATTGTAGGTCTAAAGGTCAAAATTAGGAAAAAGTATTACAGTAGATATAAACATAAATATAATTATAATATCGAACAATTCGGATTGAACTGTATTTTTTTTATATCCTCTTTTTAAGATAAGAAATTGTTCTCTAAACAGATCTCTAGCAATTCGAACCGAAAATCTATTTTTTAACACTTTGAATACCAGAGTTACTAAAAGACATTTTCCGTTACTATAGCTACAAAAACTAAAAGCGGATGCATTTAGAGCTTCATAAAAACAAAAGAAAAGAAGAATGGTAATAGACTACAAATTTTTAGCATTTTTTAGAAAATTAATTTTTAGGTTATATATTTCTAAAATATTATTTTTAGTCATCAGAATCTGTTTACTAGGTTTAAATAATGCCAAAATAAAAGAAAATAATCAGTATTTCTTATTTTATTGAACTTTTTCGTATTTTTCAATTTCGAATTTTCCGATTTCTCACTATATAGAAAGTGAGGAGTAAAATATGACCAACCTATTTAATTTTTTTTTTTTTCATTTCATCTAATGCACCAACTGATCCCACTGAAATATTTTTTTGAAAGTCAATAGTAAAAAATTTTCACGTTTGGAACGAACATTTTATGAATGGGACTGTACATCTCTGATCATTATCACAACTCAAACTTAATCCAGGCTATATTTTTCTTCTCTATTTTTATCCGAAAGTATTCAATTTCATTAATTTGTTCCTTTCTTTTCCACTAAATTATTATCTCTCAATCTTGAATTATATGGTGCGCTAGAAAATATCTGCCAACACCAACAATTCTATTAACCAGCCCGTAGCAAACCATAAATAAAACTGTTATTATACCTTCCAATTTATTCTTAATTATTTTTCTTTTTATTTAGGAATAATAATAAATAAAGAAATAATAAAAAAAAATCTGGCCAAAGATTAAACGTATATACATCTTCGTAAGGGTAGAGGCACATTTGGTATCTTTGTAATGTTTTATTATCATTCTATAGTGTTTTATGTCACGATCAAAAGTCGCTCCGTGTACGTTCACCTTTAGCACAACGTGTAAACTGAACACCTCAGTTACACCTCACACACAATCAGACTCAAAATGATTCATTATTATGTTTTGTAATGAACTGTTGTTACGTGTCGTGTCGATCGTGTCGATTATTTAACTCTCCCCCCACTGGACTATTTAGCTACCCCCACTCTTCATATACCCCCACCGTCATATTCTTACTCACTCACACACACAACACTCAGTTGTTACTGCTACAACAAGAATGTATTATTATTTCTATTATAGCGTATAGCACACAGGTTGATACTTGATACAAACATACAAATTATTTTTAACAAAACCATCGTTTTCCCTGACAATTGCATTTCATTTTCTTGTGCGATATCATCTTTCATGTGTCATTGTTTAGAATGAAGAGATGTTATTATTGTAGATTGAAATGAATTTTTGTTTATGTTACACATTGATTGTCTTGTTATTGTTTTTAAAAGCGATAGTCTTGGAATTTGAATTGAATGACTTTTAGTAAATGGATTTGAGTAAATTTATTGCCCGGTGAAATTCATAACAGAAAATAATAATTTTTATTAATAAGAGAAAATAATTATTTTTTCTTATTTTTGAAAGTGTTCGCTTCAATCCTCTAATTTTGATAAAAACTAAAGGCAAAAATTTAAGAATATTAAAAAAATTCATCGTCCTGAAAAAAATATTGCTTTCGGAAGGTAAAATATTTTTTTTTTTGGACAAAATTCAAACTTGTAATTGAAAGTAGTTGTAAATTTTATTCCTAGAACGTAAATAATTGGATATTGGAAAAATAGAATTTAATGCTGCCTATACCTAGATTTTATAGATCAAAAAATCGTGGCACGAAACTCTGCCGTAAAAAGCATTTCAACAGAATTTAGATATAGCGAGGTTTTTCGATTTGATAGACTGTGATATACCTTTATTTTTAAGAGGAAATCTAACCTTCCAATTATAAAAAAATGCAGAAAATATCTTAGAAGATACTACACAAATGCACACTTTACAGAGTTCTGCCGGATACTTATAAAAAGGTCAAATTAAGCTGAAGCAGACCAAGTTATTGGAACATCGTAATTAATTTTGGCAAAAGTTAAATCAAGAATTATCAGAGGCTGCCACTGATTCTGTGTTCACGAGCATAAGTTCTACAAAATTCTGTACAAATGGAACCTTACTACACTCTAAGAAAAAAGGGTCAAAAACGTGTAAAATAACTTAAATTTAGAGCAAAATTACTCCTCGCTCTGAAAATATGCACTATTATTTGTGTAATATGAAAAAATTGGTGTATTTTTATATAATTTGTGTATAATTACTGTTTTTTTTAATATTACACAAATAAAGGTGTAACTTTGGATTTTTACAACGTTTTTGGTTTATTTTTACACCACTAAATAGCAAAACCCATGCGCGCGCAAATGAGTTTATGTATTTTAATATTATCTGTTATTGAATTGCTGTATTATTTATACGTACATAAGTAATACTCTTAAAGGTTAAAAGTTATGTTTTCAAATTAGCTGAATTAAACAAAAGTATTTTTTGATAAGATTGTTGAAATTTCAACATACATGCGCGATTTACGCATGTATCATGTCATGATCAGTATCAAACTAACAGTTGTCCATGCCACATGTACTGATGTGTTTACCAAAAAGTGATTATTAAAACTAATTTTACAAAAACATCATTGTGTTTCATTTACAAAATCATTCAACGTCATTGATATAAAGCATAAAATTCAACATATTTTTTGGTCCTTCGAGCGAAATTACATAAAATCGATCAAAATCAATCAAAATTGATCCAGTCAAACAAAGAAAAAATCGTTATTTCTTCAAATTCATATCATCTCGTGTATGGATGTATTGTGTACGCGGTGGTTAGTCAGTGAACAAGGATAGACATTCTAGTGGAAGTGAGTGTGCAAGAAAGAACACAATAAACACAGCCAACGCGATCAACGTGCATTCAACACACAACAGGGCAACTTACGGTGGTCGTCACTCGACATAGGGTGAACAGCAAGGCTTCACAGATAACACACCCAGCCATTGTCTTCAGTTGAGACAGCGTGCGTTTATCGGCCAACAAGCAACCACCACATACATATATCTACATTCATTCGTATACGTATCAAGCAGTTCAAACAAAATTGCATACGTATAATTACATCAATATTAACAATAATTTGCATCATACACATTGTCATTTTTTGGTGTCAAAACAAACATCAAACATCATACATCAAGTGGTGGACAATTCAATCATCAATATACAAGAATCATCGTTCATTTGCGATACATTCTTCATGGTGCAGCGTTCATTTAACAAAAATCGACACATTCAGCGCGCCAAACGAACATTGCAGTCATTGCAACATACATCAGCAGTTCAATCATCACAAACATTATCATATTAAGGTACGTGTCGCTAGATTTCCTTTTTATTTTCCTTATTTACTTTTCATTTATATACAAATTTCAATTTGTGCAATATTATGGCTACATTACCGTTACTTATTCAAAGACGCGGTCAATTAAAGGCAGCATTAACTCGCTTTAAAACATTTTTCTATTCAAACAAAGACATTGATCATGTGTTAGCTATAAAATTACGCCTTAATAAATTCACACCTCTATTCGATGAATTTCAAACAATTCAGTCACAAATAGAAATGTTAGATGTTGAAACACCTGATCTACAACTAGAGGAAAGAGAAGCATTTGAAGATAACTATTTCTCTATATTAACAGATGTTGAAACATTTTTAAATGAATGTAGTTTTAACACAGCAGAAAGTGCAAATTCAAATGTATCCAATTTTCATAACTTAACACAACAAATTAGATTACCAAAGATAGAATTGCCTACATTTCAGGGTTCCTATGATACGTGGTTGTCATTTCATGACACATTTCATGCACTCATTCATTCAAATGCGTCATTGTTGAATATTCAAAAATTTCATTATTTAAAATCGGCGTTAAAAGGTGAAGCATCTCAAATAATTCAATCTATTGAACTAACAGATAGTAATTATGAATTAGCATGGGAATTAGTTAAAGGTCGATATGAAAACAAACGGTTAATAGTTCAAAATCATATAAACGCGCTTTTTAACTTGCCAGTCGTATCGAAAGACTCAGCGACTCAAATACGTCAGCTGATTGATGACGTCAACAAACATGTTAGGGCTTTAAAAACATTAAAGTTACCAACTGAATCGTGGGATCTTCTAATAATACATTTAATTTCATTAAAATTGGACAATTCCACTAGAAAGGAATGGGAATCGAGCAACAAAACAGACAATTTACCCACTTTACAATTGATGATTGAATTTCTAAACTTAAAAGCTCAGGTGTTGTCTACAATAAATAACACCGCATCGCATAAAAATCAAAACGCAAACCAGTGGCATCAGTCACGAAATGCAGCACACAAAGTGCAAGCATACTCAAGTTTCACTTCAAATGTGAAATGTCCGGTATGTTCAGGTCCACATTTCATTTATAAATGTGACACATTTTTAAAATTACCAATTGCTGATCGTCAGTCAGAGATCAACAAACATAAACTATGTTCCAATTGTTTACGATCAACGCATACTGATGCACGTCATTGCAAATCAGGTGTGTGTCGCAGATGCCGCAAAAGGCATAATACTCTGTTGCATGAGGACGCACCTTCAGAGCAACAAGAAGTAGTCAGTGCAAATTGTTTCCACTCAGGAAATCAAATGTTTTTATCAACAGCGCTTGTTGATATCGCAAATTCGACTAACAATACAGTGACTGCCCGAACACTTCTCGACAGCGGGTCGATGTCACATTTTATTACAAGAGAATTGTGTCGTAGGTTAGAACTAAAAACCTACCCAATTCAAACACCCATCAAGGGTATCAATAACAGTAGTTTTTCAGCAACACACGCAGCTGAAGCTACAATTAAATCAAAACATGGTCCTTTTAGTACCAAATTGACATTTATAGTCGTACCCGAAATTACTAAAAGTTTACCAATAACGGACGTCGACATTTCAAACTTACATTTGCCCGAACATATCAACTTGGCAGATCCTAATTTCAATAATTCAAGTCCAATCGATTTACTTCTAGGAGTAGGCATATTTTACCAGTTGCTTTCAATTGGACAAATAAAGGCTGGTCCACACATGCCTATTTGTCAAAATACAAAATTAGGGTGGATCATTAGCGGGAACTATAAATGTAGTAAACAACTCACAAACGAACAACAATTTTGTCATTTAAGTTTAGATGAGCAACTAACGAAATTTTGGGAAATTGAAACCCCCAAAACCAGTCAGATTGTTCTATCAGAACAAGAACAATTTTGTGAAGATCACTTCACGCAGACTACCATACGTGATTCAACAGGACGATTTGTAGTCAAATTTCCATTTTTAAAAAATCCCAAAACATTGGGTGATTCCAAACAAAATGCGTTAAATTTATTATATTCGTTGGAGCGTAGATTAGAACGCGATCCTATGTTAAAACAGCAATACCAAGAGTTTTTAGACGAATACATTAAACTAGGTCACATGTCATTAGTCAATGAGGAAAATTCTAGTTCATCTAATTTTTACATGCCTCATCATCCAGTAGTTAAACCAGATAGTCTGACAACAAAACTCAGAGTTGTTTTTAACGCATCGGCTAAATCTACATCGGGCTATTCACTTAACGATTTGCAAGCTATTGGCCCCACAATTCAAAACGATTTATTCTCAATATTGTTGCGGTTTAGGAAGCATAACGTAGTACTAACTGCAGACATAACAAAAATGTATCGCCAAGTTCTAATTGCACCAGAAGAGCGAACATTTCAGCGCATTCTATGGCGGTCAAGCCCTGACGAGGCAGTCAAATGTTACGAACTAAATACTGTCATATATGGGACCACAGCAGCACCGTTCTTAGCAATTCGTTGCCTACAACAAATTGCAATTAATAATCGCGAACAGTATTCAGTAGCATCCAAGGTTATAATTAACGATTTTTACGTCGACGATTGCATTACAGGATGCAATTCAACCGACAAAGCCATTAAATTACGAGATGATCTCGTGAACATTTTATCCCAAGGCAACTTTCACTTACGAAAGTGGAGTTCGAACGTTCCAGCAGTCTTAGAAGAATTTTCTTCTACCGACGGTAATAATTTCATTATCGATAAAAATACAACTTCGAAAACCTTAGGATTACTGTGGAATAGCAGTCTAGATACCTTAGAATACACTGTTAAACAAACTCAGTCCGAGCAACATTCAACAAAACGTGCAATTTTGTCAACTATTGCACAGTTATTTGACCCTCTGGGTATACTCGGTCCAATTGTCATATCAGCAAAAATTTTACTGCAGCAAATATGGCAGTTAAAATTACAATGGGATGAACAAGTTCCCAAACATATTCACGATTTGTGGATGAAATATCAAGAACAGTTACCTCAACTAAAAAATCTACGAGTACCTAGAAAAATCAGCGAATTCGCTACATATAGTCAAATCGAAATACATGGCTTTTGCGATTCGTCACAGCAGGCCTACGGAGCAGCGGTCTATATTCGAACTATGGACTCAAATTCTTGCTCTGCCGCGACTTGAACTATGCGGAGCTGTCCTTTTAGTTCAACTTGTGGACAAGGCACAAACAGCATTAGGAATTGAACTCAATTCTATTCATTATTGGACAGACAGTCAAATTGTTTTGTGTTGGATTCATTCGCCATCCAGAACATGGAAAACATTCGTTTCCAATAGAGTTAGCGAAATTCATCAGCATTCCGAAACTTATCAGTAGAGACATGTCGGCACCAAAGACAACCCTGCGGATCTGATTTCCAGGGGTGTAACTCCACAACAATTAATTGAATCGGAAATATGGTTCAATGGCCCATCATGGCTATGCCAATCAGAAGAATATTGGCCAAATAAAACTAAATCTGATGAAACTCAATTTTCAGATTCAGTGTTAGAAGCACGTAAAACTTCTAATAATATATTTGTTACCATTACCGATACTAGCTTATTCTCTCGGTTTTCGTCATTCAATAAGCTGCGTAGAGTTATAGCTTATATACTTCGTTTTTACGATAATTGCAAAAACCCAAATGCACGACGTAGTGGAGTTCTATCCGTGACAGAACTTAACAATGCTCACGATACTATCATAAAATTGGTTCAGAAGGAAGCATTCGGTTCAGATATTGAGCATTTAAAAACCAAAGCGTGTGTTAAACCGTCAAGCAACTTGTCATCATTAACTCCATTCATTGATAACGACGGATTTCTGAGAGTTGGTGGTAGATTACGACATTCTACGTCAATTGACTTTCAGCAAAAACATCCATTACTATTGCCAAAATCGCATCATATTACTAAGCTTATTCTGACTCATTATCACATCATTAATTTACATTCAGGGGTGCAAGCAACTCTAACAGCCGTTAGATTACGATACTGGCCGTTAGCAGCTAAATCAGTTTTAAAACGCATCATTTTCGAGTGTGTGACTTGTTTCAGGGTTAACCCGAAATGTGGTCAAACATTAATGGGCGATTTACCTATAAACAGGGTACAGCCCTCAAAACCGTTTTCATACTGCGGGATTGATTTCTGCGGTCCATTTCATGTCTCAGAGATTAGACGTAGGGGAAAATCTCATGTTAAAACTTATATTTGCATTTTCAAATGTTTTGCCACAAAGGCATGTCATCTAGAATTGGTTCTAGGCCTTACAACTGAAGCATTTCTGGGTGCACTAAAGCGTTTCATCGCTAGACGCGGAAAACCGCTTGAAATAAATTGTGATAACGCCACGACCTTCGTAGGCGCATGTAATGAACTAACTGAACTCAGTAATTTATTCAATTCAACTAAACATAAAAACGCAGTAATTTCATATACTGCAACCGAAGGCATAAAGTGGAAATTCATTCCACCTCGGTCCCCTCACTTTGGCGGATTATGGGAAAGTGCAGTAAAAGCAGTGAAATTTCATTTAAAGCGTATTGCCGGAAACGCAAATCTAACGTTTGAAGAAATGTTTACTCTTATTGCACAGATTGAATCTTGTATCAATTCCAGACTGTTGACACCAATGTCCAACGATCCAAACGACCTTAATCCTCTTACTCCTGCACATTTTCTTATTGGCGACAGTCTCCAAGCCGTACCTGAGCCAGACATCACCAATTTAAATGTCAACACACTGTCACACTGGCAACGTGTGCAACAATGTACACAACATTTTTGGAAGCGCTGGTCATCCGAGTACCTCCAGCAACTACAACAACGAGCCAAGTGGAAGGATTCCAAACCCAACATTTCCATCAATGATTTAGTACTCATCAAAGACGACAATCAGCCTCCCCTTCAATGGAAGCTTGGTCGTGTCATCGACGTCACTCCCGGTAGCGACAAGGTAGTGCGCGTAGTGAAATTAAAAACATCAAACGGAATAATCACTCGTGTTAGTGCAAAATTATGCCCGTTTCCAGTGCGTGAAAATCCAGACAATATGTCAAATGTGCCAAATTAAAGACAATTATTTGCTAAATTAAAAACTATTATTTGACAGACTTTAAGTACATTTACGTACAGTTTAATCTATTGAAGAACAATTTCTATTACATACATTTACGAATTTTGTGTAATTCAAAATCATATTTTTCAATTTGTTACCATTATTCACAATCTGAAGCATATTTTTTTTTATAAATGTGTACAACCTTTATAATCTAATGTAAATCTGCTTCAAGTGCATTTCGATATCAAAATTTGTCTTCATTTCGACACTAATCTTTAGTATTCATACTATTCATTTAAAAACAAAAAATGCAGTTCAGGCAGATCTCTTCTGTAATGTTTGTTTTAAACGTTCCGTTTAAAAGGCGGGAGCATATGTTGAAATTTCAACATACATGCGCGATTTACGCATGTATCATGTCATGATCAGGATCAAACTAACAATTGTCCATGCCACATGTACTGATGTGTTTACCAAAAAGTGATTATTAAAACTAATTTTACAAAAACATCATTGTGTTTCATTTACAAAATCATTCAACGTCATTGATATAAAGCATAAAATTCAACAAAGATATATAGTTAATATGATTATAACGTGTATGATAAATTAATCTTTAAATATGCTACAAAAACAGTGTTATAGTGGTGTACTGGTGTTTTGTTTTTATATGTATTGTGCAAATGGCTTCTGGAATAATGTGCAAAGAATACTGTAATATAAATTTGTTTGTTTCCAAAATGCTGTCCTGATGATACATTTAAAATAAGGTACCTAAGGCAATTAAGGCCCACCTAAGCAAAATATGCTTATTATTTATATATCTTATAAAATATCAAAAATATAGTATTTAATGATAAAAATTTACTTATTTTTTGATAAAAATTCCTAAAAAAATTAATGAATTTGTAATTATACAAGTCAAAAATTTGATTCTAAAAAGTGTCTGCAATTGGGCCTTATTTCCGACTGGTGTAGAAAATAAGGCCCACCTATTACAACTGCCTGAAATAGTACATTTATTATTTTTTTTTAAATTAATTGGGAGATTTTAATTACTTTAAGAATAACTTGAACTTGAAAATACTTTAAGAATAACTTGAACTTGAAAATACTTTAAGAATAACTTGAACTTATATATCAAAATATTTTGTTATTTTTACACGTTCAAAAAAGTTTCGAAAATCCTTGAATCCCGCTTGACTGCGTGACTGTTATTGAAAACAACAATAAAAAAATTACCTAAGTCATTATTTTTAATTTTTAATTTTTTTATCATATTTTTCGAATAAGTCAAGTACTAGGTGTTTGAATATATTAAGTCGAAATAAATAAATATTAAATCTAAGAGTTCTTCTTAGAATTCCGAATCTCCTTGCAACTTCTGATGGCTAAGGCTGATGCCAGTGCTTCCTCAGACCACAACGCTCTCTTCTTTTTATCAGCCATACTTCCAAACACTAAGGAATAAAAATAAAAATTCGACCAAACCAACTAAAACTGATCTGGCATCATTAAACAAATGCAACAAATAAATCAAAATTAAATGTACTTAGTTTTTTGTCCTTTTTCCTTTTTGTTATTTTTATATTAGAGTAACTATAATAATTAAAGGTTGTGCGTCTAATTTTGCTTCATTTGTTAATGACTTCAGACCTGTTTTAATTGATTTGACTTTGTAGTGTTTGATTTTAATTGTGTTGGTAATAAAGCCCAAACAAAATTTGCATGGGCCTTATTATCAACATGTCAATATTTATGCTTATATACATTTTATATAAATACTTTAGAAATAAACTAAATTAATTGATGTAAAACTTAAAGAATATTAATTTTTTTCAATTTTGATAACAATTTGAAAGAAACATACCTTTAAAAAATCATTAATATAACACTCACAATGTGCACAATTTTTATATCAACGAACGAAAATGTAACCTCTAAATTTGTTTGTTAAAATATGACATGAGTTTGTTACTCTGAGTAGCTCAACTTTTGTATCTGGTTTTGAAATGATTGAAAGTTCATTTTAAACTTGTTGATAAGTTAGAGAACTTTTCTTGGTAAGAAATATAGCTAATGGGCCTTATTACCCGCTGGGCCTTAAATGGCTTAGGTACCTTATTTCAGGTAAGTTAATTTTTTTAATTTTGCTTCATACAAATAGTTATGTAATTTGATAAAAGTTTATTTTACAATTTGACTAATAATTTATTTTGGGGGGTTGTCAATTTCTGTGAAAATTAAAACATTATCTACAATTCAGATATCTTTTAACACACTGACAGGGGGTAATAATGTCATAATAGATCGTTCTGAAGTTAGACTATCGTATGTAAGGTTTTTATTAGGTTTCGTTATTTTAGGTTAGGTTATGTAATTTTCGGTATCGATAATTTTCGATAAGGAAAACTATAATATCCATTAAAAAACAAACCTAATAAAGACCTTACATATGATAGTCCAACTTCAGAACCACTTATTGTGACATTATTTTACCCACTATCAGTGTGTTAATAGCAAAAATTAGTGTATATAAACTAGTATGTAATTTAAGAGGGTGACTCACCCCCTCTCCAATGTTGCTCAAACTCAATTTTGAATTCGAGAATTTCATTTCTACGTTATTCTAATTGTCTTAAGCTATTTTCCATGAAGAACTCCTTGAAATACCCAAATTGTACGACTATTCGACAGAGTCACCCTCTAGTTAACTACCCCTAGACTTAATATTAGGGCATTGAGCAAAAACAGGTCAATTAGATTTTTTGACGTAGATTTAAAATCTGTAAACAAAATTTTTATATTGTTTATTTTTCACCCCCTTTTTGCAAAATTAACCCCCAAATTTTAACCCCCAACCACTCCTGTTGATGTAATATGAACAAAT
This sequence comes from Brachynemurus nebulosus, assembly GCA_035578155.1. Classification (NCBI taxonomy): domain Eukaryota; kingdom Metazoa; phylum Arthropoda; class Insecta; order Neuroptera; family Myrmeleontidae; genus Brachynemurus; species Brachynemurus nebulosus. The sequence goes on along the minus strand of JAPWDM010000001.1, from coordinate 17,968,800 downwards.
TGCATATCAATAGATAGCTCTTTAAAAAAGAGCAATATCGCCAATTTAAACTTTTTCTCTATCTCTTACTGTTTTCGAGATATTTGAAAAATTAAATTTTTACCCCAATTTTTGGAGGGCGATTTCACCCCTTCAAACCGTTTTTCCGCAGATAAAAAAAAATACGTGTCCCTTAGTTTTTAGTGTTCTACAATATATTTAAGTTTCATCGAAATCGATAGGTCCGGCCTCGGGACCTTTACTTGTTAGTGCGTGTGAAGAACACGCACTTAACGAATTTTTTTTTTTTTGCTTTACAGTAATATAAATTCATAACAGGTTTAAATTGAAACGACGCGACGTATGGAAATCGAGTTTTTTAAGTAATAATAACAATGGTAATAATAATAATGGAATTTAACGTTCGTTTCTTAGACAATGGTATGTAACGGACGTCACTCACATCATTATTTCTCAACTTTTTCATGATGATATGGGCGGAGAACAAGAAAAGCGGTATAAAGATTTGGCAGGTGTCTGTTTGCAACCATCTTCTTAAGGACGATGTCGATATTCATCTGGAATTACGATGCGAAATAGCAGAAAACTTTCACCAGCATATAACCGGTTACGGAATTCAAACCCTCAGTCTACCAGTTCGGAAGTGCCAGTGCCTAAGCACGCCGGGTTACTTTGCTGGTGAGTTTTTTAATCAAAAATTTAATATCTGTACATTCATTAAAATAACCTAAAAGTAATTGTGTAGCAAAAACGAAATTTTCTTAATTTTAAATTGCTGTGAAATAGTTATTGAAAAAAGAAAAATAAATAAGCAAAAATGGTTATAAAATTAAGTAACCCTTATTTTCTGATTTGTTTAGAAATCGAAATTGGTGAAGACATCTGTGAAACCGTAGCATACATTTTCCCTGAAGTTCTAGTAATTGCAAGAGTCAGCAGAATATTGGGCGGAGGACAGGAAAAGCGGTATAAGGATTTGGTAGGTGTCTGTTTGCAACCATCTTTTTAAGGACGATGTCGATATTCATCTGGAATTGCGATGGGAAATAGCAGAAAACTTTCACCAGCATATAACCGGTAACGGAATTCAAACCCTCAGTCTACCAGTTCGGAAGTGCCAGTGCCTAAGCACGCCGGGTTACTTTGCTGGTGAGTTTTTTAATCGAAAATCTAATATCTGTACATTCATTAAAATAACCTAGAAGTAATTGTGTAGCAAAAACGAAATTTTCTTAATTTTAAATTGCTGTGAAATATTTATTGAAAAAAGATAAATAAAATAAATAAACAAAAATGGTTATAAAAATAAGTAATCCTTATTTTTTGATTTGTTTAGAAAAAGGAATTGGTGAAGACATATGTGAAACCGCAGCCTACATTTTCCCTGAAGTTCTAGTAATGGCAAGAGTCAGCAGAATATTGGGCGGAGTACAAGAAAAGCGGTATAAGGATTTGGTAGGTGTCCGTTTGCAACTATCTTCTTGAGGATAATGTCGATATTCATCTGGAATTATGATGGGAAATAGCAGAAAACTTTCGCCAGCATATATCCGGCTACGGAATTCAAACCCTCCGTCTACCAGTTCGGAAGTGCCAGTGCCATAAGCACGCCGGGTCACTTTGCTGGTGAGCTTTTTAATCAAAAATCTAATATCTGTACATTCATTAAAATATCCTAGAAGTAATTTTGTAACGAAAGCGAAATTTTCTTAATTTTAAATTGCTGTGAAATAGTTATTAAAAAAAGAAAAAAATAATAATCAAAAATGGTTATAAAATTAAGTAACCCTTATTTTCTGAGTTGTTTAGAAACTGGAATTGGTGAAGACATCTATGAAAGCACAGCATGCATTTTCTGCGAAGTTCTAAGAATGGCAAGAGTCAGCAGAATATTGTTTTTCTTATATTTAAGTATTGTTTAGTTAATTTTCTTAAACTATATTTTTGATATGATGTAACTACAATTTTAATCCATAAGTTTTTAATATTATCATTGTAATCTAATTACAATTAAATTTTTTATAAGATATTGCTTAAATAATTGTGTCTGCAAAACGTAAGCATTGTAAAAAAAAGTCATATCTCAAAATTTTGACCAGTTTAATTGGCAGTTACACTGCAAAATAAAGATTACCTATGTTCATGAAAGCAAGTAAACGTTCATAATAAAACTTTTATCATCTTACTTTTTTGGAGTGTTTATTTTAAAATTTACCAAAAGAATTATTATTTTATCATACGACACACTTATATAGAAATCTAGACATAATAAGCAAAATATTTAACATCTCGAATCTTTTTGTATATAATTCCAAATTATTCTATACGTCATATTATTATAAATATTTATGTAAAAAAACCATCAATAATCTTTTTTGATTCGTTATTTTCAATTAAGTTGAATCAGTTTATTTTTTTCAGCACAATTGAATCACTCATACTGATTCAGTTGAATTGAATCAGAATGAGTGATTCAGTTGGATTAATATTACACTTTTCTGGGTGTAAACATTACTATATAAGTGTGTAAAATTACATTTTCAGGTGTACAGGCGTGGTTTAAAAATACATTAATATGATGTAATTTTACGTTTAACTGCGCACTATTGCGAACTGAATGTGTAAAATTACATCTTGTTGTGTAGTTAATACACAAATAAAACGTAATCTATTACACACCTGGACCGTAATTTTACGTACGACATGTGTAAAACTACACATATGAGTGAGTAATAATTACACCATGATGGTGTATTTTTCACCTTCGTACATTACGGTTTGTAATGTTACTGTCATTATAGAAGGCATTTAATTGCCTCCTATAATAGTAGTAAAACGGTACATTTTTTTCTTAGAGTGTACATACACTGGCCAACTCTTATAACCAATTAATAAAATCTGTTAAATCAAATTTCCTCACAGCCAACATGCAGCCTAATTTTTTAGCCATTAATGTTAGTTGAAAGTAGTATTAGGAGAATATAACTAAATACGTTTTATTAAAGTTCAAATACCGTAAAATTTTCATCTTACAACTAATTGCAAAGAAATTCCCTGATATATAAAAAAAATTCTGAAAAATATTAGGTGCATCCCTCCCTTAGACAAATGGACGAGATGCACCTCAGTCTAACTTCATCGATGAAGAGGGAATTAGGTTTTGCACATTATCTACGAAGACAAGAATGTAAAGCTACCTACAAAAACTGATATTTATAGAAAAAACCATATAAACACAAAGAAAAGAAAAATTTACCCACCGTTAAAAAAAATTCTTTACAAAATATTTGAAATGTACCAAACAACTATAGAAATTATTCGAACAGTACATGATTAATATGTTTTTAGTGTCCCGTACCAAAATTGGCAAAACGGAATACTTCTAATTTCTTCTGAAACCATCCAAGGCGAAAATTCGAAACTTAACACGGAGATAGGGTGTGGCAGCCTAATTCCAGATGTGAAATTGAATTTCGATACTGGGGATTAATTTTAGGGAATAATCTGGAAAGTAAAAACAATTTTTTTTGCCAAGAACACCGAGTAAGGTATCAAAATGAAAGGCTATTAAAACATGAATTCAGTAATACCTATATATAACTACATACTTTTGTTCATTTTTTTTATTTTATTTTACTTTTTTTTTTGGGGGGGGGGGGGGGTCGTAACATAAAAATTGCTGTCTTCGGTCTTTATTTCAAGAAAGATTGTTCTTCAGAAAAGTCTGAAAACATTCACAAAACGTTAAGAATGGGGTGTAGATTGAGCGAAAACTATCAGAACTGAATTTCCTTGCACAACTTCCTTAGTATGTAGAAAGAAAAGTTGATGATATATTTTACTTTGATGATCAGATGTTGCTAATCAGTAATTGAAGACATGATTGGATGAAGGTGTTATATAACATTTTTATAATTTTACAGTAGAAGCATTAGAAAGTTTTTATTTACATATATCTCCCATAAAATAGCACATATTTATTATTGAATTTCTACAAAACTATTGGACCTAATGAAACCTAATTTTAGTATATGATACTTCAGCATAGAATATTTCAACATTTGACAAAAAATGAATTTTTGAAAAGAATGTTACATAACACCTTCACCCACTCATGTCTTCAATTTTAGGTATGAATAGTATGTTAAACGGGTATTTTGGTAATTTTTTTATACAGTAAAAATTTTAGTAATTATTATAATTAAAGCTATTCAAAGAAATTGACAATAATATTCAATTATGTAATTTTCTGACTTAAAATATTATCTAATACATTTTTTTTATGTAAATAGTACTGCTAATAGTTATAATTGAAAGCAAAAAAGACGATTCTTAGTTCATTTACTTCATTCAGTAAATGTCACTGTTCGTTTCTGGTAAACATAAACAGACCAAGTAACTATACGATCGTTCTGAAATAGAAAAATAGTGTTTACTTTAGGAATCAAATTTATTCATTACAAAAAATATTTCATCGACTTTCATATTCCGTTACAAAAAATTCATAGAAACAACTGATTGTACGGAACACTGTTAGTGCAAGTATAACTTACACTTGGCGACTTGTTTATTTTGAGATTATATCTATAGACTCAACAAATTTTTTACTAAAAATCAATGTTATAAACCGTTTCATATAATCACTAAGACAAGTGGCGCATCTTCCCCGAAATTATCCTAACTACAAATGTATGAAGTACATTTCTCAGTTGAGACAGTAAGAGACTTGAACGTAGACATACATATGTATAAATCTCTAGGTAAATGTACGTAATTATACACATATAATTTATAATCTAATAAAGAAAAGTAGATCAAACAGAATGAAGGAGGTTTCAACTAAATTAAAGTTGAAACTCTTGATATCTCACGATAATTAGAATGACATATAAATTTATGTTTTAGTTAGTTTTTTTTTATTTACTTATTTTCACAGAAAAAGATTAGTAGATATATCTACTTTGTTGCTGTTAATATAGCTTTTTTATGTATAGCATATAATCATGTTCTAACGTCAAGGATCACCTCCAATTTTAAAAATCAGTGTATGGTATGGAGAAGCGACAGTTTAAGTAAAGTCAGAGTAATTTCAGACTTCAATAACACGGCTAAAACTACACAGTCGCTAAGAAAGTTTTAAGATTAACCACTTCAATTTTTTATTGTTTTGAGATATTTTTCATTACAAACTATGGATGTGATGAAACCAGTCATAAAAAAGATAATTTTCCAATCTTCCTTTACCTATAGAATCCCTTGTCACAAGTATCTCATACCTTACATTAAGTGTATGACGAAAAATTTCCTAGGGACCTACGTAAACATAATGCCGTCATACAGTGGGAAATTTGTCAGTTTCGGGTCAAAAATCTATAACTTTTTTTATATTATAGTATATATATATATATATATATATATATATATATATATATATATATATATATATATATATATATATATATATGTGTGTGTGTGTGTTTATATATATATATATATATATATATATATATATATATATATATATATATATATATATATATATACTGTGTGAGTTTTTTGAGAGTTGCCATTTTTATTACAGCCAAACCGTTTATTTAATGGAAAAATTGTTCAAATAAGAGTTGTAGATATCGATGGGGGCAACCGGTTGCTACAGTCAGGAGCTTTAGAGCTCTTATGGTTTTCGAGTTATGATACAAACTTATAGATTTTTAAATTATATATTAATTTTTCGATATATATAGTAATTTTTCGATAAAACTGATCTAATGCATTAATTAAAAACATAAATGAGCAAAAAAATTTTTTTACCCAAGTTTAATTTTTTAATTTTTCTTTAATTTATCAGTTAGGCCGTAAAAATATGCATATGTACTTGAGGGTATTTCAACCGATAGTGTTCTGGTTGGTTACATTTACGGAAATACGAAATATATTTTTTCCAAAAACGGTACAATATTTTACAAAGATTTTTATGTAAATATGATATTTAACTTAAATCTAGGTACCTACAACTGGTGCTTAACTCTAACCTAATATGTACAGCAGTGACATTGTCTAACACTGCTTATATACTACCGTAATCTCTTTGCGGACGCTACTGCCGTTAGAAGAGTATTTTCTTTTGCAGAACCTAGTGAGGACCATAAGTGTTATTTTTGTGGCCTCGAATACTGTTTAAGAATCCGAGGCTAAAAATCGAGAGTTCTTAACCATCCATGACCACAAAAATAAACTTACGGCCGAGAACGAGTAAGTTATTTTTTCTTAACTGGAAAAATGATGAATAAATTGAATAAAAAATGAAGAAAAAATGATAAAATTCATCGAAATGCAATTTTAGTGACAACGCCTAGTATTAGGTAGTAGGCATTCTTACTAGGTAGTAGGCGTCTATAAAAAAAAATTATTTCCATAGAAAAATCTATTTACTGATTAACGGAAGATTCCTAGGAAGACGTGTTATTTCTTATAAATATAGTAACCAGAAAATAGAATGGTAAATGTTACCTACGCTCAAGATACTTGCTATGTAAACGCCAACATGAAATTTAAGAGTTGAAAATATAATTATGTCTAATTAGATATAAAAGCTAAGGATTTTAAAGCCGTTAAGTACCACAGCAAATTAATATAGATAGAATGATCCATAATTTTCTTTTTTTTACTTTTAATCCAAATATGTATCCGAGTGTGAAATTCTTTTAACCTTTAACAGTACTAATAATGCCAAGTGAATTACTTTTGAAACCCGAGTTGAGAAAATTTAATTAAAAAAATACTATAAGTGCACTCAATTGTATAATTTTAATAAAAACCCAAAAATTTAAAATAAAAAAAAATAAAAATATTTCTGTAATTAAACCACCTTATATATTTTCTCTAAGGATTTTATAATTGAATGTACAAAGGCGTTTCCAGGAAAAGAAACAAAAAACGGGAAATTTCCACTCTTACTCATTAGTACCGCGCGCTGTGTTGCAATGTTGTTGTATAAATATTTTTTTGTGTTTAAATATTGCATATCCTAATTAAGGATAAAGGATAATGGATAAAAACAGAGTATTTACGATGTAATTAGATACTTAATATTTGTAATGAACCACTTATAAACAAAACAGAATTAATTTCAATTAAAAATGTATGAATCTCAATATCAGAAGATCTTGATATACCCCACTTGAAATTTCTATTTAATGAAGTTTATTTCGTTTTTTTTTCTCAGTGACTGACGATCTTTGAAAATATTTTATAATTAAAGTAAAAAAATTTTTGAATGATCATTAGGTGTGGGTGTATAAAGTGGGATGGATGTCTAAAGAAGTGGCCAATTTACTTTATGTTTCGATTTTTTTTTTAGTCGAATTTTTCCTTGAAAAAATTAGACTTACCTATACAATCTATACGATAAGAACGGCGACAGGGGAGAGTAGGGGCGCTATCCGTTTTCGGACCCGTAGAACACGATTCTGAAGAAAAAAATGTCTGATATATATATATATATATATATATATATATATATATATATATATATATATATATATATATATATATATATATATATATATATATATATATTCCCGCTACCTTTTAATATGTGTAGGGCCCCCCTATGGAAATTAAGAGCTGAAATTTGCTAAGTGGGGTTAATTCCAATGCACAACAAAACTATCAAAGTGGTGTCAAATTTTGGATTCGACCCAACCTTTAAGGGAGGGGGACGGCGATAAAACAATAAAACTTTTCGAAACCGGTTGGAAATAATGTTTCGATCAATTGTCTACAACATATCCAAAATTCGGCTTCCTAGGATGATTTGAGGGAGCAGAGGTGGAAAAAAGTATTTTGGCTGGATCTAACACACACACAGCCCCCCAGAATAAACGCAGAGAGTTGAAATTTGGTGTGTTGATAAAGTCCGTACCTAGGCTATGCTTTTTAGAGGTTTTAATATTTTACCTCCACCCCCCTCATTTTTAAGTTACAATTTCATGCTTTTTAGACGTTTTCGAAGTTTGTACCACTCGCACAAGTCACCCAAATAAACCTAGAGAGCTGAAATTTTGTATTCAGATTGAGTTAGTATCGGGGGGATGCCTTTTTTGGGGTCTCAACTTTTAAGCCTAACCCCCAACATTTTTATACCAAAAAGAACATGATTTTTCTTGTTTTTTGACAGTTTCGTTCGAGTAAAAATATCCCCAAATAAACCTAGAGGGCTGAAATTTTTGTGTACAGGTTAAGCTAATACCCAGCCATTGCCTTTTGGAGGTTTCAACTTTTAACCTTTACGCCCACGATTTTTACGCCAATATTTCCTTAATTTTTTTGCCTTTTTTCTAACATGTCTAGAGACTCTGTAAGGAAACCTAGACGGCTGAAATTCTGTACCTGTACTGAGTTAATATCCAGCTAGTGCCTTTTAGGGATTCCACATTACTTTTCGCCCCACTTCTCCCATTTTTATATCGGAATTCAATGGTATTGTTAAATGTGTTTTAAATGCATTATTTTTATCCTAAATACAAGTAGGCGAACAGCAATTTTAAAAAATTTAAAAAAAATGAATATTTATAACAAATGCAATACACAAATATTAGGTATTTTAAAAATGTTATTAAAGTCACTGTTTATTTATAAAGTAGGAATTTTTGATTTTTATTACTTATAAAATAAAAATTAGTATTTTTTTGGAAATAATAAATATCTTCACAAAGACCTTCCAGTTTACTATTTAAGTTCCTTTTTTAATATTTAAAAATAAAACGCAAAGGCAATTGGCGGATAAGCATAGGTAGGAATGCCCTCGTACGAACTGTGTTGGCTTTTTTCCTGCTAACTGTTATCGGCACAAAATTGAAATTTATTGAGATTCAGCCCTTTAAAACTTAAAACCTTTTTTTAAAGCCCCGATCAACCGGACACTCATCATCAGTTTTGAAACCACCAGAATGGCAAAACGCTTGTAGACTTTCAATTACATTTCGCTTGTAGACATTCAATACTAAAGATGAAAGGATAAATTTGACTTCCGTGATGGGGCCCCGCTGCTCACGGCGTTTTTTTACTTTTATGATGAAATGTCTGGAAATAGATTAACATGAAAACTACTTGGGCTGATCATATTTTCTTGATATCAGATAGGCAAAAGGACTAAGTCCAATAATTATATCAAAATGAAAATTTTGCATTTGATTTCAGCTAATTTAATTTGGAAAAATAAAAGTTCAGTTTTATAATAGCATTAAGTATATATATATAATTATTATCAAACAAAGAAAATTTAAACAATGATTCTGTGTGTATTATTGCATTGTGTTTAAAAATTTTCCATTTAAACGAGCGACCACGTAAAATAGCTAATCAGTTTCTGAACAGAGAAAAATTTTAGCTGTTAAATGCTCATGTAAAGTTGATTTAAATGGGAAATGAAAGCATATGGTGACCACTTTATTGTATTGTAATTTTCTAAATGAATAATTCATTGTAATTAATAATTACAATTTTTTCTTAAAAACCCAAAATAATAGTGTATTTTTTAATATGTGTTTTTATAAAACGGAATGAACTAGGCAGGGCCGTAATTAGATTGGGGCAGCTGGGGCATTGCCCCGAGGCCCCCAGCCAAAGGAGACCCCCAAGAGAATACAATAAATTCCAAAATTTTTTTTGAATTTCTGTAAAATACGAGCGAAAACGACTGACAAGCAAAAAAGAAGGTCGTCGCTTTTTATTTTTGACGGTGGGCGGAATTTTAAGGGCGGTTTTTCTGTAAAATTAGGGCGGCAAACGACTGACGAGCAAAAAGAAAAGGTCGCCACTTTTTATTTCGGTGAAATTTGTTATTTGGGGCGGCGTAGAAGCCCCGAATGTACTTTCTGCCGCGGGGCCTCTGAAAACCTAGTTACGGCCCTGGAACTAGGTGTCTTACAATTACAAAAAATATTAGTAGAAAAATTTTGCAGGAAAATGTGCTCAAATAATATAATCTTCGAGTGCTAAACGTCAAGTAAAACCTGACAGAAATCTTAATCAAACGTACGAAGTATTATAGGCCTAAAATAGGTTGCCCGTTACCGTAATTTGGTATTCGTTACACTATAAAATACCTTAAATTTATGATAGTCTTCTGACAACTCTCTTGCAACAATAAATAAATATATAATATTCCATTAATAGGGATATATTTAAAATTTTTGGCTGTCTGTCTTTTTTTACAGAAAATGGCGAAGGTAACGGAACAAACGTAGTTTCTCTTCATTAGATCTATACCTAAGCTCCTTTATACAACTCCTTTACGGTTAGATCTTCAAGTATACAAGCATCGTCCCTGTAAGACAAATCTAGTACATCGACTGTCTACGACGATACGGTTCGTGTGCAAACAGCTTCATATTACTAAAATTCTATAACAAAAATCTAAAGAGATTATCACTAGCGCATTAGTTAGAATTTGACTAAGCGTCCCTGTCTCAGAAATTCTCTTTTTCTACAAAAATGAGACTGCCGAACAAAAAAATTCAAATTTTTTTTATTTTTTGTCTTTTCCGCAAAAAATACTGTCCGCTAATAAACAACAAAAATTTCAAAAGTTCTTTAAAAAACTCTAAGAGCTACAACATAAAAAACCACTTCCCCGTAAATATTACTTTTCCTTCTTTCGCCCACATTTCACCTGTTGTGCCCCTTTTCGTCGTGTGCCCTCCTGCACTTACTCTATTGTAGTTATACCTCTAACCTTAATAACTGACAAGATCCTATTATCTGCAGCCAGTTATTGTTAAAGATTTTTCGGTTCTTTCAAATTAAAATTGTTGTAATTATTGAAAGTAGAGGTATTGAAAGACGAATTTAACCAAAATTTTGATTTGAGATCATTTACTTGATCCTTCCTAAAGAAAAGAAATCAAAATATTATATATCTATATATTTTTTCCCCATATTTTATAGTTCTTTCTTTTTTTCCCAACGAATATCTCTACTCCCAACACAGTCGTACTCTCTATTGTCTTTTCGATTTCAATCCGATAAACAGCGAAATCTATTGGGACATAAAAACTACTTGTACGAAATTTAATAAATTGCCGCAGGTGTTACTTACTCGTAATATTAACTCGTTACCTTTACATAGTAGATAGACGGATAGAGTGACTCTGGCTGCCAGTAGTAATGTCAGTATTATGTTATTTTATGTACATATATCTGTTAGAAAATAAGTAGGTAGATAGGTACCCCAGTACCCACATACAATATCAGTGTCATACTCGTAGAAAAGACAACTAAATGGAAAGCAACAACGAGAAAAGCAGTTGGAAAAACTATAATATTTTCATATATATGAAACATTTATATAAACATACTTGTATACAGATAAAATGACAGTTTTTCTTAATATATAAATACAAAACAAACAAGCTTATATTGTCACAGTCCGAAATCAGTTTAGAGTGATTAAAACAGTCAAATGGACATAATATCTGTAGAACTTTGGTAATTTTGAAGTTTGATTTTCATATTTTGGTAACTGAATCTTGAAATCCAAAAGTCTCTTCTGTGTGAAAATTTCAAGAATAACCTGTAGAGCACTAAAATAACAATAAACGTAAAGTCTCTACAGTCTGTTTACTTGAGAAAGAACACCATTAATGTGGTTGTCTCTTTTTAACACATACCATGATGTGCTGTGGTGTGTACTTTATTCTGTTCTGTTTACCGTTACAATCAGTCTATTTGTCTCTTTCCCTTACTCTGCTATTAGAGGTCAAGCCGACTTGGACACATTGCACGCATTAAGTAATAAATAAGAACAACACAGTATGGTCGATAGTGTAATGAAAACGGTAATGTTGAAATAAATATATGTAGTTACAATAATATTTGTAATGGTTACAATGTGAAAAAAAAACATTAGTATACTCAATTTCAAATACAATTGAGCTTGAGTCATCTTTAAAGAATTAAATAATAATTCTTTTATTCCAAACAAATCAATCTTCTATTCTTTTCTAAAAACATATATATATATATATATATATATATATATATATATATATATATATATATATATATATATATATATATATATAGATTTAGCAATGAACAATTAACTAAATATAATCCATTTCACTTAGATTTAAGCATGATTTATCACTTATGAATTTAAAGAATTTCCATTTTCTTGGTTTTGTCTCTTTCATTACTGCAGTTTGTTTTTAGAAAAGAATAGAAGATTGATTTGTTTGGAATAAAAGAATTATTATTTAATTCTTTAAAGATGACTCAAGCTCAATTGTATTTGAAATTGAGTATACTAATGTTTCTTTTTCACATTGTATATATATATATATATATATATATATATATATATATATATATATATATATATATATATATATATATATATTTCACATGTATATATATATATATATATATATATATATATATTAGGGTGGCGCAAAAAAACCACATATTTTTCTTTTTTTTGTCTCATAGGAAAAAAAGTTAATTTAGCTCGATTTAAGAATGCTCACCAAAAATTAGCTCAATAAAAAAATTTTTAAGGCTCGCTCAAAACTTTTTAAAATTTGAAAATGGGCCATAAATCGATTTTTGTTTTTCATCAAATTTTTTTTCTCATCCCTGCATTTGTTTGTACATTGAATAATAAAAAGTTCCTCCAAATTTTAACTCAAAAAATTGATAATAAAAGGCCGCTCAGGATTTTAAAGTCAAAATATTTAATGTTTCTTAGTGGCGCTAAAAAATATTCAATATTTTGACTTGAAAAATTTTCAGAACTCTTGAGCGACCTTTTATTATCAATTTTTTGAGTTAAAATTTGGAGGAATTTTTTATTATTCAATGTACAAACATATGCAGGGATGAGAAAAAAAATTTGATGAAAAACAAAAATCGATTTTTGGCCCATTTTCAAATTTTAGAAAGGTTTGAGCGACCCTTAAAAAATTTTTTATCGAGCTAATTTTTAGTGAGCATTGTTAAATCGAGCTAAATTAACTTTTTTTCCTATGAGACAAAAAAAAGAAAAATATATGGTTTTTTTGCGCCACCCTAATATATATATATATATATATATATATAAATGAATCCGTATTTCCGTTGGTCACGCCATAACTTAAGAACGATTTTATCGATTTCATTTAGCTTTTTTTTTAAGTTTTCTAATACTTTGTAGAAGGTTCTTAAGGAAAGAAAAACTACGACATTTACGCAGAGAAAAACTTAATAGCCAGAAAACAAAAAGAAAAGTTACCCAGAAAAAATTTTTGAAAATTTCCATGTGCAGCTTTGTACCTACATAATTTCTTTTTTCGTAACAAACGAATTGTCTAGAAATTTTTTAATTTTTTATATATGTACCTATATTTTTCGTATGTTTTTTAAATAATTTTATTATTTATTCCAGTTTGAATTGAGTATGCATAGCTAAGACAGGACAACGTCTGTCGGGTCAACTAGTGGTTAATATTTTATTAAAAGCTTTTATTTAACTTGCTATGTTAGTATGTTGGTTTAGATCAAATCTTGGTATCAAAATTTAGACAGGTTCTAATTGAGCTAGAGCTTTCAAATTTTGGATACGTGTCTAATCTTGATGACAATGCAGTATTGTATAATTAGTTTTTCCTTAAATTGCCCCAAACCAAAATTGTTGATTTTTAGTCCTATGCAACTTTTTGACATTTCGAATTGTCAAATATTGTCCATTGATTTTACATTGCAATTTTTTGTTTCCATAGTTATGTCTGATTAGGGTAAATTAACCGATTAAAATATAGGTAAAAAAATTACTTCTTTATTTTTTTTAAATTAATTGTAATCAGACTAAAGAGTAGAAAATAAAATAAATTAAAATAAATGTTTTTTAAGAAAAAGCTTTTATTTAAAAATGGGCTAAAAAAAATGAAATAACTACTGAGTGAAGTTTGAAGCAATATGCAACATAATTTATAAAAGCCTGAGGCGTTTAATTAAGTTTTGTAAGTACTGAAAAGTAAAATAGCTACACTTATATCCAAAACAGAAATAATTAATGATAACGCCTCAAGCTTTTATAAATTATGTTGCATATTGCTTCAAACTTCACTCAGTAGTTATTTCACTTTTTTAGCCCATTTTTAAATAAAAGCTTTTTCTTAAAAAACTTTTTTTTACTTTATTTTATTATATTGTTCAGATTATTTAAATTATCCCCAGCATTCTTGATATCATATTTTGGTATTATTTACCGTAACTTTTTACTATCGAAAGATAAATAGAGAAAGATAACTTTATTTCACTTTCATTATTATTATTAATTAATTTCTATTTTTGCCAGACTCCTAAAATTCACCAAATCTATAAAAACTCACATAATTTGAGATAAATTTTAAAGCAATTGAATTTACCTATATCAAATATTTATATTATTTCAAAGCCAACTTTCAAACATAAGTTATTTCATAAAATATGATAGAAGACGATATCGATAGTAGACAGTCAGTAAAATATCATTAAAATAGAAAACAAAAATATTTTCATTGATACTTCAGCTGAATTAGTAAACGAAAACTAAGACTGTTTATAGATTCTCTTTCTAACTTGACGGCATTTAATCTTGAACTCAGTTTGATAACAATTTATTATTTGTTGTTATTTTTGTTTTCCGCATTTTTGTTATTAGTTTCGCACGTCTATCTATGACTATGAATCGCTTAATAAAATCCTATTGATAGAATACAATATTTAATCTTATTTCAAATCGATTACGAAATCGTCATAGAAGTTTCACTTCGGTCGTGTGGGCCTAAGGACACTCGCATTTTTTTTATTTCTATCTCTAGAGATAACGTGTTTTACTATGGAACATTTCACACCAACGCAACAGTAAGCGTTTAAGCCTTTTAAACAAACCATATGGAAAAATTTTTTTGTCTCAAAATGCCGGACTTTTTACCACCAGTGATAAGTACAATAGGTAAGGTTACAAAAAAAGAAAAACAAAAACATGAAAGATCCCAACATCAAAAAAGTGAACTCTAAGAATTTACAAAATATAAATTATACTAAACTATATTAATAAAATTAAACATTATTTAGAATTACACCGTATTTCGGAAAATCTGTCACAGATATGGCGACACCTGTACCAGTGAATATATACATATCACAGTATTTTGAACCACAATATTGCAGGACGAGTTAACTCGTCTTAATCATTTAAAGAGTTAAAGTAATAGTCTAGTAACTCGCGCTGTTTTTCATGTCTATTTTTAGGGGCATTTTTTTTTTTTTTTTTTTTTGAAAAAGAACAATTGAAAAGTTTTGAATTTTTAGTATGTTTTTATTTACATCTTGAGGTTGTTTTATTACTATTATTATCACTTGAAGTTGGCGCCTCAAAAAAAAAGCACGTGGATGGCCCGGGTGATTTTGACTCTTGGGGACATTTGAAATCAACAATTCGTAATTAGTTGTGGTCGGAACTAGAATTATGAAATTTTATCGAAAAATAACAAAATGACGAATTTCCAAAAAAAAATTACTTTTTTTTCTTAAAAAGAAATTGATTGAAATTTTTCGATGTCAAAACCACATCTATCCAATTTCGGATTTGAACGGTAACATTCAATATGACAAACCAACAACAATTTACCCGCCAACGATAGATACAAGAAAGTTACTAGGGAAATCTAAATACAAAGCTCAAAGGAAATCAAAAAGTTTAACACAATCTACATATGTATAGTTCACCAACACTGGGTAGCCTACATAGCTCTAGCCAGCTAGCTAGTTCCATTGCAGCTACTCCACAGAGCTGTTCACTTACATATTATTATAATATAGCAAGCACACTTTTTATATATAAACAAAACTGTGCAGTTCATATCAGACCATATATACTCGTAAGTAAATACTGTATGTTTCGTATTTATTTGTTCCCATAAATTGCCATTATTACGTTTTTAATATTTATAAAAATCGGTGAGCTGTCTTATTTCTCCTTGTTTCTGCATTATTATACTTACTTGGTTGGTTATCAAACTTGGTTGCTTTTTCATTCGTATATATACGAATAAAGGATGAGTGCCAATAAGGACAAATTTTAGCCCCTAAGGGTTTTAAGTTCGTATTTTATTATGTATGCAAAGTCTGAGTATGAGAAATAAAAAAAATACAAATTAATCCAAAAACTTCCAATCCAGAAGGTAAAAAATTAAATCTGACTAAAATGTCATTTGCATCAGTTCCATCGTTTCCTAGGTAATGGCGCTTTTATTTAACTTGCTATGTTAGTATGTTGGTTTAGATCAAATCTTGGAATCAAAATATAGATAGGTTCTAATTGAGGTAGAGGTTTCAAATTTTGGATACTTGTCTAACCTTGATGACAAAGCAATATTGTATAATTAGTTTTTCCCTAAATTGCCCCAAACCAAAATTGTTGATTTTTAGTCCTATGCAACTTTTTGACATTTCGAATTGTCAAATATTGTCCATTGATTTTACATTGCAATTTTTTGTTTCCATAGTTATGTCTGATTAGGATAAATTAACTGATTAAAATATAGGTAAAAAAATTACTTCTTTATTTATTTTTTTTAATTAATTGTAATCAGATTAAAAGTAAAAAATAAAATAAAGTAAAAAAAATGGTTTTTTTTTTTACTTTATTAAAATAAAGTAAAAAAAACGCCTCAAGCTTTTATAAATTATGTTGCATATTGCTTCAAACTTCACTCAAAAGTTATTTTTTTTAGCCCATTTTTAAATAAAAGCTTTTTCTTAAAAAACATTTTTTTTTTACTTTATTTTTTACTTTCTATTCTGGAATCGACTGTCTATTCTTCCACGATCATTCTAATGAGAGGCCTTTTTGTGCCATTTCCAACAACTAGACACAATGGTGAGAGGTTTCTTACGACTTTCATGGCGCATAGCTCACATATGTCTCAGTCAATATACTTGAGCAGTTTTGTTTTGATCCTATTCGCCCATATTACTGTTTTACTGGTTTTATCACCATTGTTTACATCCTTAGTAGCAGAGTACTTGGGCTACATCCTTAGGGGGGGGGGGGGGGGAGTCGCATACCTTTAAAGCTCGAGTGGCTTTACGGTCGATTTTTCTGTGTTTATTTCACAGAAGCTTATAATCTAGTGTAATACCAAAACATTTTACATCTTACCAATTTCCAACTACATAAAACTACTACTTCTTACAAATTACTCCGGTGAGTATGTAAATTTGTGAAGTCCAGTTTCAAAATTTCAAATTTCTTACGTGAAACAAAATGAAGCAAGTGACAACTTGCAGTTAAGGGGACACCAGTACACAAAAACTATCATTTATCAATTTTTTTATTGACTCAAAAAATACTAGATTAAATTCTGGACAATTTGGGACCACTCTTATATTTTTCTGATGCATAGAAGGTATAATAAAGCATTTTTGAATGTTGCGTCACACACTGTTTCTTTGCCACCTCTTATGAAATACACAAATTTCCTACGTTTACCCACATAATTTTGGGGAAAAAATTATTAACACAACTAGTACATAGTTTATTACTCTAGCAAAACTACCTATTTTCAGTTTAAATTTTTTGGGGTTGTTATAATGTAAGAAAACCCGAAAAAAATAACTTTTTCAGAATAATTGTCCCTACTGAAAATTTGTTGTTTTTTGTACAAAAAACCCATTATCTCTGTACTCTACGACTATCATGAAATTGCTTGTTTATTGTACAAAATACTATCTAGGTAAGCTATGTTTTTACATATAGCTATACAAAAAGTGACTCTTTGCAAAAATTTATAAAAACATTTCAGAATTAGATGGGCTAAAAAGCTCATATTATTTATTCAGGAGTTAAAAGAGCTGTGTTAAAAATTTTGAACTATTCTGATGAGCAGTTTTGGAAAAAAAATGGGAAAGAAAGATTGGTAAATCTAAGCAGAAAAGCAGCTCTGTTAATTGGTCTCTCCTTAGTAAAATTGGTGGAAGGTATCGACCAGATCATAATAAACTTGAGTACGTACATCCCTTACTATCCAAATAGGTACAATAAGAAGATTAAAGTTAAAAGATTTTCGTTTGAGTCAGTTTACAGATCGAATTCTTTCAATATAATCTTATTTCTAAGAAACTTAGACATGAAACACTCGATATAATCTAATAATCTGTTTATGATAACATTTTTGTAGATTTTCTTTGTATATTTAAATACTAAAATGATATTTTTCGTGTTGTTTGTTCTATTCTCTTATGACTCCTACGGTGTTATCACATTCGAAGTGTTTTTCGCAACAAATGAAAAAGATTTTAAAACTATTTTCCGGTGTTGAAATGAAAATGTTTATTCAATACAAATACACAGCTACTTTACATTTATCGACTGATGAGATACTAATAAAAAAAAAATGAGAACAAAGAAATCGTTTTGCTTTAGAAAATGTAGGAAGGAAAACGTTACTGTCGTGTAAAATGGTATAGGGTAGTGTCGTGTAACAGGAGAATTTCTGATGTCAGCACTTCATATTTTTCGTTATTCTAAACTTTGAACGTAAGTAATGGTAGGTCTTAGTCAAAAAATAATGAAATTTTTGAAGGTTTAAGTGAAACAAGTTATGCGTATTCCAAACGAGTAGAAGAGCTATGATAGTACGGCGGCACACGAATGGGAACGACTCAAGGTATGCCGCAATTTTGACGCCGTACTATACTTAATGCCATAGTACACTACCGTGCCAAAAATGCGGATACACCTTGGACCAGGGTGTTCCCATAATTTTGACGACGTAGTGTACCGCTTTACTGTCATTGCTCTTCTACTCAAACGTACTGCGATTGTTAAAACCTACTTTTCGTTATCGAAACTTATCGATACCGAACTACTTATCATAAATTATTTATAACTGGTTAATTTAGGCTCCATTAGTCCAATTGATTGGGTCAGCAACTGCACATTTAAAAAAAATTATTTTTCGTAATTTTTCGTAACGAAAAACTTTTGAACGTAAATATCTCGTGAACGATACGTCGCGTCGCGTCGTAGAGAAAAAATAACGAAATTTTTGAAGGCTCAAGCGAAGCAAGTTGTGGGTATTCCAAACATTTTACGACTATTAAAATATAGTTTTATTTATCGAAAATTATCGATATCGAATTACTTTTTAAAAATTGGTTATAATTGTAGTACAACATCCCGCAGCTGATTTCTGCAGGTAACTGTTTTTTTTAATGAAACTTAATTTAAATGAATTCTTAACGATTATGTAATACATTGCTTCCGGGTTGCCAGCTCTCAATCGGCCGCAACCTTTAGGTTGCCAGGTGTTAACAGGTATATTGTTGTTAATAATTTGCGGTCACGTGTTTTTTGAAAAAATTAGATACTAAATTAAAGTTTTATTTTTTCTGAACACGATAATACATGGTTGCCTGTGAAAAAATAGCCGCAAGTTATGGTTGCCATTACTTTTAAATAATTACTCTCTTATCACATCTCAGCTGCAACTATTGAAAAAAAAAATACACATTGATCAATCTAGGCAATGAAATATATATTACATTATACATATGTAATAATATTTCATTGCCTTGATTGATCAATATGTATACATTTTTTTCCAATAATTGCAGCTGAGATGTGCTAAGGGAGTAATTAATTAAAAGTAATGGCAACCATAACTTGCGGCTCTTTTTCCACAGGCAACCATGTATTATCATGTTTCGAAAAAATAAAACTTTAATTTAGTATCTAATTTTCTCAAAAAATACGTGAACGCAAATTATTAACAACAATATACCTGTTAACACCTGGCAACCTAGAGGTTGCGGCCGATTGAGAGCTAGCAACCCTGGAGCAATGTATTACATTGCCATTAAGGATTCATTTAAATTAAGTTTCACTAAAAAAACAGATACCTTCAGAAATCAGCTGCGGGATCTTAGACTATTGGTTAATTTTAGGCTCCACTAGTCCCACTGATTTTATTAGCAATAGAATATTTTTTAAAAATTACTTTTCGTTATCGTTAGTTTTCGTAATCGTAAACTTTTGATGTAGGAACTTGGATTACACGAATTTACATTGTACGAAAGTTTGCTGTATGGAATTCCTTAGAAAAGTTAAAGAAAAACATGATAAAAGAAACTGTCGTATAGGAACGTGTGCGCCGTCTTACACGCCTTTGTACTGCGCCATCTTAAACGCTGCCTATTATCAACAAAATCATCCTGTGGGAACCATCTACGCGTACTGATACAGATTAAAGTGATCGGAGCTAGTTCGTGACTAACTTTACTACCCACAGGAACATTCATAGCTTTTAAATTGTCTCGACGTAAACCGTAGTAACACGTTTAAAATCAAGAAAAATAATATAAAATTGTACTAAAAATTTTAAACTTCTCTAGAATATTGGGATTATGTCGTAAACCAATATTTTTGGTGAACAATTACGAATACCCGAACACTTCAAAACCCGATTAAAATTGGTTACAAATTTCGTTCCTGTTTCGAGAAAACAGGAGTGCGCACTCTTACCGACCGCGCCATCTTGCATGACCCTACCCTAAAAATGTTTTAAATTTTAATATTATAATTAAGTCTTTCTGAAAGTCTGTGTAGTAACTGGAATACAATACATATTAGTTAGAGAACTAATGGCAGTAATTTTTAAATGATTTTATTGTCTGGCAGATGTTAATGAAAACAATGATCTGAATAAAATTAATGATATAAAAAATTTTTGTCATTAATTTATTGCTGCAATCCCAAATAAGGGCTTTCGGAAAATGTAAAAAAGTAGGTGCCCTAAACAATACCATGACCGACCGCTACCTCTTGTTCTAATAAAAGTGTTTTAAATTTTTTTTTAAAACAAATTTCTCGGAACGGACGTGCCTGGCTGAAGAACTCATCCAAGATATTGGGACTTTTGACCTTCTCACCAAATTTCGTAAAGATTGGATGCTTCGTTCGAGAGTTATCACGGAAACACATATATACATATATGTTATATATACAAATTTTAGTGAAGCTCATTTTCGGTTTCTCGAGGCCTCAAAACAGATTTCTGCTATAGTGCCGGGCTCAGGTCTTTCCATGGCACCCGCTCTAATAAGAGTATTTCCAAAAAGGAAATTCACTTAAAAGAATATTGGTCATTTATTATCAGTATTTTCAAGCCATAAATTTTCTGTCATTTAAATTTCTGTCATAGTCGAACAATGAGAATTTTTTTTAATTGATTAAAATGACAAGCATATTAAATATTTAAAAATCTATCATCATTTTTTCGTTGGTTTGACAGCTAAATTATCATTCAAAGAAAAAACATAAAATTAATTAATTAATTTAATTAAATTTGATAGCACAAATACCGACAAACACGCATATTAAATATTTGTAAAAACTAGTAATAGTGACGTGCCAATTACTATATTCAATCATCAACTACCCATCAATTTATTACAAGTATATAGATATATATAAATATAAATATGTTATAATTTTTTTTGCATCTCAGCGCTCCCACCAATCTTGCAATTTTATTATGGATTGAAAATAGAACAATTTTAATACAATTTTCAGAAAATCAGTATTGTTAACATATTTATAACTTCTACGGAACATTTGGAATTTAATAATATTGTTAAACAGTATGTGTATATATGTTAAACCCTCTGTAAAATTTGCTTAGTACATATTAATGGAAAGAAATTTGAATATATTACGTAAGTAAAAACATTGGCTGTAAACGGTATTTAAAGAATGCTTGCCAACTACTTACTAAACAGACAAACTCGGTTGATTCGTGTATTTTATTTTCGGCAACAAAATATTCAAAACTTTAAGAAGAAATAGTTTTTGTCCTTACTCCAGTTCCGTAATATACATATTCATGACTGACATTTTATTTTACATACAGTTAGTTGGGTATATGTACAATACATTCCAATAAGTTTACACCACCATAGATTCAAACCTTCTTGTAAACATATTAGTAGGTACTGATAAAAAGCAGTGTGAATTTGCGTCTTGAAATGTATTAAATATTTTAATTTCATCCGTAACAGGTAGTCGTTGTCACGTCAAAAGTACTCGTGGTCTGATAGAGTTTAGAGTATAAAGGTGTGAACAAACCGAAACGGATAACCGTTACCGTCCCGTACAGTCTACCACACGGTCAGTTCAATACATATAGTTAAATGTACGGGTTCACACCAATTCGATCTAGTTACTGCGGTCACATTTGGTCTACGATTACCGTTCGATCAATTTTGAAGTAGACGTTTCATTGTCCACTTCAAACAACAATTTCGAACAAGAAAGTTTGAATTCAAAAGTTATAAAACCATAAAGTAATTACACTGTAACACTTGACATAAAAGAGGAAATTGTAACAAACTGACCAAAACATGTATAAAATTTTTTTGTCCAAAACCAATATCTCCTTGACTTTGTGTTATATTATTACCTGCTTGGGTTTTATTGCGCTTGCTAGACGGTGAAACCACTTGAATGTCATCATTTTTCGATTGTGTCCTATTTTTATCTAAATAATTTTACAGTTCGACCGGACTGGTATGAGTGACCGCACTATGCAACGCACTAAAATCCGGTCAAGTTGTGGTGGTGTTACGGTTACGCAGACTGATTTGTTTTTGTCCTTAAATCGAAACAACCTACCCTTTTTTGTTTATATGTAGGCAATGAACTCGAAAACCACCGGAATGATTTTGGACAAAAAAGTTTTCACTGTTGGAAATGCTGATCGGTTGTTATTCGAGAATGGAATTATATATTTGTTTCAATTCC
This sequence comes from Brachynemurus nebulosus, assembly GCA_035578155.1. Taxonomy (NCBI): domain Eukaryota; kingdom Metazoa; phylum Arthropoda; class Insecta; order Neuroptera; family Myrmeleontidae; genus Brachynemurus; species Brachynemurus nebulosus. Next base: position 17,945,972 of record JAPWDM010000001.1, on the reverse strand, counting down.
ACAACTAGAATCTACTAAAATTTTAGTAGATTCTAGTTGAAGAATTGATTAAAAACAAATATATTAAATTTCATTTCACTCCCAAAAAGTTTCAAATTTGCATAAATTGAAATATGCAGGTATATAATTGTCCGTTCTCCAACAACCCCGTTAAAATATTGAGCGATTACTCGCGCGAACGAGTAATCAAATTATTATTTGTTGTGGTTACTTCGCTTCCTTTAATACGAATTACTTATATAACTATTTACAAAAAATTGGGTACACATTGTATTGTATAACATTGTAATTAATATTTATTGAGTAAAGACTACAAAAAACTACTATTATTTTTCCAAAATGTAAATAGCACTCAAAACAAAAACACAAATTTTTTCTTGGCTCACTAATACAAAATGTACATACCACAGAAATCCAAACGGGAAAGTTAAAATGTCTCAAAATGCAAATGGATATAATTCTAAAATGTTTATTTAGTATTTATTCTGTACAGTCCCAGCACTTTCACAGTAAACTTCCACAGGAGCCGGCAATATTTTAAAATAAACTTGATATAAACAAATACATAAAATAAGTCAACATATTCTGTATACATACGTACATATACATTGATATTTTTAATAAAATAGATAACAGTAAGTAAGATAATAAACTGGTAAAAATAAATATTAAAAAAAAAAAAGAAACAGTAACAATATAAAATTTTTAAATGTTTTGTTTATTCTAAAAATATTTATATTTTATTGGTGTGTAAAATATTTATAAATATTTTACACACGAAGACACAGTGTGTTTATTTTTGTAAATACTTGTTTGTGATAACATCGCACACATAATGTGTAATCATTGATCGTGATCGACCTCTGCGGTTGTTGTGATTATTTTCGGATGCCGAAAACGTGGACAGTAAAGTGTTAATATGGTTACTTACAAAGGTAACTAAACAATGCAAAAGGAAATTGATTATCTGAAAATCTGGCACAGTATATCTGTATTCTAAAAAAAAAATGCTGGTATTTGCTTTAATGAAATGAATTGAAAATAAACTAACAATTTTACGGCTCTATCTGATCTTTTGAAGGATAATTTTTATATCAAAACAAATATGTATTATAGATAATATCAGTATTTCATACACATATCAATATTACAATATTTACAGCATGTTTTTGAAACTTTATAAAACAATTATGAGTTGTGACATATGATTGAAAGCCAGTAATGTATATAAAGCATGAAGGTAAATCAAATAATTTTTCAATCAATTAAAACCATTTTTCTATCTTTCTCTCTCTTTCAATTTGTCTCTATATTACCATAGAAAACTCTGTTACCTAATCGATGGTGCAAGCTTTTTAAAACTCATTGTAAGTATATAAATAGTTAAATAACAAAATATATGTATGTTTCTGCAAACATATAGATAAAGTTCCGTTCCAAATGAAATTTATTCACAAAAAAAGGTTCATCGGGTAAGGTTAAAATCAATAAATATGTGTGCTAACAAAAAAAGACAGTAGCAATCCAGATTTATAATCACCACCGGCTTTAAGAAACAGAATTTTTAATTCCATGTTTGAAATTAAATTTAACATTTTTTTTTTTTGCTATATGGATCAAATTAACTAAAAATGATCTGACATCATTAACAATTGAAGCAAAACTAGACGTACATTATATGTTACTATACTTACACTAACATAATAACAAAAAGAAAAAGAACCAGAAAAACCATATTTCCGTCTAATTTTGCCTCATTTGCTGTATTTGTTTGATGACGTTAGACCATTTTTAGTTGATTTATATATACCACATAAATTTTCAGTGGGACTAACAAAAAATGACTACGCAAATTGTAGATTTTCATGTCAACGTATGAAACATTTTAATCAGTTTTTGTCAACGAATGTGAACCGCAGGAGACCACGACACAGCTTGAAAGCTACTAACGATTCCTTTCAGTTAATGAAATCGTTACATAATAAAAAAAAATGTTAATTATCAAAATTGAATGACAAACCACCGCCTATTTTATTTAAAAGTAACTACAAATTAAATTTTCAAATCCATTTAAAGTAATTAAACACAACATTAATTCATTAATGTAAAAAAAGATTATTAGTATCATAATATACAAAATTTATTAAACAAAAAATATAAAAAACTATTAAAGTATATTTTTACATTTAAAGTCATTTTTATTTTTATAATTATTTCTTACATCATTCTTATCTGTGTTGAAACAAAAGCAAACAGAAAGAAAACAAGAGAAACTTCTTAAGATAAAAATTGAAAACAAAAAACAATAATAAATTGTACAAGATAAAAAGAGATAACATGAATATTTATTCAACTGTTTGTATTTTTTTGTTTTTGTTGGGTGTTGCTTTTTTCTGTAAAAACAACCAAAAGAATAGAAAGAGTTTCTTTCCACAGCCACCAATTCTAGAAGAACGTAGGTATTTTAAAAGAATAATAGAAATAACGGACATTGAGATATGGGAAATGCGAAAAGCTTTCGTACACAAAATGCACAAAATTTATTCACCGACGTTTTCTGTACTTCTAGAAATTGTTTTATAAAAGTTAAAAATAATTTTGTCAGAATTAGCAGCTACGTAAGCGTGATACATCAGACCAAAAGACAAGTCGACGCAAATATTGACTACGAAACTAATACCTAATGTACATGAGACAAAAACTTAAATTGGCAATTATAGCACTGACTAATACGCGGGAGTCAATCTGCAAAGAATGGGAAAATATGACAATGAACCAGTTTTTGGAAAGTATGCCGCTGTCGAAGATTATGCGTGTACGCGTTGTACATTATGTACCTATGAAAATCAATGCTGTCATCTTGCAATCTCTCACTACCAATTTTTTATCTTTCAAAAACATTAGAAATTGGTGGTTGCATGTTTGTTAGCAGAGAGACATCCTTTTCTTTAAGCAAGGATCCGTAAATTTAGCCGAAATGAAATAAAATCAAAACTGTCCGAATTCAGAGAAGTGATGGAAAAATTAGTGGTAATTTTAATACTGGCGTGACCAACTTAATGGTCCAGTAGACTCTGAACTCCAGTTCATTAATAGGTACCTACTTAAAATAAGCACACGAAAACTTTTAACGTTTGCAGTACCTGTAAATTTCGTTGCATAATAAAAACTACCTATTTTCACAATGTCGTACAGGATTTTCCAAAATGCCCTGGCCAAATGCAGTCCTCAAATTCCAAAAATGCGACTCGTAGTGCCTCTCACGGGCCGTCTTCAATCTCAAATTCGTAATTTAAAGATTTTTCCAACTGAAATATAATACCAAATATCTCATTATTGCATCAATTTTATATATCAGTGGTGTTCAACATTTTTTAGTATGAAAGCTACTTCTCCCAAATTGCTTCTGAAAATGTGATTTTTCTGTTGTTTCACTACAAAAGCAGTATTAAAAACATACAAACAGCTTGCAATTTCAGGTTTCTAACATCAAAATTATGATTTTTGGAACTTTAAAAAAATCTGGTATACCTACGTGATGACGTCATCAAGTTCAGTTAGTAGCTACAAAATTGAAATTACTTAGAACTATTAGTGAGCTTTGAGTACCTAATTTGCGTCGAATACGATCGACAAGTAAACAAAAACGAATTTCTCCTTTGTGCCCTTCCTTATTTTAAAATATTAGTTGTGTACAAAAGTTCTACCCGTTTTTAGGCTATAAAAAAAAAAATAATAATAAATCCAAGTTTATGTATTTGTCTTTCTACTGTAGTTCTAGAAAACCTCTCTGCTAATTCTTCAACAATTATTTGAAGCTACAACTTCGGAGGGCGTCCAGATCGCGGTTTATCGGCGCAGCCTTTATTTCGGTCACACAATTTTCGAAACCAACGACGGCAGGTACTTTCGTCTATAGCACCTTCCCCATACACCTCAACAATATTACGACAAGCTTTGACAGCATTATGACCTTTGTTAAACTCATAAAGCAAACAAGATATGATCCTTGCTACACGATATGTTAACCGTACAACAAATTAATAATATTTTCTTGGTCCGCCAAATATTTTAGTATTTACAATTTACCTCGCTGACCCTGCCTTGGTTATAAGGTTAGCTGTTGTAGATATAACGGAAATCTACTATTCTTGTATATTATTCTACTGAATCTACTGGTATTTCTCACACAATCAACTAGCAACCATACAACTGCTTAAAAACTAAATGAAACTAATGGAGTTTCTCAGCTCACTTCACACTCTGCACCCCGGCCCCCCTGCTCCCCAGCCTCTCGCCCACGTAAAACCACAACTACATAAACAAAATAATAAAGGTATAATATTATGAATGAATGTATAACACAAAGCAAGGAAAGCCTTAATGTTGAAACCGAACAACCGAAATTTTGTGTATATGGACGGTGTGTCAAATAAAATACTTGACAAAACGAAGCATTGGAATGAATGAAATAGAATGAAAGTTGTCCGTGAATGTACCGTCAGTTGGGACAAATCTGGACGATTTTTTCAGTTTTTTTGGCAATAAATTGTTTAGAGTTTATCACGCGCATATAGGGCAGTAATAAAATTATCAAAATTGGTACTGCAACGTTTTTTTTTTTTTTTTTTTTGTTATATGTGTGGGGCGAATCTGGACAGTGCTTTATTTGCAATATAAATCATATTCAGTCATGCATATGGGTAAAATCGGACATAAGAAGATAAAAATAGCTGAATTTCCAATCTGAAAATTGGCTAAACTAAATAACTGCATCAGCGAATGACTTTTGATGGATGGAAAAAAACATTTTGAATTTAAATGAATTTTATTTCGATTTGCCTTTGAGTCTATCATGCAAGGTCGATTTGGGAACATGGAAATATTCAACAGCTTGTCTGAGCGATTTTCTTTTATTTTTAATATCGGAAAGCAGGGGCGCAACAACTATATATCTACAGGGAGTCCAACAAAAATTTAAATTATCAAATTTTTTGATAACGCAGTTCTCCGATAACAATGGAAAATGTTGTAATAAAATGTCGTCTCCAAAAATTTGATTTTCAAGTAAAAAATATTAGTAAACCACTAAAAATTTTACTTTTGAATATAAATAAAATAAATTGAAGGAAAAATTCCAGGTAATTTTAGGAGGTCCGGACCCGTTGAGCCTCCCCGGTTGTTGCGCCTCTGTCGAAAAGAGCCCATTTTATGTTATCTAGACTACAGTTTATGTAGTTTATACCCACTTTCTTTTTATATTGAAGTAGATAGGCTATAAGAGCACGAGCACACCTAGTGTCTCAAAAGTTTGGGTACATGCTGATGCAACATGTACCCACTACATCCTGACGCAAGATGTACCCAAATGTTTGAGACACTCTGTACCTTGTGTATGGATTGATCTTTGACCCAGCACGTACCAAGTACATGTATCAAAATTTGTTGTTGACATTTAACCCCAACACTCGCTCATACTGCTGGCCTTGAAATTCCTAAGAGGTGAGTCATCGCCAGCAACCGAATTAATTTATGTTAACCCATTATGCGTCATCACAATTTACTTATAACAATTTCATTTTGTGTTAACCCATTACCAGCCAAACCTAACGCATGCGCAGACTGAATTTAAGTACACGACGCATGTGCAGACTGAATTTTAGGTTACAATTTGATAGATGCGGTACACTACCGCGTCAAAAATGTGGGGTTACCCTAACTCGGGGGTGGCTCCAAACTTTTGACACGGCAGTGTACTTAAATTTTTGGTACACTGCCGTGTCAAAAGTGCGGGCCCTCCTGACCAAAAAGGTATCCTATCACTTTTTGAAGCGTACTGTACGTGCAAACCTTGGCCCCAACACACGCTTGCCTTAATTGCGTCATCTTAAACGAACTATCACGTCAAAAAAATGTGGGGAATACCCTAACTCGGGGGTGGCCCCAAACTTTTGACGCCGTACTGTACTTAAATTTTTGGTACACTGCCGTGTCAAAAGTGCGGGCCCCCTGGCCAAAAAGGTGTCCGATCACTTTTTGAAGCGTACTGTGCTTATTACGTGCAAATCTTGGCCTCACTTAACTGCGTCATCTTAAATTGGGTGCGGTCGCTAACGATAAATTTTGTCGGGGGCGCACTGTACCAAGCGCTAGATTTTAAGATTAGACTCCGGGGTCCAGATTTCTGACCGCTACTGTACTGTAAATCGAGTGTCTACTGTACTTTTCAACAAGTTTAAGCCTGTTTTCAGCAAAGTCAGCACTTTTTTAATTTGTTTATTTATATAAGTTTTAATTTAAAAAAAATGTTTATTTAAGATTTTGATGACTCAGCAATTTCTTTGTTTGGATTTCAAATACGAAATTGTCTTCTTGGAATTTTTAATTTATGGCCTGATTGTTGAATTATAATTATAGTATGATTCATACAAGCGGGGATTTTTGTTATATTTGTTTATTTATATAATAATTTTGGATCATGTAATAATTTTAAAATTGTTTATTTAAGATTGGGAGGCCGCTAAATTTTGTGTGGGCACTGTACCAAGCGCTACCGCAAAACTAACTTCAGACTCCAGGGTCCAGATGTCTGACCGCTACTGTACTGCCGGAAATTTGGGTGTCAACTGTAACTCAGGGGTTTTTTTGTATATTTAACCTTGGAAAATTCCAGGAATTTTTATCAGTTTTAACATAAACAAACAACTAATAATTAAATGTTTGTTTTAGCTGAATTATGATCGTAAGACTCATATAAGGAGTTTTTTTGGTATAAGAAAGATGACGTCATGGAATATTAATGAGTTAAAAAATTGTTTAGTAAAAAATATCACCCATTGTAGGCCTCAAGCAAGAAATTATTTTTATCAGTTTTAATACTTTAACATTTAACCTACAGTGACCAATTTTTTAGTTAACTAACAGAAGTTCTTGAAATTTTAACAAGTTACAAAAATATTACTTCTTATGGTGCACAACATTTTTGAATTTGACTGTAGCACAAAACTGTTTCTATATCAAACGAAAATTATCTGAAATAATTCAGTATGTACATATGTATAGACTCTGTATATTAAAAATATTTTATGTATACACTCTGTATATTGAGAATAAGAAAGAAAATTTGTATATAATTTTAATTTTTATGAATACTAGTAAACGAATTGTATAGCCATTTATGAATAAGTATTAAATCTAATTATAAAATAATTTATAAATATTGCAAAAAATTTGTTTAATCAGCAAAATCAATGTATATCATTTTAATACTGATACATATTTATATTAGGGTATAATAGTATTGTATTTAACATTTTTAAACAGAATAAAAGTTCAATTTTTAGTTTTAAATTACTATAAGTTAAACACGTCGCTTAATATAAAAATGATAACAGCATTGAGTTTTACTAAATTTTTAAGTCTGTAAAATCAAAATTTTTTATAGACTAGAACATTTTGAATTTGCTACTCTATCATTAACATACAAATAATATCATGTATATATAACGGGTGTATATTTAGTATTTTTAATAAATATTTTAGTATACAGGGTGTATCATGAAATATGCTTTTCAATTAGAATAATAAATTTCATAAGATTTTTGTTAATACTCTTATATGTTAACGAAAGAAACTTTTTGCTGTAAAAAAATAGGGGAATGCAGGGTAATAATTAAATAAAACGCACATATTTTTTTTTTTTTAAATTTTATTTATAGAATATGTATACAAAAAATTAAATTGCTTAAATCTATATATTACTTAAAATCTATTTATTTTCCATATAAAAATTTTTTAAAAGAATACAATTTTCTAATGAACAAATTTTATCTGAATGAAGCATACAGCGTCTTGAATAATATTCATCTCGCAGAATGGAAATCTTCGGTACATCAAATATTTCTTCCAAATTCAAAATCCACGGCTGGTTTTCGGTACCATCAAACAAACTTGATATCCATTTCTTCTTTTCACCACCCTTGACGTATATAACATCATACTTCTTTAATATAGGTTTCAATATGGTATGAAGTTTTTTGTATGGAATAAATCCATACGACCAAGGTATCCCATGCCAATTTCGGTAAAGCCAACTGGCTACTCGTTGATATTTCTTCGGCAACTCGTTGAAATCAAACGGTGCGTCGAATATAAGATGTAATATATCATCCGAATTTTCTGCAGCAATACAAACTTCTTTAAAATAAAATTCGTTGTTAGCTCCTTGATAGCCTTGTATGTCAAGAAACGCCATTTTTTACCGCCACCGTAGAACTGAATTTATTCACACAATCCACAACTTTATATAGAATAATTAAAAGTGGTGGGGGTAGTTAGTTAATTTGTGGAACGTATTCGAAAATGGCTATTAATAGCTATTGCTAGTTTACCATCAAATTACAAACTGTTAATAATATTTAGCACATTTGTGAGTACCAGGTTCTTTTCACTTTAAGACCTAGTGATTTAAGGAATGCTAAATTTTCAGGTGAAATGTGTTGTTGCTCAAAAGTTTTACGTTTAATGATCTTAGGTTTCGAAAGTCCTTTGCTAGGTTCTCTAGCGGTGGACTGCGCTGAATTGTAAATTAACATGGTTCCAAAATGTAATTGTTTTACCACGAAAGTATAATTTTCAACGAAAGAGATGTTAACTCTTTGACAACCACCGGTAAATAGATAATATTTTATGTAAGTTCAACTATTTTATACCCTTCAACCATGATAAGGTGTATAAGCTGGAGTATAACTCAGCAAATTATATAGTGGTGGTGACGTAACACACAAATGCGGTGGTTGTGTTGCGGTTGTGGCGGTGGCGGTGTTTGTGTGGCGGTTGTGTGGTGGTGGCGGTGGTGTTTGTGTGGCGGTGGCGGTGGTGTTTGTGTGGTGGCGGCGGTGGTGTTTGTGTGGCGGTGGTATTTGTATGGTGGTTTCGGTGGTTGTGTGGTGGTTGTGGGGGTGGCGGGGTAGCAGCGGTGTTTGCGGCTGACGTGCACAACTTTATCATTAATTCAATCGAAGCAGCAATTTACTGTAGACAATAAATCGGTGGTGACATCTCGCGGTGTTTGTTGAACGCAATATCTAAATTAATCATCATCATAATCGCTAGCATCTTCTTTATCAGTTTCATCCAGATAATCACCTAGTGGCTCAATAACATCAGCCTTTTGAAGTTCACGAAGTATAGAGAATATTTCTTGACCGACAGTAGTTTCTCTTAAAGCATCTAACTCTTCGATTAAAGCTTCACTATCGTCAACGTTAAACAATATGTTTTTATTTTCCTCTATACTCCGAATAATATTGAGTATTTTTTCACCAGTCTCTGAAGTCTCGTATAAACGTCGTAATTCATCTATTAAAGTATTAAGATTATGCCAGTATTTTATTTTTTTCGATTGCCCATTAGCATTTTCCGAGTCGTTGTATTTGATACGCTTAGCAAGTAGCTCTTGGTCCGTTGAATTGACTGGACGTTTTATTGCTATTCGTTCATTAGAATCCTCAACTTTATTTTGAGTTTCTTTGATTAATAAAATATCCAAAAGGGTTTGCAAAGCTGTAGTTAACTTGGGAATGATAACAGTTCCACTATCAGAAGTGGTTAAAACCCTGTTATTAGACTCATCGCTGGGTGTGTAAACATTATTTTGATTTCTTAAATTATTAAATTTAGTTTGAATTGCTTTTGATGCAGCTTTAATTCTTTGTTCAAGTGGATTGACCCTTTCTTCAACTTTATTGTTTAGAAATTCATCATCAACATCATTCCTCCCGGTATCATAACTAGATAAGTCATCAGCCGTGTCTAAAGTTTGTCTTTTTAGCGGATCAAGAGAGTAACTATTTTCAAACCTTTTTGGTGAAAATTCCCGCATATGTGTATTTCTTATATGACGTGAAAGAGAATCTTTCCGCGAGAAGCTTTTATAGCTCCGCCCACACTCGAACATTATAATAGATGTGTAAAACTCAACTAGCCTTACAAGATTAATTCAGAATTGTGTTAGCTTCTCTTATATACTTAAATTAAGTTACTCTTAAGTTAAGCTTCTCTTATATACTTAAATTAAGTTACTCTAAAGCAACCACACCTTCATATGATCAGTGTTTATACACCACAACCAATGGAAAATATCAAATAAACATTAACATTTATTTAGTAATGAGGTATAATGTATATTCACTTATATACTCCACCACCACCACCACCACCGCCGCCGCCATCGCCACCACCACCGCCACCACCACCGCCACCACCACCGCCGTCACCACCGCCGTCACCACCGCCGCCACCACCACCACCACCACCACCGCCGCCGCCGCCGCAACCACCACATCTGAGTTGCTCATTTTACTCCATGAAGTAGCTGTTTACATCCGGCTTACACATTTTGCCCCCATTACGCTCTTTCGGTTTGGAAATTAGTTCAGAAAAATGAATGAAAAGCTATATGCAAGTATCAGGTGACTCAACACCAACATTAAAATACTTGCTCCTGAATATAGGCAATTACATTGCGTTGCCAACTGGGTCCATACCTACTGAGAGTCTTATCATAATTCAAGATATAATTTGGGAGGTTCTAGTGTGTTGTAAAATAAGAACAATATAAGAATTTATACGTAAAATAATTTATTTTTTAATGAAATATACGTTTACAATATTAAAATTAAAAAGTAAATCAATTCATTTTCATATCTGACAGTTATCTTAATCTTACATCTAACATCATACATGTGATAGCTATTTACTAAATTCCACAATATGTAAAAAACCACTAGAATCAGTTCCTTTATATGTAATAAAATATTGTCCTGTACGTAAACATTGAATGGTCTGCTCATCCAAATCCACGAATCGTTTTGGAAGGAACACTTGAGCATCTGCAAGTTCCACCGCAACCGCTGGCCCATATCGAGTTTCCATGCGTCGTACATCAAGAATTTTCCACGTTTCATACGGTTTGAGTGTAGATAGCAATTTGAATGGTTTACCAGCACCAAGTTTATTCAACTTCTCCAAAACCGGATCCATTGTTGTATCAGTGGCAGTAAAAGTGGTCCACAGATCACTTATACTTAACTCAACACCGTGTTGTTCAGACATTTTGCCAATACACTACCAATTTCTGTTACAGCACGTCGCTTAAATAAATTATGAGTTGTCACCACAAAAACCACCAACACCACCACCACCACCGCCGCCACCACCACCACCACCACCACCACCACCACCCCAACACAACTACCAAATTTGAGTTGCTCATTTTACCCCACCGATATGTTTATTCCCACACAGCTACAAATTAAGTTACTCTAAAGCAACCACACCTTCATATGATCAGTGTTTATACACCACAACCAATGGAAAATATCAAATAAACATTAACATTTATTTAGTAATGAGGTATAATGTATATTTTGAGTATTCAACAAAAACTTTAATACTGATTAATAGGTATTGGTCAATTCCACTGTTACTCAAAATATACGCTATACCTCATTACTAAATAAATGCTAATGTTTGTTTTAACGACCGTGGAATTGGTCAATACTTATGATGTGGCAATCAGGTGATTGATTTTACTAAATTATTCGCAATTGCAGCGGCTTTTACATGTGGGACAGTTTACATAATTGCAAACACAGTTTGGAAATGGCATCATACATCGTTTACAACACATGCAAATTCGTTTTTCGTTTCGACACCTATCACAATACTCGGGGAAGGAACACTTACACCGTGGTGGTTGAAATTTACAAATACCACAAATCGGCATGTTGTTTTTGTTTACTTTCTGGAACTTAACCAACAAATGACATCCGGTTAATAATTCAGTTGTATTTATAGTATTTTGACTGAAACCAAATAATCCAATATTTTATAAAAAAATCGATATTTAATCGATATTGACCAATTCCACTGTTACACAAAATATCCATTATGCCTCATTACATCGCTGGTCATTGCGTTATAAATAAATGTTTACGTTGGTTTGAGCAACCGTGGAATTGGTCAATATGTATTATGTGGCAATCAGATGATTGATTTTACTAAATTATTTGCAATTGCAGCGGCTTTTACATGTGGTACAGTTTATATAATTGCAAACACAGTTTGGAAATGGCATCATACATCGTTTACAACACATGCAAATTCGTTTTTCATTTCGACACCTATCACAGTACTCGTAGAAGGCACACTTACACTGTGACGGTTGAAATTTACAAATACCACAAATCGGCATGTTGCTGTTGTTGTTTACCTTCTGGAACTTAACCAACAAATGACATCCGGTTAATAATTCAGTTGTATTTATAGTATTTTGTAACCGAAATTTTCCAATATTTTATCTAAAATCGATATCTAATAATCTTCCAGTATAAGAGCAGGGAACAGGAACGTCACCAGATTGATTAATTTAGATATTGCGTTCAACAAACACCGCGAGATGTCACCACCGATTTATTGTCTACAGTAAATTGCTGCTTCGATTGAATTAATGATAAAGTTGTGCACGTCAGCCGCAAACACCGCTGCTACCCCGCCACCCCCACAACCACCACACAACCACCGAAACCACCATACAAATACCACCGCCACACAAACACCACCGCCGCCACCACACAAACACCACCGCCACCGCCACACAAACACCACCGCCACCACCACACAACCGCCACACAAACACCGCCACCGCCACAACCGCAACACAACCACCGCATTTGTGTGTTACGTCACCACCACTATATAATTTGCTGAGTTATACTCCAGCTTATACACCTTATCATGGTTGAAGGGTATAAAATAGTTGAACTTACATAAAATATTATCTATTTACCGGTGGTTGTCAAAGAGTTAACATCTCTTTCGTTGAAAATTATACTTTCGTGGTAAAACAATTACATTTTGGAACCATGTTAATTTACAATTCAGCGCAGTCCACCGCTAGAGAACCTAGCAAAGGACTTTCGAAACCTAAGATCATTAAACGTAAAACTTTTGAGCAACAACACATTTCACCTGAAAATTTAGCATTCCTTAAATCACTAGGTCTTAAAGTGAAAAGAACCTGGTACTCACAAATGTGCTAAATATTATTAACAGTTTGTAATTTGATGGTAAACTAGCAATAGCTATTAATAGCCATTTTCGAATACGTTCCACAAATTAACTAACTACCCCCACCACTTTTAATTATTCTATATAAAGTTGTGGATTGTGTGAATAAATTCAGTTCTACGGTGGCGGTAAAAAATGGCGTTTCTTGACATACAAGGCTATCAAGGAGCTAACAACGAATTTTATTTTAAAGAAGTTTGTATTGCTGCAGAAAATTCGGATGATATATTACATCTTATATTCGACGCACCGTTTGATTTCAACGAGTTGCCGAAGAAATATCAACGAGTAGCCAGTTGGCTTTACCGAAATTGGCATGGGATACCTTGGTCGTATGGATTTATTCCATACAAAAAACTTCATACCATATTGAAACCTATATTAAAGAAGTATGATGTTATATACGTCAAGGGTGGTGAAAAGAAGAAATGGATATCAAATTTGTTTGATGGTACCGAAAACCAGCCGTGGATTTTGAATTTGGAAGAAATATTTGATGTACCGAAGATTTCCATTCTGCGAGATGAATATTATTCAAGACGCTGTATGCTTCATTCAGATAAAATTTGTTCATTAGAAAATTGTATTCTTTTAAAAAATTTTTATATGGAAAATAAATAGATTTTAAGTAATATATAGATTTAAGCAATTTAATTTTTTGTATACATATTCTATAAATAAAATTTAAAAAAAAAAAATATGTGCGTTTTATTTAATTATTACCCTGCATTCCCCTATTTTTTTACAGCAAAAAGTTTCTTTCGTTAACATATAAGAGTATTAACAAAATCTTATGAAATTTATTATTCTAATTGAAAAGCATATTTCATGATACACCCTGTATACTAAAATATTTATTAAAAATACTAAATATACACCCGTTATATATACATGATATTATTTGTATGTTAATGATAGAGTAGCAAATTCAAAATGTTCTAGTCTATAAAAAATTTTGATTTTACAGACTTAAAAATTTAGTAAAACTCAATGCTGTTATCATTTTTATATTAAGCGACGTGTTTAACTTATAGTAATTTAAAACTAAAAATTGAACTTTTATTCTGTTTAAAAATGTTAAATACAATACTATTATACCCTAATATAAATATGTATCAGTATTAAAATGATATACATTGATTTTGCTGATTAAACAAATTTTTTGCAATATTTATAAATTATTTTATAATTAGATTTAATACTTATTCATAAATGGCTATACAATTCGTTTACTAGTATTCATAAAAATTAAAATTATATACAAATTTTCTTTCTTATTCTCAATATACAGAGTGTATACATAAAATATTTTTAATATACAGAGTCTATACATATGTACATACTGAATTATTTCAGATAATTTTCGTTTGATATAGAAACAGTTTTGTGCTACAGTCAAATTCAAAAATGTTGTGCACCATAAGAAGTAATATTTTTGTAACTTGTTAAAATTTCAAGAACTTCTGTTAGTTAACTAAAAAATTGGTCACTGTAGGTTAAATGTTAAAGTATTAAAACTGATAAAAATAATTTCTTGCTTGAGGCCTACAATGGGTGATATTTTTTACTAAACAATTTTTTAACTCATTAATATTCCATGACGTCATCTTTCTTATACCAAAAAAACTCCTTATATGAGTCTTACGATCATAATTCAGCTAAAACAAACATTTAATTATTAGTTGTTTGTTTATGTTAAAACTGATAAAAATTCCTGGAATTTTCCAAGGTTAAATATACAAAAAAAAACCCTGAGTTACAGTTGACACCCAAATTTCCGGCAGTACAGTAGCGGTCAGACATCTGGACCCTGGAGTCTGAAGTTAGTTTTGCGGTAGCGCTTGGTACAGTGCCCACACAAAATTTAGCGGCCTCCCAATCTTAAATAAACAATTTTAAAATTATTACATGATCCAAAATTATTATATAAATAAACAAATATAACAAAAATCCCCGCTTGTATGAATCATACTATAATTATAATTCAACAATCAGGCCATAAATTAAAAATTCCAAGAAGACAATTTCGTATTTGAAATCCAAACAAAGAAATTGCTGAGTCATCAAAATCTTAAATAAACATTTTTTTTAAATTAAAACTTATATAAATAAACAAATTAAAAAAGTGCTGACTTTGCTGAAAACAGGCTTAAACTTGTTGAAAAGCACAGTAGACACTCGATTTACAGTACAGTAGCGGTCAGAAATCTGGACCCCGGAGTCTAATCTTAAAATCTAGCGCTTGGTACAGTGCGCCCCCGACAAAATTTATCGTTAGCGACCGCACCCAATTTAAGATGACGCAGTTAAGTGAGGCCAAGATTTGCACGTAATAAGCACAGTACGCTTCAAAAAGTGATCGGACACCTTTTTGGCCAGGGGGCCCGCACTTTTGACACGGCAGTGTACCAAAAATTTAAATACAGTACGGCGTCAAAAGTTTGGGGCCACCCCCGAGTTAGGGTATTCCCCACATTTTTTTGACGTGATAGTTCGTTTAAGATGACGCAATTAAGGCAAGCGTGTGTTGGGGCCAAGGTTTGCACGTACAGTACGCTTCAAAAAGTGATAGGATACCTTTTTGGTCAGGAGGGCCCGCACTTTTGACACGGCAGTGTACCAAAAATTTAAGTACACTGCCGTGTCAAAAGTTTGGAGCCACCCCCGAGTTAGGGTAACCCCACATTTTTGACGCGGTAGTGTACCGCATCTATCAAATTGTAACCTAAAATTCAGTCTGCACATGCGTCGTGTACTTAAATTCAGTCTGCGCATGCGTTAGGTTTGGCTGGTAATGGGTTAACACAAAATGAAATTGTTATAAGTAAATTGTGATGACGCATAATGGGTTAACATAAATTAATTCGGTTGCTGGCGATGACTCACCTCTTAGGAATTTCAAGGCCAGCAGTATGAGCGAGTGTTGGGGTTAAATGTCAACAACAAATTTTGATACATGTACTTGGTACGTGCTGGGTCAAAGATCAATCCATACACAAGGTACAGAGTGTCTCAAACATTTGGGTACATCTTGCGTCAGGATGTAGTGGGTACATGTTGCATCAGCATGTACCCAAACTTTTGAGACACTAGGTGTGCTCGTGCTCTTATAGCCTATCTACTTATTGACGCACCATGGTGTATGAATTCGCCTCACCTATACACAATTTTTTGTTAATCACTTTATAAAAAAAAAAAAAAAATTAAGCACAATACAGTTTTCATTTTTGGTATATATATTGTCAAAAAAACGCCAAACATTTTATTGCCAGTCCCTACTTTATATATATAACTGTTTTTTTTTTTTTGTTTTTTTTTTACAGCAGTTTCTTTATAAGATTTCAAAACGCGCGTTATTTTTAAAAATTATAAACAACGCGCCTGTAAAATAACAAAATACAAAAATGTCACGTTCACCGCTTTTCTTTGATAACTAACTCATAACTGACAAAATTCAGTAGCATAAATTGATCTATGACCTTGTACGGTCATAACACTGACGAAGAAATATCCTGAGGCAGCTCTGTCTAGATTCGCCCCTACTATCCAGATTCGTCCCAACTGATGGTACCTACATGTTTATGCTGAGAGACAGATAGACAAGCAAGTGGTAAATACGGTGGTCGGTTTTTGTGGTAGGAAAGCATCTAGGAGCTACTCTATACTCATTTGATGCATTACTATGCAACTATGGGTGTAATTAGTGCCCATAATAGAATCGGAGTCGAAATGTTGTCGAAATTTCTCATTTTCGTAGATATGAATTCATCATACTAGTCCAAGTAAATTAAATTTTTACGTGCCAAAATTAGTACGAAGTTTTTCACTTTAGCCACTGAAAATAACTTTATCCCAAAAAGGGACTGGAGAATCATTAGTAATACATTTCAACCTATTTACAGCTCTAACTTAATGATTTTTAAAGACAATCGAAAAAATAAAATTTCAAAATTTGAAAAATAATCAAAGTTTGCAGGATTCAGAAAATTCATTAATCTTTCGGTCATTTATTTTGCATATTTTCAATAACTTAATAATGCACGCACTTATTGCATACGTTAGTACAAATCTTTAAGAAAATTGTAAGTCCGTCAATGTTCCTGAAAAATAAAATATTTTTCTCCCTTGTAAGCAATTGAAAAAGTCGCGATTCTTGGCGTTTTTTTTTTGATAGCTAAATTGTTTATGCACTAATTTGGATGAAATTGGTCTCATGCTGTTAATATTAAATAGTTCTACAACTTTTGTACGAAACTTTTTTTGTACGAAATTCAGTCTTTTTAAAAAAATAAAACAACTGTTTTCTTATTTTCCCTTCCAGGTATTGATTTTGGCAAAAAACAAGATTTTAATCAGTAATTTGCTTGGACTAATAATGAAAAAGTAAAGTTTAAGACATTGTCAGTGTGTAAGGTAAAAGACCCGGTAATTGACCCTGGCCCAGTTTCTGAACTTTTCAACTTTGTGATAAATTAATAAAAAAACTGTATTTTAAATAAGAAAAAAAATAAATTCTTAATTTAAAGTAATCTATTCTGTGTCTAATGAACAGCAATTTAAAAAGTTTAGAATATATTAACTAAATAAAAAAAAAATTTTAAGTTTAAAATGTGTGTAAAAACTATTTTTTTGGTAGTTTCTTAACAGTTTATGTTACAAAGTACTCATTTTGATTTGTGGAATATTCATCATGTAAGTATGAAAACTTAATTAAAAATATATGAGCAGGTTAATATTTGTTTAAAATTTCTTTTAAAATATTTATA
The DNA here is from genome assembly GCA_035578155.1 of Brachynemurus nebulosus. NCBI lineage: Eukaryota > Metazoa > Arthropoda > Insecta > Neuroptera > Myrmeleontidae > Brachynemurus > Brachynemurus nebulosus. Next base: position 17,928,075 of record JAPWDM010000001.1, on the reverse strand, counting down.
AAATACCTTAGAATGATTTTTATTATTGAAATATGAGGGTCAATTACTAGGCTCACTTCTAAAGTGGTATGGCCCAATTAAATTCTAACCAGTTTTTGTTAGTTATTTTGTTATTTATAGTTATCTTCGATTAGTTTTTGTTATTTTTCATAACGTATATAACATTAAACATTCATTTTTATCAATAAAAAATTATTTATAAATTAAATTTTAAAAAACTGTATTTTTAAATTTAAGAATCAGAAACTAGGCCACTGTCAGGGTCAGAAACTGTCACATGAGAAATTTTGAGAGTCAGAAACTGGGTCCTTTTTGCGAATTTTTAAAACATTAATTTAAATTATTAATTCAATTCAAATAATTATTTTACTTGTATGACTTTATTTTGAAAGTCATAAACTAGTTGATAAAATTATTAATTGTCTCTTAAGTTTAAACTTATATTTATTACTGTCGTTTAACCTCAGCCGTCACTCTTAAAAGGTCAGAAACTAGGCCCGTTACCTTACTACCCAACGGAACCCAAAAATGTTTTCACTAGTGGACAGGTGATACCATCTGTTCGAATATAAGTTACATCTAAAAAGTTAAAGTTGTTACCAAATTTGAGATCCCGGAAAAAATTTAGGTATTTTAATATTAAAATTGATCCTTAGGGTCTTAAGATCCCAAAAACACATAAACGGTTGGACGGGTTTTGACCAAATTTTGTTCCAATTTTGTTGTTGTATTTCTTTATCATTTAAAAAAAAATACTCTTATTTAATATACTACGTTGAAATAAATATTTTAGAAATTCCTAAACTGACTTTGGTTCCAATTGCAATGTTATAACACCAGACTTCTCATCAGAATATTTTAGCACTACACCTAGAAAAATTAATTAAAAGTCATTAAAATTTTCATTTTTCCAAAATTTTTACCACTATTTATAAACATTTTTAAATCTACTATCAAAATAGAAGGTTATGATCACCCATCACTAATTTAAACTATAACAAAACTAAAAATGTACTCAGCAGTACGTATAGTTTGTTTCACTATAGTAAAAGCTCAACAAACAAATAGAATGGTGGCGTATCGGGGGTATGGTTTTGGTTTGTCCACTTCCATTTTCTTCAACGAAACGATTCGCTCACAATAAATAATACATGCAAACATACACATACATACACACCTACAAACTATATGGATACATAATGGCTAAAGTAGATGTCTCCCATGACATTCACTAATCTTCCAACTTACATTTAAGCTTTATTTATTTCTGTTTCACTTTTTTTTTTTATTTCTTGGAATTCATTACTCCGCCAGCGAGCAGTCAGTAGTAGGTACAACCAGCCAGCTCGTTAATTATGTAATACAGATTATGCTTAAAAAAGTTTTGCTTTATTTCGTGTAATTTTCATTTATTTATTTCCGTCTGATGAGCAAATTTTTGTTTTAAAATCGGTGAAAAGAAAGATAAGAATGTTTTCGTGATTATTAAAAAAATCTGTTTTTCTTTCTATCCTTCTTGGATCGCTTAGTAATAGTGTGTGTACGGGGTGCGCCATAAGTTCTCGGCCTAACATGATTAAACTTATTTAAAGGTGACGTAATTTATACTCACAGAAAGTATTAAGTCTCTAGTAATGATAAACGCAGTGGACGAGTTTACATGTGTTTTGTTTATTCTGTTGTAAAAGTGTAAACTCAATATGTCGACCGTTTCAAAAATTGAATATCGTGTAGTCATAAAATTTCTGACAAAAGAAAGACAAACTCCAGAAAAAATTAAGGACAGATTGGATGGTGGTATACGGTAAAGCCGTGCCAAAGGTTTCGTTTGCGGCACGAGTCCCTCAACGACGATGATCGTTCTGGACGTCCGGCAGATTCAATCACTTCCGAAAACATCGTTCTTGTAGAATCGCTACAAAGAATTTGCTTATTATTATAAAGGCATAGAGATGCTTATCCCACCTTATAATAAGTGTATTGAAATAGAGGGAGGTTAAAAAAAAAAAAACTAGATTCTTTTCACTGTTCTCTCTGTATTTTTTAATACTCAGGCCGAGAACTTATTGCGTACCCTACTTAGTTGTAAAGTAATATACACAATGGCGATTTTAGCGGGTAGCCCGAGTAAGCCCAGATCTAATTCCCCTAACAGGATCAATCCATTAGAAATGAACCACCTATATCAGGAGTCGGCAACCTTATCCAGCCTAAGGGCTCATTCTCAAATAATGTACTCTTGAAGGGCGCATGAGTCGGTCATTCTGTTTCTGTATTTCAGTTTCAGGTGCTTCATGGTGGGAAAAATGCCCTCGCACGCGTATGTTGAGGCACTGTAAGCGTGGATCTTAAGAGATATTTCTCTTAAAATAGGAGACTTTTTTCATCGACAATCAGCCAGAAGTTGTCGTCTCTCACGTACGATTTCAGATTCAAATCGTTCTTCATTGTTATTATCACCAGCTCTAGTTCGTCATCGTTTTCTATATTAAAATAGTTTTTGATATTTTTCGAAACAACAGTGACATCACATTCTGCAAATGGGTTGTTAATGAACTCTAAAATAAGCTCAAGATTTTTAAATTGATTAAAACGGGAATTAAATTCGTCCAAAAGGGTATCAAAATGCGGTACAATCAAGGTTGTATTAATATCGTAACATTTTCTTTAAATTTGGAAAGTGAGAAATAGAATTTCTTTTTTAATGGGATTTCCATAAATTAAGTTTGGCTTTAAATGAGTTCACTGATCCAACCATTTTCACAACATGATAATTTTTTCCTTGCCTTTCGAGGTTCAGTTCATTTTCAGCCAGCAACCCCTCCGCATGCGTCGAACAAAGACGCGCCCGCTTGGTTAGTTTTGTGTTTGACCATAAATAACATAAAATATTATGTTTTATATTTGGCAATTTTGATGAGATTCTAGAGGGCGCAGCTAAAAGACGTCGCGGGCGCATGAGCGCCCGCGGTCACCACGTTGCCGATCCCTGATCTATATTATTCAACATTTTTGATTTTCCTCATTTTTTACTCAGTTACTCTTCAATAATAAGTGAGTGCAAAACGTGCGTTAAAAAAAAATTTTTTGGTGGCTATTTTTAGTTTCTATTTTACTTTGAGAGTGTTTTTTAATTGAAAAGAAGTTTTACGCAAGTGTATCTAACCCTGTTAATTTTACAGATATCAAGACAAACTAAAAACCAAAATTATTAGAATGATATGCTCTAGATTTCTTGTCTTTACATATTATTTTATCTGAGTGGTAAGTAAAGGGGAGAAAAAAATTCGCAAATGTAAAGTAAAAATTAACCTAAAACGGGACTTTTAAAGCTGCAAAATTATTAAAAGGACGAATAGCTCACTTTGAATTTTTTATTCGTGTATAGATTTACTTCAGGATTACTAGCTGAAGAAGTTTCAGTCTTGAAAACCTTGTGCTTCTTTTATATGGTTTTTCAAAAATAGTCTAAACTGTATTTTGGCAGTATTTAAAGTTGAATACCTCAAAAGGAACTGAGTGGAAAATTATGAAATTAATACAGGTTACACCTCTTTATGATATAGACGTACGACCTACGACCTACGTCATTTGTCAAAATGTAGGTTTCAACCTATATAATGAGTTTATACCGAGGTTCCAAGTTTAATTAACGTGCAATCCCGTGGCACTCTCTATTAATTAACCCATGTGGCTGTAGATTAATTAAGTCTGACATCCCACTACAACCTTTATTGTATGCGTTGGAATTTTTCATTTTCATCCATGATTTCCACAACTAGTTGTAAGTAAACATTGAAAATCAAAACCAGAAATGACATTATATCTGTGACGTGGGCAAAATTATCTTAAATAAATGCTGACTCCTTTTGCGTCTATAGTAATACTAAAAAGTCGTTCATGTACCGTATACATAGGATTTGTATACGGCGCGGCGGGCTCTCAGACTATTACCGATTTTGATGAGATAAACTGTAAAATATTTCTGCAAATCTCAAAATCATGTAATTAGTTAGCGTCCTCAATATCTAGTCTTTTGATATCCAAAAATAAATTTAAATTTTTTATTGATTACAAAAATTACTGTATTTTAACCCCCCCCCCCGACCGCGCCATGTGTACATAAATAGTTTGTAAACAAAAATAGTTTGTCCCAATTTCCAGAAACTTTTATCGAAGAAAACTAATCCAAATATTAAAAAGCAAAAAAGAAACGGAAAACGAATGAAGTTTTTTCTCACAAAATATTTTTAACAAAACTGTTATCTATCAAGTCAATGACTTCAAATCTGAAATGTATAACTATATCTACTGTGTCCATAGTACCCCGGTGTATGTACGTCCAATTGACGTCCAAGTACATCGGTGTACGTCCTTCGGATATAAATACATGACCGGAAATTTTTTTCACTGACACTATTTGAACTTTGCCGAACTAAACTAAGATAACAATGGTTCGTTCGATATCGTTCGTATACATATATATGAAACTTTTATAAAACGAAATAATATTTTTCTGTAGAAATTTTTAAAGTGTTCAAGTTTTGCTTTTTCTTGTTTTTTTTTTTTTTTTTTCTAGTTTTAAATATATCTATCACAAATACTTTTATGTTTTAAAAATATTAATGACTTTTTAAAAGTTTTAAATTTTAAACTTTAAAAATGCTGTACAACTTTTTCTAGCCTTTCTTTTTTAAAGGAAAAATTTTATTAAAGTGGTGCACTATGTAATAACAGTAATAATAATAATGATAATAGAATAGCTTTTGATCACAGGATCAATAAAAAGACACATGCTTAGGAAATAAGTAAACGTCACAAAAAAGTTGAATTATATAAAAAAAAAAATGTACGACCTTCCCGCATATTTATTAAAATTTAAAATGCACATAGGTAAACTTCTATTGTTTTTTCCATTATATCAAATTCGACCTTTGCCACATAATATCGAATAAATTAGGATAGAGAATGGTATTAACAAAAACATACATGTGTATAATTGTAGATTTTTTCACTTCCTCTATCCACCACTCACATCATAAATAATGTAATTGTAATCTGGTATCACATAATAAAATGTAAAAAAAATTATATACGGGGTATGGCTTCTTATGGGGAAGGTATCTGAAAAACAGACGTTAAACTGTTAAACATTAATCCAAATTATTACATTGTTATTATTGTAGATTTATAGGAATAAACATTTACCAACTATTTGTCTTTTTAAAACATATTAACAGCTTTATAATTTGACTTTTAAAATTTTAAAATATGCATGTCATCAATAAAAATAAATCTCGATGTGCTAGAAAAAAAACAGAGCTGTATTTTAATTTAACATACCTAGATATTTAAAAAAAAAAAAATTATTGGAAGGGGGAAAAAAGTCAAATTTCGCAGGCCTGTGTAATTTTTAGTGATATAATAAATAATGAAAATAATATTTGGCGGCAAAACTTCGTTATATACTTTTCAATACTTTTCAAACAAATTAATTATTTTTATTAATGTAATTTTCTACTCGAACACAAAACTCGTGAAAAAACGAAACATTCAACTTTTTCCATTCAATAACTATAGAAATCGGTAGAATCTAGTCTTGTAGCATTGATTTCTTACTTGCAACTAATTTACGTTTCAATACAACTAATTATATCATCAAAAACAGAATACTGTACGCTCACTTAGATATTTATTAAGTCAACGAACTCCCACCCCCATCCCCACCACTTCTACGTCACTCTATGTGTATATTTTAACGTTATTTTATATCCTAATATATACTTCTAACAAGAGTTAAATTTGAAATCTCAATCAAACTTTTGTTATAAATTAGTTAGTTGCAAAACTTTAATAGAACTGTCTGCATGGAGTCGTAACTAGGTACTAGAGTGGCACCCCGCTCCTACTTCCTACACAAATATACATACAAAATGTATACGTAATACATAAATAAAAACGCAACACATATACCCACTATTGTGGAATGTAAAAACCCACTAAGAAAAACTGAAATTAAGAAACATATGAAAAAAGTGTTTTCATTTACATTGATGAATCAATGTGCTAATACCAAACATTTATTTAGCATCTTAACAAGCGAGCTTAAAGGCATGCAAGTTCTGAGATTTTTTAATTAGATTTACAAACAGTTTTCTACTATATTTCAATATTTTTGATCCGAATACATTTATTTTGATACTACACCTTTGCATCCCGGAAATCATTCAAATTTAAAATTGCTAATATATTTAAAAATTAGGTGAGATACACTTTGTGTAAAAGTTCTATACTTAGTTATTCATTAAAAACTTCTCAATTTTCTCAAGATTAAATATTGTTAAAAATACTATCACACGACAATAAACTTTTCAATCTGTTCCAATACCTCAAGTAGATTGTCAAGTTTTTAAGACCGCACAATGGGTGTCTTTTTAATTTCCTGATGATGTTAGCTAAGACATCGAAACCGGTCAAAAAAAGTTTCTTGACTTTTTAAAGAAGTTTTCAGACTTCTTTAATTCAGAGTCGTGTAATTTTTAATAATATGTTTTTGGCCAGTTAAGGACAAGCAATAGTTTTCGAAGTGATATTTAATATAAATAACACACAGCTACGCATAGGCGGTAGGACTGATCTGAGGTAGATGCGCCACACTAGAACCCGCACTTTCAAAGATCCCACGCCGCTGATTTGCGATGCCGCTAATTATGAAGATATTATCAACGAATTTGCTGTGAATATGTATAAAATTTGAATATGTATTTGTCAACCTTTTACTGAAACGAGTAACCTGGGAATACATTCTAAGATAAAAAAAACCCTGTCGCAGCATCCTGCATAACATAGCGAATTTCCGTTTATAAAAATTAGTTTTTCTCGGAAACTAGTTGACATAGAACAATAGTTTAAAGACCTTTTTTATGTAATTTTTTCTCCTCTTTTAAATGGTGTAAAAAAATTTCGCAAAAATTGTTAATTAAGTGGAAATTTTGGCAAAAAACTAATTTTTTGCAAGAACAAAAACCATGTTCCTGACATCCGACGTGTCTGGTTAACGAACTCGTCCAACGGTTTGGGACGTCCAATATTTTCACCAAATTTCGTAAACCTAGGACATTCCGTTCAAGAGTTACCGTGCGGACACACACACACACACACACAAAATTATATATATATATATATATATATATATATATATATATATATATATATATATATATATATATATATATATAAATTTTAGCGAATGTTATTTTCGGTTTCTAGGGACCTCAAAACAAATTTCTGCCATGGTCCCGGGCTCAGGTCGCGTTATGACAGTGGCTGTAATATAGCTGAATTCCATTCTGGAAATTCGCTAAAAGTAAATAAAAAAAGATATTCTTTTCGTAGTTTTAAATTTTAATCATGTGGAATATTTCAATTTGTTGTATTAATTTTAATAGGTATTTGTCAAACTTAAATTTCGCGAATTTTATAAATCCATGCCTTAAGTTAGTTATTTAGAATTAATTACCAATTTATTTTTTTTTTAAATGGTATACAATAGGAGGATGTCTTGGACGACTTAGGAATGGTTGGATATAAATTCAAATTTACATCTTAAAAAAGTAAAGATTATTTTCTAATTTTACTTTTAAATTTCATTTTCAGTTAAAATATTTTTTACCACAAACCATTCATACTGATGAAAAATGGCAACTTAAAAACTATCATTAATATTTCAATAATGTACAACTAAGTATTATATTGAAATGATAGGAAACTTTATTATGATCAATATTATTCAACTTGACAGTAAGGTTATTCTACCTTGAAACAATAAATTTCAGTATTACCTACTAGACTTTCGTTAATGTTTTACATTGAATCAATATGGTTTTTATTGAAATTGTTTTTTCTCTGGGTGTACATACACCACATACAACGCGTACAATACACACACAAATTATAAATCTCATTGTTTTTAAAATAGGCAATTGTGTAAATTTTATGCAACTGTTATCATATTTTTAACGCTACACTTATTACAATAGTGTTTTGACAAAAATGTTCGAAAACAAATGCAATGTGAATATTGTCATGTTTTAAAAAAGTTTCAAATTTTTTTGATAATAAAATAATCAGTCATAACTTTTGGCAAATTTTTGTTTTACTAAATACTAAATAATTTAATTAAATTTTTAGTGGTATGCAGTCAGTTTTATGGTGAATTGCTAGATTTGATTAGTGTATGTTATAATAATACATGGTAACTTAAGACTGTTAAACAATTTATTCCGTGTTTACGGTTAAAATACACAGTGGCCCTAACAAAATTTCCAACATAGGGATTTTATCGGCGCTACGTATCAGTGAAAATTAAACAGATTTAAGTAATTATGAATTTTCACAAAGTAGACATATTCATTTGAAATTATAGGTTTTTCTGGTTATAGCTCCTAAACTTCATAGAATTTTGTAAAACTGAAGGTAATACCTTACTGGTGCTATTTAAAATTTCAGCGTTTTAATAAAAACAGAAAACAGGAATTATCAGGTAACTTTGGACCAATATTTTCCAAATAACCCAAATAAATTTACAAATTTAGTTACTATCTTTTAAAGAGATTGTAGCTAAATTTCTCGTTTTTCAATTCCATAAAATATTCAGATACTAAGAAATAGCATTGAATATTAGAAGTAAATATTTTTTAGACAAGCTCAGTTTTTCCTTCCGCCAACAAGTTTTTACAGTTCATATAAGGCTTCCGTTCATTTCTGTGGGGTTCCCTTTCGTCCCGAATTGATTCCTTCTTTGTTGTTTTTTTTCCTCGTATCACTTAATTCCATCGTTAAATATATTATATTATATACTTCAAAATTAACAATAATAACAACAAAGTAAATTCAAAATCAATAGGTTTTAATTAAAAGATAGAGTTGAAATTTACAGTGTTGTTGATGGAACTTAGCCAGTTTTACCCTGAGTAGCTTGTCAGCTCATAGCTTTCGTACCATCTTTTAGACCTTGTATGCAATCACTATGCACTACCAATAACGATCGTGGCATTAAGCGTGCTTTCTAGATTGTTGGCAATGCCACTCAGATTCCTTTATCAAGTCTAACTCAGTTATTTTTTTCGTACTTAGCCTGTTTTTGAAGGCCTTCAAAAGGCCTTGCTTTAATCTTCAATTGTCCAATCACGTTAAGGGGGGAGTTCACGCCAGAAACGGCTAATAAACTAATTTTTTTCGAATCTCGTTTTTTGTTTTTATTTCGTTCTGTGGTTCTTTACAAACACGGTGATATATAAAACATAGCCGAAAAAATTTTTTTTCAAGTAGAAAAATATTTATTTGTGAGCCGCTGCACAGCCAAGTTGCTGCTCCTTTGCAGATAACGCTCCCCCCCCCCCCCTCACGATTTGATCAGTAATATTTAGTTTTGGTGTGTACACGAGTTATAGTATGCACTGAGATAATGTTCTTTTATTTATATGCTTTTGTAGACGTTTTAATAAACAGTGAGTAAACCGCTTCTTTTGTTATTATTTTTGTTTTTTACCGTTTCCCGAAACTTGTGTTTTTCCCGACAAGGAAAATCATATCTCAAGTTCTAGAAAAGATAGAGACTTAATTTTTTTTTATTTTGTTCATAAACATATTGCGCATAAAGTGGAGTTTGCTTTTTCCATTTGAACAATTGTAACTATTTTTAAACATTTTTTTTTTTTTAATAAAAAATTGGGTTTTATAATTTTTAGAATTTTGGGATTACAATTTTATAGTTAATTTTTAAAATTACCTGAAACCCATACTCAGCTTTATGGACAGGTCCTTTAGGAATAAAATAATGAAAAAATATTTAAAAAATATTCATTACTTTTTGAGATATGGCGTTCCTTGTAAACGTTTAAAAACTTGTGAAAAAGGGCCCCCTTCCCCCCATACGGAAGAGTAATGAATGTTTCAAAAATAAAATTTTCTATTTGAAACTATCCCTAATTTGAAAAAAATTTCAACAAGCAAAGTAATCATAAATAAAAAAGTTGCTTTTTTATTTGAACTCCTCCCTTAACAATGTTTCTGCCACAGAATACAGAAACGACCTTACTGTCTCTGTACTAGTGATACCAGCGTAGACAAAAAAATCCCTTTCACTTCTCCCCACTATGTTGTGTAGGTACACACTGTTTGTACTCGTGTGGATTTGATGTTTGCATGTGTGTGAACGGTCACACACAACTACATAACACGTACGTGCAGACAGAGATCCATACAGTGTATAACTAACAATGATTTTAACAATACATAACAATTGTCGTGCATTCGGTCATCGCCACCGAACGACACTAAATGCCTTAAGCTGTGACAGACCAACAAATGACTCTAAGCGATCCACACCATAGGCGGATCTAGGGGGGCGGCTGTGGGGGCTGCACCCACCCCCTTTTTAACCTACAGTAGGTAACTTTTTTTAGTTAAACATACAATTCAGAACACACAATTCCCCAAAATTCCTCCTGGGATTAAAGGCAGCCCCCTCTTTTCAGCTGGCTGGATCCGCCCTTGATCCACACTTTTTTTTATTTTAGTTTGCTTCTAGTATTCTATGGTTTCTACCGTGTACTATTTTTACGGATTCAATATGAGGTAGGTTAACATAAAATTTGTTATATTTTAGCTAAAATTAATATTACTTTAAGTAAGTCAGTTTAATTGTAACTGGAATTTTTGAAACTTTTAAACCTTAAAAACACGTGAATAAAATTTTCTAGTCGAGGATAATCGAAAGTTCACTGTATTTTATGAGAATCTTAAAAAGGCTTTTTAACAGAATTTAATGTTAAATTTAAACAATTAAATTTTCCCTGTATAAAAAAAAAAAAAAATTATTAACCTTTAATCGTTACTTTAATGAACGTAAAAAAATAATTAGCTTCAAGGTTTATGATTTAAAAATTACAATTATAATTACCGAAGAAAATTTCCATTATACATAGTTAACATAATGTATATACCTATTACCTATAAGTATTATTTTTTAAACGGAAACAAAAATAAGGAAAGAAAGGAAAACTGTAAAAATATGCTAGACGCAAAAGTGAACTGAATCCAAAACGAATACTAGAAAAATTCTATTATTATTAGCGAGTTTCTATTCTGGAAATTCAGCTATTATAGCTGCTCTCATGGTAAGACCTCGGACTATGACAGACCTCGAGAAACCGAAAATGACCTTCACTCTTTTCGATGGTGTAAAAAAAAAATTAAAAAATATTTTTGAATTCTAGTCAGTTTTTGAAAAAAATCACAAAAAATGGCGAAAAATCACAAAAAAATTTGGTTTCTAAAAATCGGAAATGTGTGGCTCACGAACTTGTAAAAATTGGATGACTCGTTTGGAAGTTATCGCGCAGACACATAAATATTTACAGCTTGTTCATTTCTACTTGGCGGCTGGACTTTGAACCTCACGCATATATATAGGTATATGTGTAGTGTGTATCAGCATGTGTACAGAGTGTAAGTACACAAATACTACTACAGTACTACAATAGTACTTATACAAACAGGTTTCTGCGCCGATTTTGTGGCCCGCCAAGTAAAACTGAACAAGCTGTACATACATATATATATATATATATATATATATATATATATATATATATATATATATATATATATATATATATATATATATATGAGTTCACACATATCCGATTTTTAGAAACCAAATCAGTTGTGATTTTTCGCCATTTTTTGTGATTTTTTGCAAAAACTGACTAGAATTCAAAAATATTTTTTAATTTTTTTCTTTTACACCATCGAAAAGAGCGTTAAAAATTATTTACATAATTTAATATTTGTATTTTTCAAAACTTCATCAATTTTTGATGCACAAACTTAGAGCAGAATATAATAAGTAAAACAAATTTTAAAAAAGAAAAAATGGATTTAAATTTACTGGATGATTTTCCACGGGGGCCATTAGATGACTATCGAAAAAAAGCCACATTTGACTGGAAAAAATTGAAAATATTCTTGGAAGGTGAAGAAGATGTAATATTTAAGGTAAAAACATCTCAAAATTTTGCGTTTTAAAATATAACATCCTGGAAACATCCTTTTTAGCTAAAATTGTTTGAACAAATCAGATCAATCGATATACCTGACCTAAACCGGTCACTAACACTAGATGAAGAACGGTTTTTGGCTAGGAAACGTATCACTCGCCTAGCACAAATTGTGGATCCAAAATTGTTGACCACATTTTCTCATCGTTGTCGAACATTTAATGACGTTCTCTTACAATATGATTCCACAACTACAGCAAAAGGAAATGTACATTTTCGTCTCTTTACGAATAGTATTCGTGCGATGGGCACAGAACGTCATCAGCAATTTATCGACGAAGCCGAAGCTTTGCGAATATTTGGATGTTTCGCACTGACTGAAATTGCACACGGTTCAAATACAAAACAAATACAAACTACAGCCACGTATGATCCAAACACTCAGGAATTTGTTTTGCACACTAAAGATTTTTTTGCGGCTAAATGTTGGGCTGGCAATTTAGCAAAAACTGCTACTCATGCATGTGTATACGCGAGACTCATCACACCAGATAACATTGACCATGGATTACATATATTCGTAGTTCCAATTCGTGACCCAAAGACCATGTTAACATATCCTGGCTTAACAGTCGGTGATATGGGCGAAAAAATTGGTCTTAATGGTTTAGACAATGGTTTCGTGTTATTCAATCATTATCGCATACCACGTGAAAATCTATTAAACAAAATGGCTGATGTCACATCCGAAGGTGAATTTGTCGATAATTCCATGAATTTGGCAACGTCTAACGCAGTATTTGGAATCCTTCTTGGAGGTCGTATTGATGTATCTCATATCTCAGTGGCATACTTAACGAAAGCCACAGTGACGGCTGTGCGATATTGTGCAGTGCAAAAGTTATTGGAAGCTCCAGTGGTTCAATGGAAGTTGATACCTGTAATCGCAGCGCTGTATGTTTCTAATAATTTTATTGATTATATGAGTGAAATTATGGATGAACTGATCCAACGGAGAAATGACAGTGAGGATTTTAGTGTGACGATTAATTTGGTTAAAGAGGCACATGCGATATTTTCGGCTGGAAAAGCGTTATGTAGTTGGTTAGCGAGGGATTGTTTACAAATTTGTAAAGAAGTTTGTGGTCAACTGGGAAATCTTAGAGGTATTCTAAACATCATTTATTAACCTCTCCTAATTACTATTATGCAACTTCCAATCACTACACGGAGAGAAAAATCCTATAATTTTTGTAGAGAAAATTTCAAAAAAATTACCATGCTCCCCTATAATCCGTGCGCGATCGACGACCAAAATAAAAAATATGTGCTAGCATGGTAAAATTTAATGTGGTGCTAACACAACTTTTATCACACTCTTATGCATGTATATTATGGTTTAATTCTTGTTGTCGTACTCTTTCATTTTCGCATCTGACTCGCGACCTTATATTGGTTGCACTGTACCTGTAAAAACATGTATACAAAAATGATTGCCAACAATATATTCTAATACATATACTAAAGATAGGTAAATAACAAAAAGATGAATTAAACGATGACATCCTCCTAAGAGAGTGTAAAAGCAACTGACTGCTAGCTGCTTGTAACACAGTGATAAATCAAGGTGCTTGGTGCGAACTGTCTGACAGTTTCTTCCACAGTCCACACCTATGATTCGCATCACAGAACGTTCGCATGTAACTCGCCTAACTCGCTGAGCGAGGTACATTTCATTACAGCGTCCCCAACACAACCTTCTTTCTGTTTTTTTTCTTTCTATTATTAGCATGTTAGCATGGTAATTTTTTTAATAAACACAATTAAAAATTATTTTTTTGTCGGTAATGGAACTTTTTACTGTGCTGTTTTACAAATTTTACGGAGATAATATTACGAAAAGAACATTCCATCCTTTAAATTTTTTATGATTAATTATAATCTTTATATTTTTACCTTACAGAATTTAATATGTTCGCCTTTTACACGTCGATTGTAGTGCTGAGCACAGTAATTTTTATAGGAATTTTCTCTCCGTGTAAGTCTTAAGACCAGATCATACTTACAATTAATATTATATTAAAATTGTCTGCAGTCTGCAGTTTGTACAAAAATTTTACCTAGCAACTGGCTATTTACATTTGTTTTTAATAAATTTCAAGTTGTACATAATTTTAATGTATTGTATTCATATCAGATTTATATTATTTACTGTGAATTTCATGTTAGTCCTAGATAGAGTATAGTACGTACTATGTTCGTGTATCAGACAAGCTCGTAATATAACTATCTCTCACATGATCTTCTATCTAATATATTGAAAAAGGATAGTATAAATTATAAAAACTTTTATATGTGACAAAATTTCATTTTTACATCTTAAGGTATGAGTCATTTACATTTAATATAAATTTGCCTATACTATAGTTACGGCTTGTCTATGACAAACTTGCATCAAATCATGACGTCGTTGTACACGGCACTACGACGAGTCGTTTTTCGCGCCAATTTGAAATTTAACAGTGGTTTTTTTACGATTTTTAATAATTTATGTAAAAGAAATTAATTTATTAATATGTAAGGGCAAAGCATTTAGAATCATTTTTTAATTGCAGTCAAGTACTCTATTAATCCTCAAGCTCATGACTCAATTTTTTTACCTTCAAACTCATGACTGGGGTTCAAATGCACCCCATTGTTTTCTTGATAATAAGTCGGTTCTATGACTAATAAACTGACATTATCGTATATCGTCCGATTAATGTGTTTAGACAATTACGTAATAAATAAACTCAACCCTTCAGAGTGACATCATATGAATTTTACACCAATAATTGAATACAAAATTATTAACACTCCTTAAAAAATTTCTTCTCTATTCAATATTACGAGTTAGAAAAAGATAATATAATAATTTAATCCAACCTAATTAAACCAAAACAATTGAAGTATGAATGATAATTATATAAATTATTTACTAAGAGGCGACTTACGTCGTTACCTATTTTTAATAACACTCCAGAAGAAGACGTAATTATAATGAGTTGTCTGCCAAAAGTTGCTCTTAATAAATGACATGCGCATCTAGGTATTGGTATAAATAATGTATCTTAAAAGTACACTGTTAAAATATTTTCAATTTCTTTTTTGTACTGCTGTATTTATTTACAATTTTGATATAATCAACTTTATTTATTATCTTTATTTTAAATAAGATTTTGTAAGTCAAAGTGTCAATTTTGAGGATGAGTCATTAGTTGTTTTAACGGAAGTAATTCCTTAAAAATGTCTAGAATTGTTTTGCAGGCCCAACAAGAGGGGGTAGTCGGGGTTGCAGCATCGGAAAAGGACTTTTGCTTTGTGAGCGGGCTCATAGCTATCGGCCTATCGGTAGGAAGCCCGGGAGAATATAAAAGGAGCTTTTTTTGCTCGTCCACGACCTTGATTGTGAGCGTGACTTTGTGGAAATTCAGCTCATAATAGCAAATAAATTACTTTGCGAAAATTTTACTTTATTAATATAAATTATTAATGTACTTTCGTCTCATGTAATCATTTTCTTCCATAGTGCTGGGAACAACTGCATGAGTTAAAAAGGCGCTTACCTAGTGTGGACTCAAATGCACTCAGTAGAATTTCATAAAATAATTTTTGTTTTATTCAAAAATCTTTCCTTCACACTTCACACAGGCTTAGGACTGCCAGTTCAATTAAATACTATCAAAATCAAATTTTATTAGTACTTAATATTACTGGCGTGTTTAAAAGATTTCAAGACGGACAGACAGACAAAATTAAATTAATACTAACTAGCTGCGACCCGCGGTGTCACACACATAAAATTATCTGAATTATAGGTATTTATAGGTCAATTCAATCATATATTCCAAAATTCTGTGCAAAATCAATTATTTATAGCACTTGACCCTGCTCGCCCAATGACTCTAAAATAACTATCTTGATATTTTATTAGCATGGGTAATTTCCGCACCGTAAGAACTTAGTATGGGTACCTATACCAGCAGTTTTAGAATTGTGTCTATTTTAGGTCCTTCAAGGCACCAAGGCCCTGGAAAATCATTTTAACGTCACTTTCATCTTTCGCAGATCTTGGCACAATACAAAATTTTATACAGTAATGGATCTATACTGTGGTGAATTTAGTTCAGTAAATAAAAATACTTAATTATATAATTTAAAAATTTAATTGAGCAATTAGAATAAAATTTCAACATATTTAAGCAATAAAGTTACAATTTTCTACTGAAAAGTATTTTGAAATAGCTATTACTCAATTAAGTTATGATGTTAATAAGTGTGCTATGACTAACTTTAGTATTATAATAATTATATTATTCAGTTTTTTTTGTCCACAGTCTTTTTGATGTTATAAAATGATGTTTAGAAAAATGTTATAGTTTTATTTTAATATCTAATATTATGTGAAATTTCTAAAAAGTATCCAGATAATTTACAATGATGACACATACCATGTCGGTGCATATCATAAATGGTCCTCATAATGTCATTTTTTATAACTGAATCGCAGTCGGTAGTTTTGGGACACATTCTTTTTTGCGTTCCTTAGGCTCAGCTGGTTTTTTGCCACTTGAACTGCTCTTGCAATTGAAGATATACTTAAATCTAATGCTGAAGCTACTCTCTAAAACCGCGCAATATTGTATTTAATTAAAATGTTAAAATTAATCATGAGTGTTACTTAATAAATTAATATATTTGCAAAAATTTTATATTTACCTCTTGTACGGCAGTTAAAGGAATCAAAGGACCACCATTTTGCAATTCTAAAGTAAAATAGTTTATCAATTTTAAAAACACGGAATTCATTTCCTCATAAATGACTTTAGATTTCGGCATTTTAGAAAACGAGATAATATTCGCTAGATAACAATCACTAGATAACAAAACTCTTCAACAAAAATTTGAACAGTGTACTTGATATACTCTTCTTGTTAGCGTAAACAATCACACCACTGGAAGATTTCAAATGTTTCGAAGCATAGTACAGTAAGGCTCACACAAATAGTTCAAAATTATAACTGTTTAATTGCAAATAAATTAACCAAATGTTTCAATCGTAGTTAAACTTTTTTTTATCAATAACAGCTTATATTTGTTTTCTGACCCACAGCCCGCTATTGCCAGGGATACAAATAATTTTGACTACATAAAGGTTAATTATTAAACATGATAGGTACATTTAAAGCACCTAATTTTCGTCAGGTTACTATATTTATTTTTAGGTTTAAAAAAATTTAATAAAATTTAATAAAATATAACAAAATGGAATTCTGAGATAATCTTTTTATAATACTAAAACTTGACTTCGCTTGGTATAAAATTGTTTGAAAATTTATATCTTTATTTTATGTTTTTGAAAAAATCTTTTCGTATTAGAGGTATACATTTCCAATGCAAATGTAACTCCCCATGCAGGTGATTTTAGTGGATTGTATCATCATTCTAGAATTTGAATTAACCCATTTCTTTAAACTTTAAATAATTTATTTAGCTATCTTCTACTAAAAGTATTCATTCAAAAAATTCGCCATCAAAAAACATTATTAAAGTTAAAAAAGACAAAATATTAATTGGCGAACCGTCTTAAAAACAGCAGGTGGGTCAGATCTGGCCCGCCGACCGTAGTTTTCTGACGTCTGACGGGTTAGCAAATTAATGTGCTATTAGAGCTTGTACTAACAAAAATGAACAGCAATTAAAAAAAAGTCTGAAATTTAATTTCGTAAATAACAGTTAATCTGACCGTAATTCTTTAAGGACATAAAGTTTAATTACTATATAATTATAATAGTATTATAGTAACCCATATATTAAAACTCAGATATTAAAAGCCCACAAACTTAAATATGGCATGTTCATATTATTCTAGTGGTTTTGACAAAGAGACTAATTATTTATAAATTTTATAATACGCGAAAGGTTAAACTTATGATTAAACAGATGCGTATGATATAATAAGACCAATAAAACCCGCAAAATATTAAATTTATATCCAAAAAACCTTTAAAAAACAATCAATAAATTCCAAGTACATAATATATTTATTACTTATAGTGAAAACAACGTCAACTGAAAATACAGTAGAACCTGTTTAAGTTGGACACCCGCGGTGCAATCAAAAACTGTCCAACATAAACAGGTGTCCAACATATGCAAAATACCAAAATCATCTACGCTTAGTAATTTTAAGGTTAACACTAATTTAGAATATAATGCAAAATTATTTTTAAAGTAATACATATACACACATCTACGTATCAATATTTATTGAAATAAACTATCGAATAACAATCGTAATACATACATATTATAGATATTTAAACATTATCTTTCGTAAAAAAATCACTTATCTTAGTTTGTTTGGATACAATTTTTAGGAAAATTTTGCTTTCTAATTTGCTTTGAATTCTGAATAAATCTTCTAACAGTTCGCATGGGTTTTCAGTTAAATACTTAATGGCGGTATTTATACCGTTCAAAGCTTCTTCAGGGGTTGTTGGTTTCTCCGCTACTTTCTCGCACTCGTCACTAGATTCTTCGATTTCTTATTCCTCGTCTAGTTGTAAAACATGTTGAAGAACGTCTTGATGTGTATTGAAGACATGATCGTGTACCTCCAAGTAGGCATCGGCGGTGATCATTTCTTCAGCAGTCTGTAACTGATTTTGAAACTCTGGAGGTAATAATTTAATTGCATCGCGAAGTTCTGAATCAGGGTCTTCATTATGATCCCCTTCATTTGCTTTTGGAATACTAAAACCAGCTCGTCTAAAACACTTAACAATTGTTTCCGTAGATACAGCTTTCCATGCTTCGCTGATCCATCGAATTGCATCCAAAACCGTGACTGAGTTGATAAATTCCTTGTGGTTGTTAGAAATTTCAGATTTAGCAACTAAACACATAAGCAAACTTTTACGGTAATAAGTTTTCATTGTTCGAATCACGCCTTGATCTAGTGGCTGAATTTCCGATGTTAGATTTGGCGGTAAATAAACAAGTTTAACATTCTCGAACGATTTCATAATCTTATGACTTGTAGCATTATCTAGTATGATCACAATTTTTCTAGCAGCCTTACGCATTTGCCTGTCAATATCTGACAACCAACTTTCAAAAATATCAGTCGTCATCCATGCCCTTTTATTGTGTCGCCAAATAACGGGAAGCTCCTTACATCTCATTTGTTTAAAAGCTCGAGGACGTGCTGATTTCCCAATTACTAACGGTGTTAACTTTTCTCCGACCGAACTCGTACATAATAGAACAGTTAACCGTTCTTTAGACAATTTACCACCTTTGCATGGATCACCTTGTGCAACATAACTTTTTTTTGTCTAATAAACACCAAAAAAGACCAGTTTCGTCTGCATTAAACCGATCTTCTGGCGCATAATCTTGCAACAGATTTTCCAGTTTTCTTTTCCACTCTTCCGCCTCTTCTAAGTCTGCTGATGCTGACTCTCCACACAAAGTTTTAAATTTAATATTATGTCGATTTAGAAAACTTTCTAACCATCCATTACTTGCTTGAAAATTAATGTCTAATTTTAAGGCTATCGCTTTTGCTTTTTCTTGCAGTAGAGGACCGGATACTGGAAGATTCGATGAACGGCACTTAACAAAAAAGTCATAAACTTTTTGATTTATTGCTTCATTACCAGTTTTACGAATTTTTCGTTTTCGTTCGGCGCTCCAATTCTTTTCGTAAGCTTTCAAAATTTCGTCTTTACACGTCAAAATATTCCCAACAGTTGATTTGGAAATTCCAAATTGGTCGGCTGCCTTTCTTAAACTAACACCATTCTCTACTAAGTCTATAACATTTTTTTTCTTTTCAATGGTCAATTCTACTAAACATTTTCGCTTCGAACTCATGGTGCTAAATTTGTAACTAATAAATATTCAAGAGATCTGTACACATGAAATCACTGCTGATTATTGACTAATAACCATTGTGACTGCCGAGCTTTTATATTTTTAGGACATAACTAACACGTGTTTCGGTCACGTGTAAAAATTCAATTATTATAACTGTCATAACATAACTAACACGTGTTTCGGTCACGTGTAAAATACATGAATGTCCAACGTAAACAGGTCAAAATATCAAAAATCATTTTTAAAAACTCCAAATTAGACAGGTTTCCAACATATAGAGGTGTCCAACTTATAAGTATTAATATGCATTTAAAACAATGTAATTTCGCCAGGCCAATTGAAAAGTGTCCAACTTGAGCAGGTGTCCAGTATACAGAGGTGTCCAACTTGGCAGGTTTCACTGTAACTCATTCACATTAATTTATGTATCAGACAAGCTCGTAATATAACTATCTCTGACAAGATCTACTATCTAATATATTGAAATAGGATAGTAGAAATTATAATAACTTTTATATATGTTACAAAATTTTATTTTTGAAATGAGTCATTTTCAGTTCTTATAAATAAGATTATATTTAAAATGCAGTGCATTACTAATCTATATACACAATACACATATCATAAAATTGTAACGAGACCGTATCTGTACATGGAATGTTTTTGGAAAATTGTAGGTACTGATAATGTAGATAGTTGGAGATTTAGATACCAATATATTATATATACTATACTAAACATATAATATATATTTCTCACTGATTTTATACCAACGCTTCACGCAAACGACGTCCCGAGTACAGCTAGTAATAATTTTTCAATACCTTGTTTTGATGTAATGTTCTTATTTTAAAATTATTTACTTTTTGAGCTTATTATACTTTTTCATTTGAGCTGGTAGTGTACTGCTAAATATATTTTAAATTTTAAATTTTTATTTTATTATTTTATTCAAATGTTTTAATGAACTTCCAAATGAAAAATTCAGCTACTACTGCCACTGTCATGGGAAGACTTGAGCTCGGGACTATAATAGAAATTTATTTTGAGGTCACCAGAAAATGATGCCGATTCGCCAAAATTTGTATATATATATATATATATATATATATATATATATATATATATATATATATATATATATATATATATAGGTGTTTCATTAATAATTGGAAATATTTAAATTGATGATTCCTGGGCTCAGAGTATGAAGATTCAACCCCAATCACTTAGATAAAATTGCTCTTTACTAAGCTACGAGTGTTTTATTTAAAAATTTAATAACTAATTTTTCCCAGTACTTTATAACTATTTGACGTATTTCTATCATACTTAGCAGGATGTGTAGGTACCGTAAACCATACTAAACTATGTTAAATAAGATTTTCTAACTACTGTCACAAATAAGGTTAACTCCTCCTATATTCTACGCCACTGGCGAAATTGTCATTTCAGCACAATTATTCGATTCATTAATACTTTCTGTATAAACAACATATCAACATTTTATTAATTTTTAAATTAGAGATGTCGATTTTCCAAAAAAAAGATCGATTTTTGGATCGATTTAAATCGAAATCAAAAAAATCGATTAAAAAAAAAATCGGCTAAAAAAAATCGATTCTGTGAGATCGATCTAAAAAATCGAAATTTTGAAAAGTTTAATAAAATTAGCTGATAATTTTTGTTTAAGGGACTTACTTGATAGTAATATCGTGTAAAAACGCCTTGTAAGGTATTATATTTGTAAAGGCGATGAGTGAGTTAACTTTTCAATTATAATTATAAAAAATAAGGCAATTGAATATGTAGGACGAATACCACGAATTGAACCAAGTTTATTCAAAAATTTCAAACAAATTGACAAAAAAATGTTTTCTAAATAAGCCGCTTTTGTGGGAAAGGGATCGTCGTTTGCACAGATAGGTGGTTGCTTCCTTCCTTTTGTAGTAATAGTCAAACTTATGTAGAGCCATAAGAGGGGTTCGTTGATATAACGAGTAAAAAGTGACAATTAACAATAGAGATTTTGGTGTTTCATTTTAACACATGTTTCTTTGTAGAATTCTGAATTACTATTAAAATTAAAGTTATTTTTGGAAAAAATCGGTTATCGATCTCTTACTTTTAATAATCGATTCATGAATCGATTCAAATGAGAAAAATCGAAAAAAGAAACGATTTTTTAAGCTTCGATTAATCGATTTTCGATTAATCGATTTAGAATCGACACCTCTAGTTTAAATACAATTTGTATAGAACATCGACTGGCAATTGAGCTTTTTCATAAATACAAAATAAGAATACCTATACAGTATCAAGTAAGGCCGGCCATACACGTTACGGTATACCTGCGCAGATAAACCTGTGCAGGTAAACTGTACAGGCAACGAGCTCACACACGTTAGAGTATACCGGAGAGGTATACCTGTACAGGTAAACTGCACAGATTTTACTCATGATTACTCATGACGCTTACTATGAAAGCGTATAAACAATTGAAATCAAACAGTAGGTGTTGTTTGACTCACATACTCGCTGCGGTATACATACCTGCGCAGGTAGAAAATACTGATTTTCAATTACCGCTGCAGTTTACCTGTACAGGTATACCACTCCAGTATACCGTAACGTGTATGCCGGGTCTAACAATTTTAGCTTAATGATTTAACAATTATGTACTTCTTGTGTTATCAAGAAGTGTTAAATAACATTTAACAATATATCTCTAGTGAAAAAGATAACAACATCAATAACAAATATTCAGTAATTTAAAGGAAGACGTTGTAACAAAATAAATTCTTATTTATAATTTTTTAAGTTTCTCGCTCTATGGGTTATTCTCCCAGGGCAAAATGTAGAAAAAAATATTATTCATTTGTTCTTTGGATTCAATGTTTAATAGTTTTAGATGATTGTTATTTTGAGTAATATCTTTCAATGTGTATTTGGCTATGTAGTGAATTCGGTATGATTGGACAGGGACACTCTGTCAAGAAGTGATACAAATTGTCTGCTTTATCTGTGTTACAAATATATGCTTGCATAATATCTTAATATTTATCATTTTACTGAAACTTGACGGCTATTGGGTCAGTGACGGCTACTGGTGCTCTTACCTTATATATATATATATATATATATATATATATATATATATATATATATATATATATATATATATATATATATATATATATATATATATATATATATATATAAATATATATATATATATAAATATATATATATATATATATATATATATATATATATAAGGTTTGCGAATCGGTATTATTTTCGGTTTCTGGTGAAAAATTTCAAGCATAGTCCTGAGGTCAAGTTTCATGACAGTTGTTGTAACAGCTAAATTTTCCTTTCGGAAATTCGTTAAAATAGTTGAATTGCCTTAAATAAACTAATTCTAAAACTACTTAGAAGTACACTACTAGGTCAAGTGAAAAGTACGCTAAACTCAAAAAGTAAGCATTTTTAAAATAAAATGTGAGTGAGTTGTTGTTGATAAAAAAAAATTTAGATAAGATTGGAAAGTTTGGTTGATTTGTTTGTGATTAAATAACTATAGTTCATAACTATTTGATCCACTTGCACAGTAAAATTTAATTAATAGTTTACCATTACGTTGAGCCTTACTGTCCAATATTCAAAATAATTGAAAATCTTATTAAGAGCAACTTTTGAGAGACAACTCATTATAATTACGTCTTCTTCTGGAGTGTTATTAAAAATAGGTAACGACGTAAGTCGCATCTTTATATTGTAAGTTATTTATATTGTTATCATTCATATTTCAATTGTTTTTTTTTTTAAATTAGGTTGGATTAAATTATTATATTATCTTTTTCTAATTCGTAATGTTGAATCGAGACGGAATTTTTGAAGGAGTATTAAAAATTTTGTATTCAATTATTGGCTTAAAATCCATATGACGTGACTCTGAAGGGTTGTGCTAATTTATTACGTCATTGTCTAAATATAAAAATTCAACTGTACCATTCTTTTCCTTTTTTCATAAGGAAGAGAATGGTATACATAGAATCTAATTTTAAGCAAATTCAGGTCATAAAAAACCCATTAGAACACTAAAAACCGGAAAAAATCAGCAAAAAGCTCATTTTTCAAATAAAAATTTGTAACTTTTCAAGCGCTCAAGCAATTTTAAAATTTTCAACGGCGTTTTGAAGAGGAGATTTCAGGCTATAAAAAAAATTACGGTCACTTTATTCTGTTAAAAAAAAGTATATTTATTTAGACACTTAAAAATGACGAACATTAGTAAATTAAAAATTATGTTTTAAAGAATTTTTTTATTATAAATTGATACAAAACGTTGAAGTAACTCAACAAGATAAGCTATTAGACAAGAATTTAGTCAATTACCACACAATAGGTGCAAAATAGGAGTTTGTGCTCTTCGCATATGGCTCGATGACACTTAACAAAATGAGAATGGCCTTTGCGATCTTTTTGATCTCGGACACAGGCTGCACCTTGCCTATCTCTTATCAACCTGGCAATATGTAAATAATTTATTTAAAAAATATACATGAATTGATGATTACATATAAAATATAAAATAAACTTACTGTCACAAAAGTTGAATGTAAACTCCCGACTGGGGTTCATACACACCCCATACAGAATTTGTAAACACACTGCGTAACCACTAACCAACAACTAGAAGTGCGACCGACCTGACACTACTCAGAGACCTTCGAACTAAATTATGGTTCGCATCGGAAATCGGTACTATTGCTCGCTAGTTCAGGAGCGCAGTCTAAAGTTCGCGTGGAGTGCGTTTGGACCCCAGTCATGAGCTTGAGGGTTAATTCTAATTTTCAACAATAATTCTAAATTAAATTTTTTTGGCATTTGGTAGTTTCCTGATTCCTAACGCTTCAACCATACCTTAATTAAACCAAGTTTGCTTGTTTCTGATTTTTTTTTCTTTTAATATTTTTGAAAAAATTTTGTTCAAGCTAGCGAGCGGGCTGATTGATCTGATCAACGATAATGATCCCACGTGCACCTACGAAGGCGATAATTTCGTTTTAATTCAACAGACGAGTAATTGGCTATTAAAATATTGGCCATTTGTAATCAGTCATCAATTAATAGGCACTCCAATGAACACAATCAATTTCCTGAACGAAACTGATACAATTTTAGAAACAAAATTGGATAATATGATCATACACAATAATGAAATTGACCTACGGGAAGCAAAACGTATGTATTTGAGGTGGCACATATGTATATATACAACAATATTTAAACATATGTTTAGACAATCAGTTTCATAAAAAATTGAACGATCAATTAGGTACCATACCTATATTAACTTATCAGTTATCAACATTGGTGTAACAATTTATAGATAAAATCAACTCATTGTAAAGATCGTTTTATAGTAGAATTAGACAAGCATTAAATTTCAGTGAAATCAAAATTTCCAGTCTTAAAATTTCCTTTTTAATATTCAAGTAATAATTTTGACTAAAAGAGGCGATAAGTTAGAAAATTTATTTTTCTTGTAAAAATTATTCGACCGGTTTCAACGCCTGGTTATCGTCATCATCAGGAAAGACGTATCGCATGGTCTAACAGACCGAAAAAATCAATCAAACACATCAAAATATCCAATTTCCGAGACCATGCGATACGTCTTTCCTGATGATGACGCTAACCGGGCGCTGAAACCGGTCGAATAATTTTTACAAGAAAATAAATTTTCTAACTTATCGGCTCTTTTAGTCAAAATTATTACTTGAATATTGATACGAGGCGAAACTTAGGGGTTCGATTTAATTATTTAATCCTTTTTAATATGTTAGTCACATCGAATACTATACGTAATGCATATTTTCTACCTCTATTAACCGCCGCTACACAAGTTATCGACCATTTTGGCCGTTCTTTCTAAATATATAGATAAGTATATATCAGTATGTGCAAGTCCAAAAAAAAAAAATGAAAAAAATTGAGGCTGTTCGTTATGATATAGGCTATCAGCGATTACAATATGAAATTTTTATCTGGACACATAACCTCAAAAAAAAAAAAATAAATAAATAAAAATAACAGTACGTACGATTCTAGTGTTCATAACGAGTGTTTATCAATTGTTAACAAATAGTCCTATCTTTAAAAATATATTATTTTGTTTACTTATTTTAACAAGCATTTAAATCCTTAATTAGTAGTGCACATACTAATATATTATACATACGTAATAAAAAAAAAAATCTTAACTTCTCCAACGTCGTAACCTCCGGGTGAGACGATGGAGGAGGACACCGATACTGCGAAAAAGAAAGACGAACCAAATAATGCGACAAATAAATA
This sequence comes from Brachynemurus nebulosus, assembly GCA_035578155.1. NCBI lineage: Eukaryota > Metazoa > Arthropoda > Insecta > Neuroptera > Myrmeleontidae > Brachynemurus > Brachynemurus nebulosus. The sequence goes on along the minus strand of JAPWDM010000001.1, from coordinate 17,901,724 downwards.
CGACGAAACCGATTGTTCTGAAAAAAAGTTTAAAGTTTTCATACAAAAAATTGAAAATGGACAAAATACCAACACAGCTATAAGTACATTGAAAGTAGCGCAAATTGTACATCAGATAACTAAAGGGAAAAACATCAACGAAATTAAAAAAGCAGGCAGAAATCGAGCGATTGTGGAATGCTCAAAAGCATCCGCAGCCAACAGCCTTGTCGACAATCAAGATTTCATTAATAAAGGATTTAAGGTGTTCATTCCCACCTTTTTAATAGCTAGAGCCGCAGTTATAAGAAACGTCGATATTGAATATTCAACAGAAGAACTTCTCCAGTCAATAGATCCCGGACAATTTTCTATAAAATCGATACAGCGAATTACCCGACGAACAATTACTAATGGCGAAGTTCAATATTTGCCGACCAAATCTGTGAAATTACTCTTTCACGGACAAAATCTACCAAGTTATGTCTATATATGGCGACTGAGATTCGAATGTGAACCATTTATTAGACGAGTTAAACAATGCTATAAATGTCTACGTTTTGGTCATATTCATAGCCAATGCAAAAGTAAAAAGGAAAGATGCGAGAGATGTGGAAGCGACGAACATAAAAGTACAACATGCACCGATAGTAACACTAAGTGTGTAAACTGTTTTATGGACCACGAAGCTACAAATATAAACTGCCCGGAAAGAAATAGACAAATCAATATAAACAACTTGATGGCTGAACAAAATATAAGCTACTATGAAGCAGCTTTAGAAATCCCGCGAGTTTTTCAAGACGAAAACCTGTACTCGGTGAGAACGAGCAACAGATTTAGTGCACTATCAATGGAAGAGTTTCCAAACTTAATAGAAGAACAGAAATCAAATACTATACCCAAATACCAGCCACCTCCAATATCAAGATTTGGAAGAAACAAACCAAGAATATCAAACATTCGGAAACAAACGAATTTGAATAAGGAAGAATTAACAGGCAAAAGAACAAGAAATGACTCTAGTTCAAGCATTGAAAAATTGCCAGTACAAAAACCTCTTAGAAAACAAATTCGTCGCATTGAAACTGAAGATGCTCCAGAGCAAGCAACACAAAAAACTACGGAGCAAGCAAACGTACACGCTGCTAATGAAGGGAATACCAATGAGAAAAGATACAGAAATTACAGAAATACAGAAATTACAGAACTTAGAAAAGATAGGGAAAATATCTTCGAAAAGGAAAAAACAGAAAATCTAACAAGACCCAACCTAGATGAAATAATAGTTGTTACAGAAGATATGGATATAGATTTAACACAAAAGAAAGACGGAGGAGTTAGGAGAAATTTGCGACCTCGTGACAAATCTAAATAGTTAATAATTCCAAGTATTAATTAAATAATTAAAACATATAAATAAACAAATATCTTAATATTTATTAACCAATAAATTAATCAAATAGATAAAATTAAGTTAACAAAATAAAAACTTTTAACAGTATTCCAATATTACGTTTAAAATTTATAATTACAGTAGTGACAAATTATATTAACCTACATTAAAATTCATAGTAATACACTGGAATTGCCAGGGTATTCGATCAAATAAACACGAACTAATACTGTTATTAAATCAATATAAACCATTAATTTGCACGTTAAATGAAACGTTTCTGACTAATAAAGTCAGCTTCCATATAAAAGGGTACAATATTGAAAGAGATGACCGCCAAACTGACGATAATATCGGTAACAACTATAATCGACATGGAGGAGTAGCAATCTTAATCCATGAATCGTTATCTTATCAGAGGATTAAAATCAAAAAAATACAGCAAATTGAAATAGCAGCCATCAAAATCAAAATAGAAAATGAAGAAATATTTTTCATTACAGTTTATGCCCCTCCTGGTCATCATACATCAAACGAAGAGTGGGAATACGTCATGAGCCAACTTCCTGATCCGAAAATAATTACTGGAGATTTTAACTCACACCATACATACTGGGATCCGCAATGTATTGTAAATAATTTCGAGGGAAATGAACTTTTAAACTATATTGAAAATGACAATTTAGTCATAATCAATAATGACTCCCCAACACGTGTCAAAAGATTAAACTGGAACGATAGTATAATTGACCTAGTAATAACATCGAGCAGGTACTCTCCAAGAATAATTAATTATGAAGTGCTATCGGATAGCTTCGGAAGCGATCATTACCCACTATTATTCGAAACGGCTACAAATAATAAAAACGTAGTCGAAAATAAAAATATCGAAAGAAGGAATTATCGGCGAGCAAACTGGGATCTATATACCAAAATAATAGAAGAACAGCCTTTAGACCTCCAAGATGCTACAGATATGGATATGTTAAGGCAGTATGGAAGACTAACTGAAATCATTAACTCAGCAGCTGCAATCAGCATTCCTCAACAAAAGCAAAATAAGAGGCCAAGAATACAAAAGCCAATATGGTGGGATACACAATGCAACGAAATCATAAAACACAGAAAAGCAGCATTAGACACCTTTAACAAACACTCAACGATGGAAAATTTCATAAATTATAAAAAATCCAAAGCCAAAACAAAAAGATTTTTCAGAAACAAGAAAAAAGAATCATGGAAAAGCTATTGTGACCACCTTAACCCAGACACAAAATACACTGAAGTTTGGCAAACTATAAGAAAAATAAAATACTCTATCCAAATTCCTAACCACAACTATTCCATTTATGATACATCTTGGATTGAAAAGTTTGCAACCAAACTAAACCTTTCTAAAGCGGAATCAACTCCATCAGTTGCACCGACTTGGATTGGAAAAAATGAAAACGAAATAATTACATCAAGGTTAACAATGGAAGAACTTCAAATGTCCCTAGACCATAAAAAGAAAACTAGTTCAGGATTCGATGGCATAAATTATGAAATGATCCAAAAACTACCGGAGACTTACAAGAAAATGTTACTAACAATCTTTCAGGAGTCACTCGAACAGTGCATTATTCCGGATATCTGGAAACGAATCATAGTTGTACCCATATTGAAACCAACTAAACCGCCGAATGAAGCAGATTCATACCGTCCAATATCGCTCCTCTCCTGTATAGGAAAAACTTTGGAAAAAATAATAAAAACAAGGCTAGAATGGTTCCTAGAACATGAAAATAAGTTAGCGGAAACTCAGTTTGGATTCAGAAGGAAAAGAAGCACACAAGACAACTTAAACTTATTAAATTTAGAAATCCAGTCTACCTACAATAAAAATCAATACCTCATTTGTGTTCTATTAGACATTAAAGGAGCATTCGATGGAATTAATTTGGAAATCCTGCACGAAAAACTATTAAAAATAGGAATACCCTGTATGTTAGCAAACTGGATATACAAATATTATAAAAACAGGAAAGTGTATTTCCGAGCCAATAACAATTTACATGGTCCTTATATTGGCACAGCTGGTATACCACAAGGATCATTACTCAGTCCTATCTTGTACTCTATTTATGCTAACGAATTAGAAACTCTGTCAGATGCAAACACTAAAACTCTTTCATATGCAGACGACAAGATAATATACTCTGTAGGAAAAACAATTGATTCAACACAAAAAATCTTACAAGAGAAGCTATTACAGTATGAAAAATCAGCCAAAGAGTTAAAACTAGAAATTTCAATAGAAAAATGTCAAGGTATAATATTTAGTAGACATCGCATCAACAAAAGCCCTAGGCTGCAACTAGCTAATAAGAACATTAAAATAGTTGATAAAATCAAATATTTGGGAGTCTGGTTCGATACAAAATCCACTTGGAATCAAGAAATTATTAAAATAACAAATAATTCGGCGAAAGGACTGAATCTAATGAGATGTATCAGTGGCATATCATGGGGTGCACATCCAAGTATATTACTCAACATATATAAATCAATGATCCTTCCACATATGGACTATTCGGCTTCACTTATTTGTACAGCAAGTAACAACAGGCTCAGCAAATTAGATACAATACAAAACAAAGCTCTCCGATTAATAACAGGTGCCTTAAAATCCACTCCAGTACAAGTATTACACAACGAGTGTCTTCAACCGCCGTTGGATATTCGTCGAAAATGGATAACCGATAAATTCCTAATCAAACGACTTGAACTTGAAAACCATCCCATTATACGAGCTATAAAAGAATTATTGAGAACATGGAACAACAATTACTGGCAACATAAAAATACCCCAAACATCATTGATAGTTACCATAAGTATAAGGACACCAACCTAAATAAATATACAACAATGCCTTACTTTGAACAAGAATACAGTAATCTATATTTGGACATAAATATTAACACTAGCTCATTTAGAAAAGCGGATCACAACTCAGTAACAAAACTAGTATTTAATGATATCAAAGCCAGTAATACTTGGAATGAGGTAATTTATACTGATGGCTCCGTCGATAGAGAAGGGAACATAAGTGGTATTGGTATCTACAAAGAGATATCAAATGAAAAAATAAGATATAAAATACCTAGAGCAGTTAGTAGTTGGACAACAGAATTAACAGCAATCGAAAAAGCACTAGAAAGTATACTGTCCAAAAGTCACGAGAAGATATTGATAGTTACAGATTCTCTCAGCTCCCTGCTGTCACTAAAAACAAACTCTTTCAAAAATAACAACAATTTAACGATCTTTAACATTAAAAAAATGATAGGAACCCTCCTCACTAATGATAATTACGTTCAATTTCAATGGATTCCGGGCCATAAAGCTGTTGAAGGAAATGAAAAAGCGGATGAATTAGCCAAGGAAGCAAGTAACTCCGGAAAACCACTAGATCTGAAGAATACCGCAGAAGAAACAATTTCGGAAGCCAAACAAGAAATGTCAGAAAGATTTGATGAGTGGGTTAAGTTAAATAACAGACAAACAGGTTACATTTACAAACTACATAATAGCGGAAAGAAGAAAGAAATTTGGTTTAATAGTAAATCTCACACGAAGGACTTCATTAAAACTATAATAAGAATACAATCAGGACATAACTTGACACCATCATATCTATACAAAATTAAAAGGAAGGAAAACCCTCTTTGTGCATGTGGCCAAATAGGTACCCTAAATCATTTGTTGTGCTGTCAACTATTAAATAAAGAATTGGAATCGTTCGAAATTAAAATAATCAAATATATCAATACATTTCCAGTAAATTTTCAAATGCTGGTACATGATCCGAATAGTCACCTAGCCAAAATAACGTATAAGTTTTTGAAAAACTGCAATATTAAAATATAATCAAAATAACAAAAACTTAAAATAAGTAAAGTAACATAAAGTCAAGATAATTAAGACCATAATTACTTAAACTTTTTTATTTTTTATTTATTTTTTTTTTTTTACTCCTAAAAATAAAAACAAAATGTTTAATTTTATATAGCTTATATAGTATATACGTAACACCTTACGCAACTATTAATTCATAATCGATTCTTTTGTGTGTTTAGTTGTAACAATTAATATTATATTTTGTTTTTGTTTTTCTTTTTTTCCTTTTTAATTTAATAATAGGTTATTAATTTAAATAAAAATTTATTTTAACCAATTTTCATTGTAATATAAATCTATGTATAATTTTAATATTCATTGACTTAATGGTCATAAGTTGTAAATATTGTATTATAACAAGACCAATAAAATATAAAAAAAAAAAAAAAAAAAAAAATAAAAATAAAAACTGAAAAACTGCTAAATTTGAAACTGGAAACAATTTCTGATGTTTTGCTCGTCTAACTCCTCTGTTTATTAAGGGATGACTTCATTGTTGAATAGTATTTTTTTCTTTATTATTCCTGAAGACAATTTTTTTAAAAATAAATAGATAAAGGATCCAGCGTGATAAACCTATATTTCCCGAATTTATATTTTTAAAATAAATATATTGATCTACTTCTGCTGACCACTCTAAATGTGATATTTCGAAAAGGAGGAAAACAAGTCAACTGTTAATTTATTGCTAGATTGCATTTTAATATCAAAATTTTAATAATTTTTTTTCATTTACTCCCTTGTAATCATTTTCAACTCAAATACACTATTAGGTACAACACTAGATTACATCTACGCTTATTATTATTTTTTATTTTTTAAATTAACTTTTACATTTTACACACGTAATTTTCAAATACCAAAAATAGTGTTCTAATAAATACTTTAGAAGATTGTTCAATTTTTTATGAAATATCATCTACCATTTATCTCTTATCAATTTGATTTCATGTCAGTTTTATCCGTTTATATACACAGCCGTACCAGCAGAAGTTTACTACCGTTGGTTTGCGGAAAATACACATTCCTAAATATAAATATACTACAAATACTACATTTACTACAGACATGTTACAAAGTATCATATACATATATATTTACTCGTATTTTACACTACACACTGCCACTTCAAAAATTTCTAAAGTAAATTTTCATTTTTAAAAGGAAAAATCAATTTCCTGCTACCTTTTCATAAAGACAACCATTAAATTCATTTTAACACGACTCATATTATTCTACTAATATTTCAAGAAAGATAGTTGCTAGAATCATTTGGAATTCTCTAAAATTTAAAAATCTAAATCTTTCAATTTATTAATGTGTAGATAAATATTATAATATTACAAAATTAACTTTATTAATATTATAAAGGGAATGTAAATTTTACTTATTTCTTTATAATATGCAAGGAGTAAACTATAGCAAATTAATAGACTGACTTTAAAAGTTCTTTCGCTTATTGTAAATCGAATTGAAATAAATGAACTACAGTAGACTCTCGTTAATTCAAACCTGCGATAATTCGAAACTCTCTATAATTCAAAGGTATCACGAGTTCCCTACAAAATTTCTTTATATTTCGAACTAAAACACTACATTTTTATACACTTGGTAATTCGAACGAAAAAATCATTGCTACGTAACAAAACGACGCGTTAATTCGATATCATTGGCGTCAAACACTCGACAATTCAAAGTTGCAGAGAGAAAGAGACATAGAGATTGTAAGTACATTTTGAGACAAATTCAAGTTCATTCATTGCAAATGCTTCAAAAATTAAAATTGTTACCTGCGATAATTCGAACCTCTCTATAATTCGTAATATTTGAAGAATCCCTCTAGTTTCGAATTAACGAGAGTCGTCTGTATTTAGATACTCTGGTAATAATTCTCGATCTTAATGAATCTAGGTATATGTATTGTTGTGGTATGCTGTTCTTGTAATATTGTCCAAGCCTCTTGAGTGATAGATAACACTGAAAAAAGACATTTTTTTAAAATAAATGTTGCAAGTTTTATTCAACAAAATTTTTAAGTCTCAAAAAACCGTTTTTATATTAAAGTACAAAATAATATACTAAATAAATAATATATAAAATAATATAAAGTACAAACTACCAGGGCTAGCTCAAAGACGGTGCAAAAGGTGCACCGTCCTTTGCATATCAATATCTTTAAGTATTAAAATTATTAATTTTGACACCAGTGTGGTGTCATTTTTAACAAAACAATTTTGTTAATAAATATAAAGGGACGTTTTATTAAATTTATATGCATTTTAAAACCGACCATTGCATTAGGCGATTTTATTGCATCATGGAATTGTTTATTATGGGTTCACAATAAGGTATAATCTGATTGGGTCCATTTATGGTCAGGACCTTAATCATTCTTCTATGAAATAAAACGAAGTTACAAAAATTTTCGGACATATTATTTTTAATTTATCAAATTACATACACCGGCAAAAATTTCTAGTGCATATTTTGTAATTTTCCGGATGAGTCCCTAATCAGGATTTTATGTCACACAAATATGGTCTTTATCAAAAAAAAATCTGAAAAATATTACAGAACATATTTATTACTGAGTTTTTTTGGAAATTCTGTAAAACAGAATTCGTATAAAGTAGGTGTAGCTAATCATCAGAATTTTTAACACGGTTCTGTAAAAATTAAAAGTCATTACTTATCTTTGTAACAATATTGTAAATATTTTCTACGTGGATATGTATAACGTAACTATCTATATACCTACACGGTAATACAGAGTAAATAAGAACAACTGAAGAAGAAACAATATAAAGTACGGAAAGTTTAAAAAACGGAAGTTATTTTCTGATCATAAAGTATTTGAAAATAATGAAATTTACCTCCGTCCCAGCCATAATCATTTATTAAATTAAATAAAACTATTTTTCAAATATTTCTGTACGTGTATATATAGTATGTGATGTAAGTATGTAGCTAATATAATAAAGAAAGAAAATTGAATTTTAAAGCCAGTTTTTCTTGGGAAAACAACTTTATTGTTTATAGCAAACATATTTGCAATTATCATTCAATTGTAAAATATTACAAAATAATTTTGTTTAATATAGGTAAATATTATATATACCTATCTATAATGTTTTTAAAAAAGAGTTAGTTACGAGTAATAAAATATCTTATATACTAGATGGATAATCTACTCTAATTTAACACCATTTTTCCGAAATATAGATTAAAAACTTCTGCTTTATAAAAGTAATATCAGTTTTCTTTTGAGCATATGAATTTAAATTCTTCAGTTGTTTTTAACTACAGATTGAATGAATATTTAGTTTTATATTTTCTTCAATATTGTTGTCCTTTATATTTCAAGAATTATTAGTTAAAAGTTGAAAGCAAATTACTGAACGAAATTATATAACATGTTGTTTTTTTTTAACTCCTTAAATTCAAAGATTGTTTTAAATAAGTATTTTCAAAGTATGTATCGTCTGATAAACTTAGAATATATCTGTGTCACATGAGTATGTCACCGATAAATTCTAGATGTGTCATTAAAGATTATCACTGTAAATAAATAGAACTAAATTATTATTTTTAATAAAATATTTTTTTTTAAATTATTAAAAAATATACCATTTTAATTTTCGTATTATAAGCCACACAATTCATTCACCGAAATATTGGTTAGTGAAAAAATAAAAATTGGGGAACACTGTCTTAAACCATCAAAACTACAATACGAAATCTAGGTCAAATTCAGCTATATTTGAATTTAATTTTAGTTAAATCCTCCATTAGATGGTAACTTCATGATTTTGTTAGTAATTTCTTCTTCCCTCTTTCTCTTTTCTCTCTATTACCTCTTTTTATCATACACATGTACACACACAAACATAAATATACGTTTTAATCAGTTTTAACTTAATATTTTTTTACAAGGATTTGAACTAACACATTTTCAAAATAGTTATTAATTCTATTTCAGATATTCTATTTATCTACCGTTGGCTAATATGTTGGTTATTGAAACGAACATACGAGAAATATGAAACAGTATCTAAACAATGTGATCAGTTTACAACCAAGAACAATATTCAAGTTTATTTTGCATTAACACTTAGCGAAGTATTTGCAAAAGTATGCCAAATATTATTATTCAGTTAAGCTACATCATATTCATAATATAAAGCTTTATTCACACGTTCCTGTTATATAAACTATATCAAGTGTGAATAAGACGTTACCTCAAATAATTTCTAAACTATTTTAATTAATTTTCAGTATTTACATTTGAAAGTATTCTATGAAAAATTGCAAACCAGCGAGGATATAGCAATTCAAAATGTTCTTTCAAAATTATTTTCATTGTATGGTCTGTGGTCATTACAGAAATATATTCCAAAGTTGTGTGAAGGTGAATTAATTAAAGATCCAGATTTTATTTCATTGGTTCAAAAAGAAATTATCAACCTTTGTCAGGAATTGAAAAATGATGCTGTCTCATTAGTGGATACACTAGCACCACCTGATTTTATTCTAAATTCAATTATTGGTCAGTCCAATGGACAGGTAATCCTACCTTTGATGGTGATTTATAAGAAAATTTATAAGTAGTAATTTTTGATGGTATTTGTGTTTTTAGATTTATAAGAATTTACAAACGTATTTGGATCGTAATACTGGGACATGTGAAAATGTAAGAATGCATCAAAATTGGACTTCTATGACTTCTAAATATTAAAAGTAATGTAGAGAACAAAATAAAATACTGTCCAGCTCTCAAAACAATTTTGAAAGCAATATATTTATGATGTAGGTATATTATACTACGTAGTGCTTCACGTACCTTTAAACTGATTGATATACACCACAAATCCAATTTTACGTAGTGGTCGGTGCAAATTTAAGGGGAAGTACGTAAAATCCGAAGACCAGGGACGTCGGTAAACTTTTGTTTTGGGGGGTTGGTAAATATTATTTATCTGAATTTATTTAAAACAATATTATCTTAAGAGACAATTTACACTTAAAATTCGGTTGTGTAGACAAAGGAAATCGAATGTTATACTAATGAATATGAGTGACAACTTTTAGAAAACTGTCCAAAAATCAACTTTACTATCGCATTCATCAGCGTAAAAGACGCCAAATAGCGGAAGCTGACAAAAATTCTAGAATATTCTACTTGTGAATTGGCAAAGATACCAAAAAACAAACTTCACTATTGAATTGCGCACTAAAAATTAGAATAATCAGCGCATTTTTACAAAAATTCTAGAATGTTCTATTCGTCAACTAACAAAGATATCGAAAAATCGATTGCACCATTTAATTGGTCATCGAATAAAAGACGGAATAGCACATTTTCATAAATGTTCTAGAATATTCTATTCGTCAGATAGCAAAAATTGTTTGTCAAAATCGGACATTTGGTTTACATTAGTTTAATTTCGGTTGGACAATTAAGTGGTGCAGTAGATTTTCCAATATCTTTGTTAGTTGAAAAATAGAATATTCTAGAACATTTCTCAAAATATGTTATTTGGTCTCTTTTTTGGTACTCAATTCAATGGCGACGTTTGTTTTTGAATATCTTTACTAGTCGACGAATAGAATATTCCAGAACATTTGTCAAAATGTGTAATTTGATCTCTTTTTCAATGGACAATTAAAGGGTACAATTGATTTTTTAATATCTTTGCTAGTTGACAAATAGAACATTCTAGAATTTTTGTCAAACTACACTGTTTAATCTTATTTTTAATGACCAATTCAACGGTGAAGTTTGTTTTTTGATATCTCTGCTAGTTGATGATTAGAATATTCTAGAATTTTACGTTACTTATTTTACATTTGCATTTTGCATATTACGTATACAGAATATGTGCATATATATCTTCAGTGAAATTTTAAAATTTTTAAAGGCTACGAGACCCTCAGACAATATTACCTACGGCCCTGACTCGGGCTTGGTACATAAATTTTCACCAACACAGACAAACAACAACATATCTGTGAGAGGGGAACCCCACTAAATCGCTGACGTCACTACGTAAAATCGGAGTACGTACCATTGGATGGCCACTGTAACAATTGTTGTTAAAATAAAATATAATTACCGTCAGATGGGACGAATGTAGACGATTTTTTCAGTTTTCTGGCAATAAATTGAGTTTATCTAAAAAATTCTAAAAAAAATAATTTAAATGCTTTAATATCACGAGCATATAGGGCAGTAATAAAAATATCAAAATTGGTACTGCAACATTTTTTTTTTTTTGGTTATATAGTGTCTAGATTCGTCCCTATGTGTGGGGCAAATCGAGACAGTGCTTTATTTGCAATATAAATCACATTCAGTCATGCATATGGGTAAAATCGGACATAAAAAGATAAAAATAGCTGAATTTCCAATCTGAAAATTGGCTAAATTAAATAACTGCATCAGCGAATAACTTTAGATGGGTGGAATAAAACATTTTGAATTTAAATAAATTTTATTTCGATTTGCCTTTGAGTCTATCATGCAAGGTCGACTTGGGAACATGGAAATATTCAGCAGCTTGTCTGAGCGATTTTCTTTTATTTTTAATATCGGAAAGCAGGGGCGCAACAACTACATATCTACAGGGGGTTCAACAAAAATTTAAATTACCAAATTTGTTGATAACTCAGTTCTCCGATTACAATGGAAAATGTTGTAATAAAATGTCGTCTCCGAAAATTTGATTTTCAAATAAAAAATATTAGTAAACCACTAAAAATTTTACTTTTTAATATAAATAAAATAAATTGAAGGAAAAATTCCCGGTAATTTTAGGGTGACCGGACCCCTGGGACCTCCCCGGTTGTTGCGCCTCTGTCGAAAAGAGCCCATTTTATGTTATCTAGACTACAGTTTATGTAGTTTATAGCCACTTTCTTTTTATACTGACGCAACATGGTGTATAAATCCGCCTCACCATAGACAGTTTTTTGTTAATCAATTTTAAAAAAAAAAAAATTAAGCACAATACAGCTTTCATTTTTGGTACATATGTTGTCAAAAAAACGCCAAACATTTTGTTGCCAGTCTTTACTTTATATATAGGTATAACTGTTTTTTTTGTACAGCAGTTTCTTTACAAGATTTCAAAACGCGCGTTATTTTTAAAAATTATAAACAATGCGCCTGTAAAATAACAAAATACAAAGATGTCACGTTCACCGCTTTTCTTTGATGGCTAACTCATAACTGACAAAATTCAGTAGCATAAATTGATCTATGACCTTGTACGGTCATAACACTGACGAAGAAATATCGAGAGGCAGCTCTGTCTAGATTCACCCCTACTGTCTCGGTTCGCCCCAACTGATGGTATATGAAAATGTAATAACTATATTTTAATTAAAATATAAGAAATCAATTATTGTGTAATTTTTTAAAGCCTATTACTAATATTATCACAAAGGATACTACTAGAGTACTAGTGTTCGATCGAAAGTCAGTTTGGCAGCTAAAGTCGAAGCTGAAGCCAAAGGTGTAACTAAATTTAGAATACTTACTGTAAAAGTGTAAATATAAGTAGGTGCTCAAATACTTGGGATACAATGTAATTTATTAGGTACTTATATAGAGGGGCCAGGTAATGTTAATTGCTCATATAACTAAATGTGGTCTCAACTAACAGTTACATTTTTTACTTGCAAATAGCGCCACCAATTATATTTAAAAACAGTATTTAAAAAGAATTCTTTAACTTTGAATAGTTTTCTTGTAGCCTGAATGCCCGCAATTATTTCCGCCATTAATTACAATAATATTAGGTCGTGTAATATGAAATGTCGCTTTCTTTAACTCTGTTTAAAAGCAATTCTTTAACTCTGAATAAATTTTTTGTAGCCTGAAATCATTTCCGCCATTAATTGGAATATCATTAAGTCGTGTAATATGAAGTGTCGTTTTCCGACCACTTGATCGACCATGTAATTCAAATTAATATAGACACTTTTTTCGGAATCATTTTGTTTGAAATGTCGCTTTCCGACCACGTGGTTATCGCATAGACAAATGAGACAAATGGTTAGGGCTCGGTTTTTTGAAGGGTCTGGTCAAACTGTCCATAATATTTTGAATATCGGATTCAGTATTTAAGATTTGTTTTAGTTTTTCACATTATTTAGTTTTGTTTTATTTATTGTTTTATATTTTTTATGTGCTCTATGTATTGTGGGGGCGGGAGGAGGCCCTTTACTATTTTTTGGATAGAATCGTTATGACCTTACTACTTTTGGTATAGAACTGCTGTAAGTTACACCTGACTGGTTATTAGGGTATTCTGGGTTCGAGTCCCAGTTGGACAATTTGTCAGTCCCTATATGATTTGAATTAAAACAATGATTTGGTCATGTATACCAAAATGAGTCGTGTGCTTAAACTGAACTTAAGTTCAACTTAGCTGGACCTAAATAATCATATGAATATTAACGTATGCCTAAATACGAACAAAAGTTCGCCATATATTGTTAATGTTCACAAGCATATTACAATATTAAAATTAAAACAATGAAATCAGTTTAATTAATAAAATTAGTATAGTTTTCAGAGTAGTAATAAAATTTGGATACAATTCAAGTAAATTACATATGTTTTATTTTAAATAAATATTGTAACACATGTTTGTAAAAATTGTAATTCTAGAACACAAAACTCGGCGAAAAATTTTGATTTCATTAAATAAAGGCCACATTTAGCCTTTCAAAAGTCACATTTAAATTTTTTGTTTTATAAAATCAGTCAGTGGCATAGGGTCTTTAGGAATGCGAGGCCTTATGCGGTTGCATCGTCTGCAGTGTCCTCAGGCCGGCCCTGAATGCACTCTATACTAAAATTAGTTTTTTATAAATTCTTAAGAACTTAATATTTTACTCACAAAGAATGTCACGGGGGTGTACCCCTCTGATTTTGTTCATTCTTTGATATGTTATAGGACATCGAAAAATAAGGAACCCGTATTTTTTTAGCGGCAGTAAAACTGTTTGAAGGGGTGAAACCGCCTTTCAACAACTGGGGTAAAAATTTAATTTTTCAAATATCTCGAAGATACTAACCGATAGAACAAACGTTTAAATTAGTGATTTTACTCTTTTTTGATATGCAATTTCTTTAAATTAAATCAACAGGGGTGGTTGAGGGTTAAAATTTAGGGGTTAATTTTGCGAAAAGAAGGTAAAAAATATAAAATACTGAAATTCTGTTTGGAAATTTCAAATCTACGTAAAAAATCTGACTTCTTTTCGCTTAATTTCTTAATATTAAGTCTAGGGGTAGTTAAATAGCGGGTGACTATGTCGATTTAAATCGTATTATTTGAGTAATTCTAAAACTACTTCATGGAAAATAGTTTAAGACAATTAAAATAACGTAGGAATGAAATTCTCGAATTCAAAATTCAGTTTGAGCAAAACTAGAAGAGGGTGGGGCGGGGGGTGAGTTGCCCGCTGAAAAAAATACCGGTCCCTTATTTTCCGATTTTCTATAACATATCAAAGAATAAACAAAATCGGAGGGATACACCCCCGTGACATTCCTTGTCAGACAATTGACCAAAATATCATTTTTGGTTTTTTATGTTTTTGTAATTAATTTAAACATAAAATTCAATACATAACCAACAATTTTATTGTCTTTCCGAGATTTTTTGACATTAAATTTATAATATCAAAAAATGGAAATTTACAATCTTTTGTTTTTATGTAGATCTATTGTTAAATAAAACGTATTCTAACTAAAAAAAAATACCCAGAAAGGAATAATTGTGCCTCTAGAAGTACTATGGGCAAGGACCATCAGCCTAAACTTCAGAAAAGTGAAAACATTGATACAGTGACTAACAGATTGATACTATAATTGATTATGTCGAATATTTGGATTAAGAATTTGAAAGTAAAGTTAAAAAAACGCCGTGAGCAGCGGGGCCCCATCACGGTAGTCGAATTTTCCCCTTCATCTTCGGTATTGAATGTTTACAAGCGAAATGTGATTGAAAGTCTACAACCGAATTGTCATTTTGTTGGTTTCAAAACTGGTGATGAGTGTTCGGCTGATCGAGGCTTTAAAAAAAGGTTTTAAGTATTTAAGGGCTGTATCTCAGTAAATTTCAATTTTGTGCCGAAAACAGGTAGCAGAAAAAAAACCAACACAATTCGTACGAGGGCATTCCTGCCCATGTTTATCCGCTAATTGCCTTTATGTTTTAGTTTTAAATATTAAAAAAGGACCTTAAATAGTAAACTGGAAGGCCTTTATAAAGATATTTTTTCTTTCAAAAAAAAAAATAAAAAATAAAAAATAAAAAAAATTAAAAAAAAAAAATTATTTCTTCGGTATTGAGTGTCTACAAGCGAAATATAATTGAAAGTCCACAAGCGATTTGTAATTTTGGTGGTTTCAAAACTGATAATGAGTGTCCGGTTGATCGGGGCTTTATAAAAAGATTTTAAGTTTTTAAGGGCTGTATCTCAGTAAATTTCGATTTTGTGCCGATAGAAGTTAACAGGGAAAAAGCCAACACAATTCGTACGAGGGCATTTCTATCCATGCTTGTCCGCCAATTGCCTTTGTGTTTTACTTTTAAATATTAAAAAAGGAACTTAAATAGTAAACTGGAAGGCTTTTATGAAGATATTTTTTCTTTCCAAAAAAATCCAAAATTTCTATTTTATAAATAATAAAAATCCAAAATTCCTAAATAATAATTAAATAAATAAATAAACAGTGACTTTAATAACATTTGCAAATTACTTAATATGTATGTATTTCATTTGTTAAAAAATTGTATTCACTTTTTTTTAAATATTTTGAGATTACTATTCGCCTACTTGTATTTAGAATAAACATAATGCTTTTAAAACACATTTAACAATAGCATTCAATTCCGATGTAAAAATGGGAGAAGTGGGGGGAAAAGTGATGTGGACTCCCTACAAGGTACTAGCTGGATACTAACTGAATGCACGTACAACATTTCAGCCCCTAAGGTTTCCTTATGGAGTCTCTAGACGTGTTAGAAAGCAAGCAAAAAAATTAAGGAAATGTTGGCGTAAAAATCGTGAGGGTAAGGGTTAAAAGTTGAAACCTCCAAAAAACAGTGTCTGGCTATTAGCTTAACCTGTACAACAAATTTCAGCCCTCTAGGTTTATTTGGGGAGATTTTGACCCGAACGAAACTGTTAAAAAACAAGAAAAATCATGTTCTTTTGGGTATAAAAACGGTGGGGGTAGGGGTTAAAAGTCGAGACCCCCAAAAGGCACCCCCTTGATACTAACTCAATCCGAATACAAAATTTCAGCCCTCTAGGTTTATTCGGGTGACCTGTGCGAGTGGTACAAACTTCGAAAACGTCGAAAATGCATGAAATTGTAGCTTAAAAATGAGGGGGGTGGGGGTAAAATATTAAAACCTCCAAAAAGCACAACCTAGGTACGAACTTTATCAACACACCAAATTTCAACCCTCTACGTTAATTCTGGGGGGCTGGGGGCCTGTTAGATCCAGCGAAAATCGTTTTTCCCCCCTCTACTCCCACCATATCATCCTAGGAAGCTGAATTTTGGATATGTTGTAGATAATTGACCGAAACATTATTTAAAACCGGTTTGGAAAAGTTTTATTGCTTTTCCGCCCCCCACCACCCCCTTAAAGGTCGGGTCCGAAAAAAAATTTGCCCAAAATTTGACCCCACTTTGATAGTATTGTTGTGCATCGGAATAAGCCCCACTTACCAAATTTCATCTCTTAACTTCCATAGGGGGGCCCTACACATATTAAAAGGTTGCGGGAAAATGTATATATATATATATATATATATATATATATATATATCAGACATCTTTTTTTTTTACATAATCGTGTTCTACGGGTCCGAAAACGGATAGCGCCCCTGGTCTCGCCTCTCGCAGCTCTTATCGTATAGACTGTATAAGTCTAATTTTTCGGAGAAAATTCGACTAAAAATAAGGGATTACTTTTATAAAACTAAAAAAAACTTTGATGATTGAAATTTCAAAGAAGCTTTTGTAAAAAAGACATTCACCGAAAGATTAAAAACCTTGAAGATACCAATCGAGTTAATTAATAAGCACCTAGAATTAATTTAACAAAATTGCATAAAGATTTATACAAATGTGTATTTATTTCTTCATTCTCTGGATTCTTGATGCTTTGTAACAGAATTTATGTCGATAAATATATAAATATAGAAGACTCTTTACACTATGAATGTTTGTTACATCAACCCTGTGGCACAGTTACCCTTGTCTGAGTATAAAATAATTTTATATTGTATAATAAATTTAGCACATTAAAAATAACCGTTCCATAACTTTGATAACCACATTTAAATATGAATGACCTTTTTAAATAACAGTCATCATCACCCATCACTAAACAGATAAACAAATTAACTCTATACTCTATGTATTCTATACTTTATTCATTGTTTACGACTCTAAAAGTCATATACATTGTTTTATATTATAAAATCTTGGTGTACCGTCAGTTGGGACGAATCTGGACGATTTTTTCAGTTTTTTGGCAATAAATTGTTTAGAAATTATCTAAAAAATTCAAAAAAAATAATTTAAATGCTTTAATATCACGAGCATTAAGGGCAGTAATAAAAATATCAAAATTGGTACTGCAACATTTTCTTTTTTTTTGGTTATATAGTGTCTAGATTCGCCCCTATGTGTGGGGCAAATCGAGACAGTGCTTTATTTGCCATATAAATCACATTCAGTCATGCATATGGGTAAAATCGGACATAAAAAGATAAAAATAGCTGAATTTCCAATCTGGAAATTCGCTAAGATAAATAACTGCATCAGCGAATGACTGTTGATGGGTGGAAAAAAACATTTTGGATTTAAATGAATTTTATTTCGATTTGCCTTTGAGTCTATCATGCAAGGTCGATTTGGGAACATGAAAATATTCAGCAGCTTGTCTGAGCGATTTTCTTTTATTTTTAATATCGGAAAGCAGGGGCGCATATCTACAGGGGTCCAAATTTTTTGACAACGCAGTTCTCCGATGTAAATGAAAATGTTGTAATAAAATGTCGTCTCCGAAAATTAGATTTTCAAATAAAAAATATTAGTAAACCACTAACGATTTTACTTTTTAATATAAATAAAATAAATTGAAGGAAAAATTCCAGGTAATTTTAGGGGATCCGGACCCCTTGAACCTCCCCAATTATTGCGCCACTGTCGAAAAGAGCCCATTTTATGTTATCTAGACTACAGTTTATGTAGTTTATACCCACTTTCTTTTTATATTGACGCACCATGGTGTATGAATTCGCCTCACCTATAGACAATTTTTTGTTAATCAATTTATAAAGAAAAAAAATTAAACACAATACAGCTTTCATTTTTGGTACATATATTGTCAAAAAAACGCCAAACATTTTGTTGCCAGTCCCTACTTTATATATATATAACTGTTTTTTTTTTTTTTTGTACAACTGTTTCTTTATAAGATTTCAAAACGCACGTTATTTTTAAAAATTATAGACAATGCGCCTGTAAAATAACAAAATACAAAGAGGTCACGTTCATCGCTTTTCTTTGATGACTAACTCATAACTGACAAAATTCAGTAGCATAAATTGATCTATGACCTTGTACGATCATAACACTGACGAAGAAATGTCGAGGGGCAGCTCTGTCTAGATTCGCCTCTGCTGTCCAGATTCGTCCCAACTGATGGTATATGTCTGAATGAGTACACCACCGTTCTGACATCTATCTATGTAAATATAAAATAAAATTATTACAATTAAGATTTTAAACAAAGATATTTTTGCATATATCAAAATTAATTTATTTATTACTGGAGTGATAATTTTAATAATGTATAATATTTGAACTTTACCGTTTCAATTATCCTTGTGTCTGGCTTCCATCTACTGACCCATTTTTAGGAAAAACAATTTGATATTTCATTTGCTGGTTGATTTTCTTGTTCTGAAGTTGGACTATCGTATGTAAGGTTTATATTATGTTGTTTTTTTTAATGATACTTTTCGTTATCCGAAACTTTTGATCGTATATATTTCGTAAACGGTGCATAAATAAAAATGAATTCCAAGACTGTAATATTGTCTCGCATTGACTTTTCAAAAAGTTGGCCGACTTATATGTAACCAACACATATACATACAATCATCTTTCCCTATTTATAATCATTAGTGTACAACTGGTAATTCAATTTCAGTTACAATTTCAAATAAAAAGCACTATTACAAAATGGAAAATCATGTACAGCCGACTCTCGTTAATTCGAAACTCGAGGTACTCTTAAAATATTACGAATTATTGAGTCTTTGAAATATCAGATGGTTCGATAATAACAAAAACAAAGGCTCGTGTACGATGATATGTACAAGTTTGAACTTGTCTCAAAATGTACTTACAATCTTTCTGTCTCTTTCTCTCTGCAACTTTGAATTGTCGAGTGTTTGACGCCAATGAGATCGAGTTAATGTATCGTTTTGTTACGTAGCAATGATTTTTTCGTTCGAATTACCAAGTGCATAAAAATGTATTGATTTAGTTCGAAATATAAAGAGATTTTGTAGGGAACTCGTGATAACTTTGAATTATAGAGAGATTCGAATTATCGCAGGTTTGAATTAACGAGAGTCGACTGTATTTAGTTAGCTTTTATGATAAGTTTTCAATATTTTTAGTTAGTTTTCCGTATTATTTTTTGTTAACAAAATCAGTGTTTTGTTCCAAAATAAAAATATAAAAAAAATACAGAACTCATAACATTTATATGCTTGTGGTATTTGATAAGAACGGAATCCCTTGTCAAACTCTTCACTACAATCACCTACAATATATACAGTATTCAAACTCGGAAACAACCCGTTTTATTATAAATAGCGATACAGGGAAAAGCACGTAATTCGAGGAAGACTGGGCAAAGTTAGTAAGAAAATTTACGGTAAAAATAAAATCCAGTCCATGTAAGGAAATAATTCAGAATCCAAGTAATCATTCGAAAACTTACATATAACATAAAAGCCCCTGTACCGGAATGCGATCATATGTCCGAACAGTTTTGTCATTTATATATGAATGAAGTTATTTCTGAAAGAAACCTCTGGTAACAAAAATTATTATTAATAGAATGACTATTTTCCAATTTAAATTCACCTGGCATTTAATGTTTCCTTACTTAATTGAAGATATATATATATATATATATATATATATATATATATATATATATATATATATATGAGTAATATGACACATAGAGTGACATCTAGACGTCAAAATAAGAAACATAGAATGGCTTCAGCATCAGACGTAAATAAAGGATCAAAATACTGTATCCAACAAAAATTGTTTTATATATATATTGTTATATATTGTTATATATATATATATATATATATATATATATATATATATATATATGTATGTATTTATATAAGTCCTTTATAAAACTCCATTTTTCCCGTTGCGGCAATGATAAAAATTCAGGGTTGTGTAAAGGATTAATATAGGTAGGTACAAGTTGATTTTTTATTTTAATAAATCTACTCCAAAGCACTACAAGTTGTGCAAATTTCAAATTTTTATCACTAGCCCCATCAGAGATACAGGGGTGCAAAATACCAAATTTGGAAAAAAGTCTGTTTTCGGAAGATTGTAAAAATTAAAGGATACAAGTTTCACAATTGAAATAGTGTGTATTTGTTTCATAATGGATAGTTGTACCCGTATAACTATTCTCATAAAAAATACTAAGCAAGTCAAAAAGTGAATTTTGCTAAATTTTGATATCCAACTTTAGGTAAAGTTTTCTTATGTAAGGGACGAAAATAGGTTAAATATGGACATCACTTAAAAATAAAGAGACATCTATTACCTTTAAAATGGTTTTTACTGCAACCTTTTAAGATAAACGGTTTATGAAATATGTGCATTGGCATAAATGGTTGCAAACACAAAAATCAGCACAAAATGGAAAACAAAAATGGCTACCACGCTTAAACGGTTCAAGATAATTTTTTTTAAGAATTGTTCTCAATACGTCAAATATAGTAGAAACAACTGGAAGAATATTAATTTTTTCTAAAATGGTCGAGCAACCAACTTTTTTTTTTAGACCATTTGATATAGACCGACCTAGTATAATTTTGGTGCCCCCTGATACTGACGCCCGGGGCAGGGGCCCCGGTTTGACCTCCTCCCCGCTAGATCCGGACTTGTGTACTCGATCCATATTCAATCATCATTACCCCACTCTCCTCTATTCAAATACGTCCAATATAATATCCAGTATTCATATACATAATATATTGGTGTAGATATGGTTTTTGTATTGTATTTCTGCATCGTATTTGATATATGTACGTGCTAGAATATGGCACCTAATCACCCATTCCTTCCGTCCGATGTTGTAACCACAACAATATAAGATAAAACAAACAAAATGAAGTCACGTTCTACAATATTTTCTATTATTGAATACATATAACATGTATATACAATGTTTTTTGGATATGTATACATGCCAATACGTCATCATCTAATCCAATAATTCATATTTTTTTATTATTTTCTAAAAATGATATAATAAATATTACAATATACATCCATATGTATGCATCCAAAATCATCTAAATCTGGAACATTCAGAAATACCACGAAATACATATACTATGTGTGTCTACCGCTAGACTGCTACTACATACTGTAACAATCACCCACCACAAGTAACTATTTTTATAGATATGTTGAATGTATTATAGATATGTAAGATCGGTTGCCTATATAATTTATGTGAATGTTTTATATTGAATGAATGAAAATGTGCATCATATATTTTATTCTTTAAATGGTATCATTTTAATAATTTAGATTTGAAAATGGATTGTTTTTGAAACTGTTATTTTATTTTGAATATATAAAATTAGCACATATTGTATTTTAAATTAAAAAAATTTTTTTTTGTTACAGCACCCCTTTTTCACGTGCAAGGTGTCCTAACGAAGAAGGCGACATTACCATGTGATATTACGCCGAATGATAGGGATGATTCGGTGTCGATGGTCCTGTGGTTTCGAGAGACTGATAGTGAACCATTATACAGGTCAGTAATTAAGATAAGATAACTATTAAAATCTACTATAATTAATTATTTCTAAATAATATAATCCAAACTTCCAACTTTAGTGGTTATATTAGAAAGTTGCTATGTATAATTATACTTATGTTTTACGATCAGGACTTATCAAATGAGTAACCAGGATAAGCAAAAAAATAAATATTCAATAACGATATTTTGTAATTAACCACTTTTACAGAAAAAATGTAATTATCAAAAGGGAAATAAAGTCTAAGCATATTAAGAATGTTAAGGGAAAGTTTAGTCACAGTCCTAGTAACCTTTATTCTTTATATTTTGCGAAAAAAGTCAAATTTTTTTGTTAATTTATTAGGTTTTTGACCTTAATCTTGGTAAATATACATTTTCTCGAAAAAGTTATACTTTGCAAAATTAAAGTAAACAAAATTTTCTAAAAGTTTTGTAAGTACATAACAATTCTTTCTACAACAAACAGTTACGCCGCTAGAGTTTTTTTTTTTTTTAAGAATTCTGCCCGTTTTTTTAGCACGGTCTAACGGCGTAACGGTTGGTCGTAGGAAGAATTGTTATGTACAAAATTTGTAGGAAATTTTGTTTAATTTTGTAAAGTACAACATTTTCGAGAAAATGCATATTTACCAAGATTAAGGTCAGAATCCTAATAAATTAACAAAAATTTGTTTCTTTTCGCAAAATAATCAATCTTGCGGGCAAAGTATCTGTCAGCAAACTTCAAATTTATGTTCAGTGATCCAGAAAACATAATGAATAAAGGTTATTAGGACTGTGATTAAACTTACTGCTAGCTGGCCTTTTTTTACATAAATTAATTAGCCTAATAGTATAAAACTGAAATACATAATATGCATTAAAGAAATGTGTAATTATGTTAACCTTAGAATCATACGTACTCATCAAAACGACGAACGAACTTCTCTACCTGCTCCAATACTACAACTTGTCGTTGCCTGCTTGCTATGAAACTTCTGTTATCTAATTTATTTGTTATTATAACACATAAGACGTATAAATTTTGTTTATAGCTATTGTCGTTTTTTTTATACTGAAATAGTGTGCGTCAAAAGGACGACGATGTATGATTAACCGATGTTTTTTTTTTAAAGATTTTGTACTCCACATATAAAAGTTTTCCTAATTTTTCTAAAATTTATTAAAGATATGGATGTTATAATTAATTTATTCAATGATTATGATAATGTGAAGGATGATTACAGCTGTTTGATTTATAGAGACGACATAATACTGAAATTTTAATATATTGAATCGAAAACTAAAGAATGCGTTTCGAATGACTTAACAAAAGATTAACAATTTATTTTGTGGAAAATATTTTAATTTTTATTATTTTTTGAGATCTTATTCGAAAAATTACTAACAAATTTTAGAAAATTTACAAATGTGCCTAATGGGGAAATAACTACGTATCTATAGAAATATTTATGACTGAGAAATTTCACATTCTGTAAAGTCACACATGTCCACTGACTCATAATAGTTCATAAATTAATTATTTGAAAGACATCTTTTATGATACAATTGATGTATTTATCTA
Organism: Brachynemurus nebulosus; assembly: GCA_035578155.1. Classification (NCBI taxonomy): domain Eukaryota; kingdom Metazoa; phylum Arthropoda; class Insecta; order Neuroptera; family Myrmeleontidae; genus Brachynemurus; species Brachynemurus nebulosus. The sequence goes on along the minus strand of JAPWDM010000001.1, from coordinate 17,877,689 downwards.
TTTTTTAATTTTTATAATGAAAATATGCTTTGATAAAAAGATTAAAAAAATTAATAAATATTTATATTAAGAAATTTTTCCAAATCCAATTTTTTTAAATATTTTGTTCGCTTTTATAGTATTGTTATGTAAAAAAAATGTTTTTTGCAAATAAACTCTAAAACTCCCCGTAAAAAGTCCATTCGTCAAAATGACGCCGATGTATGATTAACTTGACTCGTAGACCAACGTATGATTCTAGGGTTAATACTCTACAAGATCTATAATCATGAAATTACATTTGAGTCATTGTTATAACTGAAGCAGCTCTCCATTTTACTAGAGGCACTTCATTTTAATATCGGTATAATTAGAATGTCGATATAACCAGACGTTATAGCTGAAATCCACTATAATTGTGGTAAATCAGCAACTAGATTTTTCTTTATAGTATATTCACACAGAAGTGATAAGTAATAAACTAATAAGCAATAAGTAGAACAAAAAAAATGCAATAATGTGACAAGCACATAATGTAACCTAGTTATGAATATTACTTATCGCTTCGGCCTTTACGAACTGTTAGTCTCGAAATTCATCAATATGATTTGTTTTTTTTTCCAGGTTTGACGTACGGGGTCGCCAATTTTCACAGGCGTTGATGTGGTCATCGCCAAGTGTGTTTGGTCCACGCGCCTTTTTTCGAACCGCAATCACACCTGCCCAATTAATGTTAGACAATATACATCTGGAAGACGAAGGTGTATATCGGTGTCGGGTCGACTTCAAAAATTCACCAACACGAAATATCAAGATTAATTTTACTGTAATTAGTAAGTAGAAAATAAAATTGATTATTCATTTCGCAACATTTTCAACTTCCACCATAATATTTGTCTTATCTCAAAATGAAGATCCTAGGGTAGTGTTCCTCAGCGCCCGCTCTAACGTTTCCGCCGCCCCGGACAAAATGAGCGACCTTTTTTTATACCGGCGACCTCTTTTTTTTTTTCCTTGTCAACTATAAAATAGCGCCCCTTTTTTACAAAATTACCGCCCTTTAATTTTCCCACCCCGGGCAAATCTTTGTTTTTTACTCGTCACTTGTAAAATTGCCACCCACTTTACAAAAATTACAAAATTACGGCCGTTAAAATTAGCCGCCCCGGGCAAATGCCTGGGTTGCCCGCCCTTGGAGCGGGGAATTTTAAACTTGTTTTAGGATTTCTATTTAATGTCAAAATCTTTTCAGTCTTAAAAAAACCTATCCAGGCTCAGTTTTAAAATGCTTTGTTTATCTTTATCGGAATCAAAGTGGACTTTTTTGAAAAAAAAAAAATGTAAAGAAATTATTAATAAAGATGAATGATTCTAGATGAGACGATAACTATTAGTGTATAGAACAACGTGTTTAAATTATAGCTCGATTGATTTCTTAAAATTTTGTTTCTTCTTTCCACTAACCGAAAGAAATGTAGTTTCGAGAAAAATGCGTTTAAAGTTTTAATAACAAATTTTTCATAAAATATATATCTTAATTTGATTAATTGATTTTTATTTCTATTGCATCTTTCTAGGTAAACAAAACAGGATTATTTTATTCTAAAAATCAGTAGATAATAACATAAGTAATACCTAATAAGTATGTAAACTGACTGAGAATTTTCATTCCCAATATCTCTGCTTTAATTTTTAATAGTGCATAACTAATCCATACGTTTTAATCTTTATTGAGAAACGTAGAGCTCCAATATACAAGTTATAACCAGAAGTTCGCTATAACCGAATTCATTATAATATAACCGAGTTTTTCTATCATTACACCTTATAGAACAATAAACAGGACTTTCTTTCTAGATCGTTATAACCGGAAGTTCGTTGTAAAAGGAATATACTGTATACATATTTCCAACAAAACAATAGAATTTATAGGCCCCCAGTCCAAAATATTATACACTCCAACTCTGTTGGGGACCAATGTACACCATTCTCTAACATTTAGACTCATCAGTTACGCTTGCTCTATACATAAACCTTTCGCAGTGGCGTAGCAAAGGGGGTGCAAGGGGTACTATCATGACCCGGGCGCCACTTTGAGAGGGGCGCCAAAAGCTAGTAAGAGGAGCGTCAAAGGCTAATAAAAGAGGCGCTATTACTTTAAATTTTTTTTGTATTTGCCATTAGAATTTTGTTACGTGAAAGTGTAGGGAGTTTACGAAATTACTTCCAGGTTATGGCTTCAAATATATAGACACACAAGCAAAGCATTGATGAGCAAAAAAATGGCCGGTAAGGCAACTTTTAGGAAAAATTTAAAATACAAATTTACGAGAAAGAATTTTTTCCGAAATTTTAAGTACACCATTCTATTACCTAAAATTTTTTAAATATTAGAAGGGGGCGCAAACAAGTGGTCAGCGTAAGTGTAAAAAATTGTAGCTAGTGGTGTGACCAGAGTGTGCCCGATATCGTTTAAGTCCATTAGTGGTGGAACTGCTCTCCCAAGACACACATCATATTGTTAGTATTGTTGATGAAGCACTTGCAATAATGTAATACATATATAGCATATATACGTACGCATGCGTATACCACTCAATACCCCACCCGCTTCACATAGAATGTGACGTGTGGTGACGTACATCGTACTAATATATTCGCATATTCGTGTCCATACATCATGTGTTTTGATTGTATGTGTGCTGTGCAACGTCACTCACTGGCGACAAGTGGGACAGTGTGATTTAGTCATTAGTTTGGTCCCTTGGACGCAAATAAAGTGTCACGCACCGGGCGCCAGTTATGCTCGCTACGCCTCTGACCCTTCGGCTTCTTCGTAGGCATCATTTTCGAGGAGCGCTAACACAACTGGCTCTCTTCTATATGCTATAACTTTGTAAGTAATTTTAATTTTGTTCTACAATTTTCACTCTGTATTCCCAATGTATTTTACTTTCAAAATAAGTGAAAGAAAATATCGAAAGTGTGAAATCGTCACATAAGGAATACTGCCGTAAATACACAACAACAACATTTAAACGAATGAACATAAGATTATCTCGGTCCAGCAATATTATAACGTGCATAAATTCTAAAGATACCTTTACACTTCACTTATTCGTACACCTTTAGAACAGTTAACGTTCACGTACTCAGAACATTTCAATTACCTTATTGTGCACATTTTGCACGGAAAATAATTCACTACATACCTCTTCTACTTATATACCTTTACTTATTTAAACGTTTACTTATTTAAATTTGCATTTATATTCACAGTTAACTACACATAACAACAGTATAGTACTTGCACAACAATAGGAAACAATCGTTTACTATTATGAGAAGAATAATTTTACTTCGAATTGTTAAGGACAAATAAATGAGACGCCCAACCGTCCCGGATTCTACGGAACAGTCTCGGAAAAGCAGTTATTATCCCGTATTGAAATTTTTAGACCCGATCGACAATATAGTGCCGATATCGATAGACTCCTACTCCGGTCTTGCTCCAATATAATCTTGTTATGTTCACATTAGAGATGATCGATATATCGATAACTGTTATTTTATAACTAGTATAGAAAGATAACAGTTATCGTCAATAACTGGAATACCCAGTAACTGGTTACTTAAGTAACTCCTTTGGAAATATCGATAACATAGGTCAATATTAATATATTCGAAAGCAAGGATCACAGTAATTTATTTTAACCACCTGCGGAGAATTTCAAATTAATAACGCTCCAGGCAAGTTACACATTTTCTATTGTAGCAGATTTAAAAAATCCTTAAAAATGAACTATTGTTTATTGTACAGTTATCTATTTGTATTTGTAATTTTGTATCCATAAAATTGTTAAAATTGTGTATATAAAGCCTAAATCCTTGTATAGACAAGTATTTGAACAGATATTGCAGATTATTTAGTATCCGTCAGTATTATAGATCTGTGCATATTTCACTAACAGAACCGTTTATACGCATATCGAATATCTTACAATATGTTAAAATATCCAAATACCATACCAGTTATTATAATAACTGTTATAAATAACAGTTATTTTTCAGTAACTGTTATTGCAATAACAGTTATTAGAAAATAACCGTTTAGCTCATCTCTAGTTCACATTACAGTGCTGATGCCATGCTAGTACCTATTCGTTCTGCATTCACATTATAATGCCGCTCTCGGTATGCTCTCAGTTCAATACAAATATCTTTTCATAACAACTGAATGCAAGCGGAGTGGAGTGAAATCAAAAAAGTGTTCACACTATCGATATAGGTCTGATATCGCTCCAATACCGCTCCGATAAAATATTATGTGAGTGGTACTGGTATTGGAGCGATATTGGAGCGAGGACGTACCGCGACTGATATTGGAGTGGTATCGGACGTCTTGTCAACTAGTCACGGCGCCTTCTATTTCCAACGGTACAGTTATTCTTATCAATTTCTGCATAGTATCTATATGTAAGGTCTTACAAAATATATATGTTGCTGATTAAGAAGAAAAGGTTCACAATAAATATTTCACCTTCGTGTACAAGGAACATGTACTTCGTGAGGGCGACTTTATAATAAAATTTATTGGTGAAATAGTTTACCAAACAACAAGCCCAAACAAAGTACTGATACAACAACAACAATACAATAACAAAGCTCACTCATTGTCAGTTGTGTATGTACGGCTTCGTACAAACATTCTCATTCGTATCTTGTTTTACGGTTGCCTTGCCGAACAACATTACTTTGCCTATGTACCTATTAATTCAAATTCAAATCATAACTCACCACCGCACAACTACTAGAAACTAAACTATCGAAGTTGAGAAGCGAAATAGTTTGTTTCCATATTTGAATAAAGATGTTATTTTGTGTTATTGTTCTTAGGTATGTTTGCATACTGCTCGTACAAGTTAAATAAATTCACATTTACATTTGATTTTTTTTGTCCAAATAGTTTTAATTACTCTTCGATATTAATCTCAATAACTGTCGATGTTCAAATATTTTGAACTCCGCAATTGATCTGCAAGTAGACACTTACGTAAACGAAAGCAAAATTTTTGTACTATTCAATCAAACAGTCCCGAAAATAACTATCAAATAACTAAATATTAATTCTCCAATAAAAAAGCCAGCATATCATAATCTATACTAATATAATAAAGAGACAAAATTTGTTTGTATGTCCGAAGTATACCCATCCATAAAGCTAGTCATCCCCCTAAAAAAAATTTGTAAAATCCCCAAAAAACGTTATAAACCTTCCACTTCCAGCTTCCACTGTTTGTTAAGTATTATATACTCCGTTTCAAATACAATTGAGCATAAGTTATTGTTAAATAAAATTAAATAATTCTTATATTCGAAACAAATCAATCTTCCATTCTTTTCTAAAAACAAAATGCAAATTTAAAATTTAGGCATTTTCAACAATGAAACAGATAAAGCTAAAAAAAACGGGAATTCCTTAAATTCGTAAGTGATAAATCATGCTTAAATTTGAGTGAGATAGATAAAAAATTTTGTTATGTAACTGAATCGAAAAATGCCAAAAATTTTCTTACCGTTCCCAGCGCCCCCACTAGCATCAGTTGAATATTACGGTTTATATTTACATGATAATCTAAATTTATAAAAAGTTATCATATTCATTACATCATTATTATTATTGTTATTATTATTAGTGCTGGTGGGGCGCCGGGAACGATAAGAAAATTTTTGACATTTTTCTATTCAGTTACATAACAAAATATATAATATTTAACAAACAGTGGTTAAAGACGTTATACACAGCGCTTCCATGGTTTAAAATGTTTTTTAAGAATTTTCTTAAAATTTTCATTTTACAAAATATTTGTCAACATGGTCAAAAAACACCTAATTTACACCCAATTCCCCATAATTTAAATTACCGAAAACACTCTTTTTTACCTACGGGACGGCTAAGTTTACGTAAACCTAGCCGTCCCTTCTGTTTTTCACGTTTTCTCGAAAACGTTAAGAACACCTAATTTTTTATTAGTACGCCTAATTTGCACCTTAATTACACCTATTTTTTATTTAGTAATATTTTGGGATTTTGCAGATTTTGTTTTGGGGACGGCTAGCTTTTTGGAGGTGAAGTGTACTCAATAAGTACTGAACAATTTTTGAAAATTTTTTCACTATTCGAAAGCAAAACTATTCCAGATTAACGTGTTATATGAGATTATGAGGTCTCGCGCAGTTTGGGGGGGGGGGACAAAAAGCACCCAAAATAAAAAATTAAACCGATTTGGAAAATTTTTTTACTGATGAGAATCTAAACAATTTCAAGCTGACATAGGCTCTATTATATTAGGTTGCACAGAATTCTGAAGAAATTTATTCTCAAATACTATTGAATTATGAGAGAAATTTACGTGAGGTTAAAATTGTCCGTCAAGGTATTAAAGTAAACAGCTAGACGGAACTTGGGTAGTAAGATCCTAGTGATTATGGACCACTGGGTAGTAAGGTTTTAATGATTGTGGACCACTGAGTAGTAAGATTATGTCATTGGGTAGTAAGGTCATAGCGATTTTTAGCTACTGGTTATATAGCGATTTGTAGCTACAAGGCCATAGTAATTGGGTATTTGACAAATTTCGAAAGAGGGTTTTAAAATATTCGAAATGACTTAAATATAATCCCAGTAATTGATTTATGTTTGAAAAAAAGCGATTTAAGGGAAAAGAAATTTTTTTTTATTCAATTGAATTTTGGTGCGAAAACACTTGAGGTATTTTCCAACAAACACTAGAATTTCCAATTCGAGTGAATCTAGTATTTTAAATTCGATAATGTCATTTGAAGGTCAAATCAAATTCAATTTAGAACTTCAGTTCGGTATTTAATATATGGGAACGTTTATATTAATTCTTAGGGATTTCAAAAGATGTCTCTACGAAAAACTTGGGTTATGTATTCTATACCTTCTATACTATGAAGAATATTTACAAAAAATATATCCACTAAAAAATTATTATGTACTTTAAAATACGTTAATTTATTTTTTAGATAAAAAGTACGAACCATTTTTTGTACTTTACTAAAATAATATATAATATAAATATTTATAAAATAAATAATTAAAGTATACCTATGTACTTGCTAATTAAAAAAAAAAAATAATAAAAAAAGTCAAAAATTTGAAATTTGTCTTTTGACAGAATAATTCAAACTTAAATTTGGTCTGTTTATTATTTAAATTTTTAAATTATAAGGTTAAAATTTAAATTTTCGTTAATGCGCATGTCTAGGATTTGAAATACTTACTCTGAAGCAAGAATTTTAAAAATCAATTCGGGTGAGTTCAGAATTAGATTTAAATACTTGTTGGAACAGAATTTCAACTTGTGTGTAAACTGGAATTACAATTCTGCCTAGTTGGAACAGTAAAGTCAACTATGCGCATGCTCATTAAAACGAGAATTAATTCGAGTGTTTGTTGGAAAATACCTTTGGTCACGTGTCAGTGACGTAACATCCCGAACCAGTTAACTTTTTATATTATATAATTATGTAGGTGGTATAGTAAGCATAAGGAATTTATTTTCAAAAACCAATTTCTAAGAAAAAGCTGATTTTGAGATTAATATAGAGTTATAAACTTGATTTAGAAAGTCATTATTCTAAACGGAAATTTTTTCCCATAACTAATTACAAAGTACCGAACAAAAGACATCAAATTTTAAGTTTTCTTACAAAAAAAAAAAAATTGAATAAAAATTAATTTTAGAAATTGCGTTTTGAAAACAATTTTTAAACTGAAATATCTTTAATTTCTTGAATTAATAATGATCGTTAGTTTGAAATTTTTAACGGACAAAAATGTACCTCAGCAAAGAGAAAATAAAACTGGAACTGAAAACCCAACAGAAAATATTACGTTTTAAAGCTTTTGACTTATTTTTTGTTGCACGGTCACAATAGCATCATGGATAATATGAGTAACGTGTTACAACTACTAGTGTCTGAAAAAGATACCGGAAACAAAAAATGCTGCAAGCCAAAGGGAAAAAGAAAAACAGATAAATCTAAATTTCTTAATGCTATTCCATATTTTTAATAATAAAGCAAAGATTTTACGTAGCAAAAAAATCACGCTTATTTTTTAATTGTGACAATTGTTTCAAGCTTAAAAGCCAATTTTCAAACAAAGTAAGATAATATTAATAGATTTGAGCGTTACTTTATGGTATTCCATATTTGTAAATAATAAACAAGTAGGTACTTTACTTCGCAAAGTACGACTTTTACTTTTGAAATTGTGTCAGCATTGTTATTCACTGGTAAAAAAATCCGTAAAAATGTTGCTGGTGATAGAATATCTCATTTTACTCGAAAATTACATTTTGCTAGAAATTGTTTTTTGAAAACAAGCTCCACATTCATTAATGTCATATCCATGGCATTTAATAATTTTTATATATTTTCTGTTGATTTGTGATTAATTACATATTGCCTAATTTTTAATTTAATAAAAATGGAATAATAAAATGGAATAATAGTTTCGTTTGTGCTAACAAACCTCTTTGCTTCGAATCCCAAATTTTGTTCAGCAAAATTTAAAAATGTAAAAACTAAAATGTGAGTATCTTTTTTATGAGTATCTTTTTGCAATATTAAGGGCGTATTCGCGTTGTAGCTTTCATCGCTTCCGTGGGCATGACTTCGGATCGACGTAGCATTCATGTTCGCGTTGCATAAGCATTGCTTGCATGGATACGCGCTATAGTTGTTCGCGTAGCATACAAATGTCATTCAAAAATTTTTTTAACAATGTCTTAAAATGGTTGCAATTTTTAATGTAACGAAGAAAAATTTTATGTTTGAATTATTAAAATTAACGTGGCATAATACACCACAAATCCAATTTTACGTAGTGGTCGGTGCAAATTTAAGGGGAAGTACGTAAAATCGGAAGATCAGGGGCGTCGGTAAACTTTTGTTTTGGGGGGTTGGTAAATATTATTTATCTGAATTTATTTAAAACAATATTATCTTAAGAGACAATTTACACTTAAAATTCGGTTGTGTAGACAAAGAAAATCGAATGTTATACTAATAAATATGAGTGACAACTTTTAGAAAACTGTTCAAAAATCAACTTCACTATCGCATTCATCAGCGTAAAAGACGCCAAATAGCGGAAGCTGACAAAATTCTAGAGTATTCTACTCGTGAACTGGCAAAGATACCAAAAAACAAACTTCACTATTGAATTGCGCACTAAAAATTAGATTAAGCAGCGCATTTTGACAAAAATTCTAGAATGTTCTATTCGTCAACTAACAAAGATATCGAAAAATCGATTGTACCATTTAATTGGTCATCGAATAAAAGACGGAATAGCACATTTTCATAAATGTTCTACAATATTCTATTCGTCAGATAGCAAAAATTGTTTGTCAAAATCGGACATTTGGTTTACATTAGTTTAATTTCGGTTGGACAATTAAGTGGTGCAGTAGATTTTCCAATATCTTTGTTAGTTGACAAATAGAATATTTTAGAACATTTCTCAAAATATGTTATTTGGTCTCTTTTTTGGTACTCAATTCAATGGCGACGTTTGTTTTTGAATATCTTTGCTAGTTGACGAATAGAATATTCCAGAACATTTGTCAAAATGTGTAATTTGACCTCTTTTTCAATGGACAATTAAATAGTACAATTGGTTTTTCAATATCTTTACTAATTGACAAATAGAACATTCTAGAATTTTTGTCAAACTACACTGTTTAATCTCATTTTTAATGACCAATTCAACGGTGAAGTTTGTTTTTTGATATCTCTGCTAGTTGATGATTAGAATATTCTAGAATTTTACGTTACTCATTTTGCATTTGCATTTTGCCTATTACGTATACAGAAAATGTGCATATATATCTTCAGTGAAATTATAAAATTTTTAAAGGCTACGAGACCCTCAGCCAATATTACCTACGGCCCTGACTCGGGCTTGGTACATAAATTTTCACCAACACAGCCAAACAACAACATATCTGTGAGAGGAGAACCCCACTAAATCGCTGACGTCACTACGTAAAATCGGAGTACGTACCATTGGATGGCCACTGTACAAAAATTATTAAAACATAAACAGTTTGAAAAATTTAATTTTTTTTAAGTTATGTGCACGGTTACATGTCAACGGGAGCTATATTGCGTTAGTCATTGCAAAACATTTTTAAACAAAGCTCTAATGACCACTGGAATCAATGGTTGCGAGTACACGATCACAAAGTAGCGTCGCTCCTCGCCCCAACGCAAAAACGCCCTAAATGCCATCGTGCTATGACGTCACATGCCCAAATAATTCTTTTTAACCATTTCGCCCGCCAATTCCAAATTCGTAATTTTTACTTAGAAAAATAAAATATTTATATTTTTTTTTAAACTAATATAAATGGTTAATCACTATCACTGAATCATGCTCTTATGTTACTCACTATATTTTACTATCAACTGCAACATCAGTCAAATACCCAACTATGGACTACTGGGTAGCAAGAACATAGTGATTTTGGACCACTGGGTAGTAAGGTCATAGTGATTGTGAATCACTCAGTAGTAAGATTACAGTGATTATGGGCCACTAGGTAGCAAAGTCATAGTGATTATGGGCCACTGGGTAGTAAGATCAGAGTGATTAAAGATCCCTAAAATCGCAAGATAAATTTTGATTCGTTGTAACGTTTGAGCGGAATGGTCGTTTTCATTGCGTTTTGTTTTTGGCTCTTATTCATGAATACTTATATATGTATAGGAAATTATAAGAAACCCTAAAATGAAAACAAAATAGATACCTAAGTGAAGTCAGGGTTGGCTGCTAGTGTGAATATAAAATAACTGAATAAAATATGTCTTAATTTTCTAACGGCCTGCGAAAAGATATTGTACACAAGACGTCCGGAAATTGTTTCATTGCATTTACGAATTTTGCCATTTTTTTTTTTAATATACAAAAATTTTCAAAAGTATACTCAAATTTATATGAACTGAAAATGACTCATGCACATAAATTTATGTATCAGAGAAGCTCGTAATATAGCTATCTCTCACAAGATTCACTATTTAATATATTGAAAAAGGATAGTAGAAATTTTAATAACTTTTATATGTGACAAAATTTTATTTTTGGTATGAGTCATTTTCATTTAATATAAATTTAACTATACGTACTTCTAACTCCTTCATTTTTTATCCGATTGACTTCTAACTGTAACTTAATTATTAGCTAGTGAACATAGTAGGATTACCGTCTAAAACTTATACTTTTATGTCTACAAAACAGAATATTTCAGTACCCTTTCGTGTCTTTTAAACAAATTTAAGATTACAATTTAGAATTTGTGAACTTCTGAAAAAATTATGGCCATAATATTAATTAAGAAATAAAAAATAAAAAATGGACTTTTAATTTACAAATTCAGTTTTTTTTACTGAATGTGAATGTGTACAAAAAGTGAATTAAATCTTTAAATTTTAAAATAGGGAATTTTGGAGTAAATGATCACCGTATTTTATTGAAAAAAATTTTTATTTGGCTACGTACGTTTCGAGTGAAAAACTCTTCTTCAGGCCATATTCTTAACAATATTAAAAATATTAAAATTTAAAAACAGGAACATACATTTTTCGAACAACAATAAATTACTCATAATTTTTTAAAAAAGTAGTAAAATCAATCGAATCACAATAAGTTATTAAAATATAAAATTAAATTAAACATTTATAAAACTAAACACTTAATTTTTTTAGTCAATTTGTTAAAATTAAAATTAAAAACAGACAATATTTTAAAGTAACAAAATAAAATGAAATACTTTTTAATAGTATCAAGTCAAAATGATAAATGCATTAATTCCAAAATTCCCTATTTTAATAATCCAAAAATCACCAAAACTCTCCCTATCTTTAAATTTTTCAAATACTCGATAATTTAATCATCCTTATAAATTCCAATAAATAATCAAATAAATAAATCTTTCATTTATTTTTACAAATAATTAAATAAATTAAAAACAAATTAATAATATTATTCTAAACTTGTACAAACCGGTAAATTGTAATTTCAAAACAATTTTTAATTTATCATAATTCACATTGAAATATAATTTTTCTTTTTTCTTGTTTTTCGGTCGAAAATCGATTTTTAATATACACGTAATTTTCGAAACAAATAAATTAACGAATGTTGCCGAATGAATCGAAATGAAGTCAGTCACATAGCGGTATTTTTATGGTAAATATTTATTTATCTTGTCCTGTATAAATGCTTTATTTAATGTCAACCAAATATACAGTGCCATTTATAAAGTTTGTTACGAAAAAAAATTTTGTTGTGTAAACATCTATACAGCCGCTTAGGACTAGAGCGAACCCAGATTTGGTAACGTAACGGTTACGCTCGTTTGGATGCACTTTCATCAAACTCGGAAGGAAGCGACAGACAGCGTACGATTGACGGAATGAGAGGACATGAACAACAAACTACTATCCCCACTCGTATCGTTAGAAAAAGAAGCAGGAGAAGAATCACCGATTAACGTCGATTTTATATAATGTCCCTGCCACTTGTTTTCAAGGACGGACGTTTTCATGTCACAGTTTGCTACGTTTGCTACGTGGCGCTAATGGTATTTGCTGGCATACTAAATAGAGTTGGGACATGTGAGCATTTTTCATCAAATAGATGTCAAAATTAATTATCATATGATTGAGTACAAAATTATCGTCACCAAGTTATGTGTTAACGAAGAATTAAATTTTGGTCATAGCCATAAATATTTTAACTCGATTTTATTATTAGCCTTGTCCAGGACCAGATTAACCCTAAGTGCCGCCTCCTAGGCACCGTGAAAAAAGCCGCCGCTATCTTTTGCTCAAAAATAAGAAAGTCGTAACTTTCCCTACCTTTTTTAGACTTTCCTCTAAAAAAATTACTGATAAGTAAAAAAAAAAAACGTCAGTTTACAACTTTTGCCGACCCTAGGCCATGGCCTATTGGGTAATCCGGACCTGGCCTTGCCTGTAAACTTAAAACGTCTCCCTGTCCAGTTCTCCACTTTTTTTATCCTTCATGTGAATTGTTGCCTTCGGGCCTTTACAAGCCCTCTAGCAACAAACACACTCTCGAGAATAAAAATTACACTTTAGTTCCTTGGTGTATAATATACAATTAAATCAATATCAAGGTTAACCAATATAATTATTTTTAAACAAAATTTTAACAGATATGTCATTTAAAAGAAAAAGAAAAGACAAAAGCGCCAACAATATTTAACAATTAAAATAAGAGTTACACATGTATTCAAAATTTTATAGATTTGGAGTATCAAGACTGACTTTACTCGCCATTAATATTTAGTAAAGTAAGTTAATTAGTAAAATCTCTATTTGTTATGTCTATTTTCAAAAGATGTGACAGAAATTGCAAAATTCTTTTTTTTCAATAGTTTGCCTGTTTGTCTAAAATATGAGGTATTACTAATCACTAATCACTTACACTAACACTAATCAATATGTAAACGGGTCTATAGAAATGGTTCTTACTTGTTCTCAAAACTACCACCATTTTTTAATAAATAATAATAAATAGGGACTGAGGTTGCAGCAGTGTCGGATTTACCCTAAGTGCCGCCCTAGGCACCGTAAAAAATGCTGCCCCTACCTTTCCCTAAACAAAATTTTCTTTCCTTAAAAACTTTTCCTGTAAAAATAAGTGACAAAAAACTTCAAATTCCAAATCTTGCTCAAATTTGCCGCTCTATAGGCTCCAGCCTACTCAGCCTGCTGGTAAATCCACCACTGGGTTGCACGATAAACCAAATTTTGTCGCGAAAATAAATAAATTGAACAAAATATAATACCCACTGAAACAAACAACTACCTTATGATGTATTGATGTTAAATTCGTTATTCTAATTATATATACGAGATTTCACTTCACAAACTATAATTATGGCCATGTTGATAAATAATCACTGATACCTTAGTAATTTTTCCATTTGTAACGATGAACTTTATGAATGGCACTGTACCTATGTAGGTAGCTATTTACATAAAGTGTATATATTGATAAAACAATTATTTATAAACTTGTTTAAACAGAATTTGATATTATCAAAAATAAATATTATTTAATAATATTTATAATAATTTATATGCCTCTGGCCCACTTACCACCACTGTTGTATACCTGCCGTTTCCCCCTCGCCATTTGTTATTGATTGATAAAAATATCACTAATTTATTATTTGAAATATTATGTAATCGACTGATTCGATATTATTTACACCCTTTGTGGGCGAGCTGATATTAGAATTATATAATTATATACCTAATGTGTTTTTTTTTTTTTTTTTTGCTGAAGAAATTGTTTTTTAATTCAAAATATCATGATGAGAGTGCTTGAGTTATTATGTCATCGTTTGTTACATTTCATCGTTTGAGAAAAGTAGGTAGATTGAAATAATTAACATTTTAAAGACTTACTGAAATCCGTATTTAAAAAAAATCTGACGACTAAGTTGTATCACTTTCCCATTCCGTTTTTATTTGAAACCTACCCAGGGGTGAGGATTGAGATCAGTAATTGATATATATTTATTTTGCATTTTTAACCTGTTAACTGGGTATGACGAAATATTTCGTCATACATAAAAGCCTACTGCAATGGGCATGACGACATTTTTCGTCATGGAAAAACCTGTTAACTGGGTATGACGAAATATTTCGTCCTACATAAAAGCCTACTGCAATGGGCATGACGACATTTTTCGTCATGGAAATTAACACTTTCAGTCCCGTGGATTCTGGTGTCCTGACTGCTGTGTTGCCTTGTGTATGCCACACTGTTTCAAGCAATATCATACTGCGAAATAATTATTATAATTTGTTCAATTAATTCCTTGTACATTGAATACATTTGAATTATATTTTAAATATAAAATATTTTATCAAAATAAATAAAAACCATAAGTTAAAAACGATATTCTTTTATTATTTGAGGTGTGATATTACTTATCGCTGCGAACAAAAAGTCCCCATTCTGAAACGAGTTGAGCAATAGCTAATTCCCCGGTTAACAGGTTAAGAGGAATTGTCGAAAGCAAAATTGTTACAAGCTAAAACTCCTAAAAGTTATATTTTTAAAATAATAAATAAATAAATAAATAAATACAATAATTTAATTTTGTTCCTGACACAAATTTAAATAAAATTATTCGAAAAAGTTTCAACAATTTTACTAGATCAATAATACTAAAATGCAAAATTTGCAAGATTTATTTTAACCACGGAGACAAAATGTTTTTGGTGGAAGCGCTGAAAAGATGTTTCTATTACAGTAACTAACGTTTTAACTGGTATAATATTTTGATTTCAGTACCGCCTGAACGACCCGTTATCTATGACAGTAATAAACAAGAAAAAACGCAACTATTGGAACCATTTAACGAAGGAGATGACATAAAACTGATCTGTTTAGTCAAAGGAGGTAAGTACTACAAACATTTGAAATGTATGTATAAGTGAATATAACTTTAAATATTATTTCAATACTACAAAATCTGTTTATTTGTGTTAAAATAATCACATTGAACTATGTGGTAATGTCTAAAAGTTTACAATCCCCCTCGATACTCTTACGACAGTCATTGTTCGAAAATTTTGATACTAAGTATTTGATTAGTTTATATATTTTATAAAAGTTATATGTATATATTATTTGCTTTATTTTTTTTTTTTTTTTTTTTTTTTTTTTTATTAAAATTGGGACACTGCTGCCGGTGGATGGCGCGGTCAACAGCGTCCGGCGGCATCGCCAACTAAGGGCATGCGCCGCCAAACACGATATAAATAAAAACAACACATAAAGACAGGAACACATAAATGCAATAGACAAAGGACAAACATACACATAATAAAATTCAACGATGGACCCTGCCATCCCAGGGCTTCATAAAGAGTGGACAGTCCTCGGTGGCGGCACGCTAAGTACTAGCCAGAGCGTCCGGCCACCAAGGTCTGAAAACCAACGATGAAACTCCGAGGTGTAAAGGGCCCCGGAGTGGAGAAAACTGACTAGAAAACACAAAAAATTTATCAGACAATATTAAAAAACAAAAAAAAATCTTATTACGTCACTGGGGAGCCACAGGCCGACCAGTGCCGCAATAAGTAGTTAAAACCAAAACCGCTGAAGGGCCACAACAGCAAGCCCACAGCGGCACAACAAAATATCACAGATAAGAATAAAAAGATCATGTACCACCTCGGGTGGAAAAGGCCCTCAGTGGTACATCGTTAGTAAATCGTTAAAACAATCTTATTAAAAAATAAAAACAACAATATCACAGATTTTAAAAAATTTCTTGCTCTGTGGCACGATTCCGCTCCCCATAGTCTCAACAATTCCGAAATGGCTTCGTCAACACCTAGGAACTCACACGTATAGGGACAGTGACATCTGATTACTGAGCAACATGTACTGTTCTGTCAGATAGCTGATTACTGGGTACATGTGCCGTTCTGTCAGATGTCGGGGTCAACCTACACGGGAGACCGGTACGATGACTAGGCCACGTTCGTCCGAGTCGCGGCTACAGAGAACGGAACAATGCCACAGAGTATCACAAAGCCAACATCTGACCTGTGTTCGTATCACTTCGACGGGGCGGAAGCCGCCATATCAACGCCCACGAACGCATCCGTACGAGGGACGACGACGTCTCCTTACTGGGCGAGCTCGCTCAAGCTGTTCGGGCAGACGTCGACTCGTACGTGTGGCCGATGAGAACGAGTGCGTCGGGAGCCGCATTCCTACCCATCGAAATGACAAGAACAAGGCCAGGGAAACATCACAGTAACAATTAAAAAGTACCACCGCAGGCATGAGACCCCAAGGTGGCATAACAACTATCACAGACACAGATCACAATTTTTACATAAATCACAGACGCAATATCACCTTTTCGACACATCCGAACGGTATCGTCGGACTCCGAAGATCACGCCCACTGGAGTATGCAGCACTGGCGACGCGTTGAATTCCGGTCAAGGTACCAATTAAACCAAATCAAACTGACGCAGGCATAACACTCACTCGGGGGATACAACATCGTCCCCTCCACACGATCATTCTTGTCGAAACACAGTACCAGAGCCTCGTCAGCCTGCTAGCCGAAGCTAACAGTTGCCCGCCGGGCACGAACGGGGACGTGAAGGTTGGATTTTAGCCCAGCATTTGCTTTATTAAATATTGTGAAATGAACAGAAGTGAATGCATTGAGAAATTACAACAATTCAAAATATTGAGTTCATCTTCAATCTGCCTCTACTTAAATAAAATTGTTTTGTCCATTCTTTAACAAATTAAAAGAATGAACAGAAAGAAAAACAAATATATGTATATATTCGTTTCTTAATCTAATTAAAATACTAATTTTATTTTGAAAATCTTTAATCGTTAAAAACAATTTAAATAATCAAAAACGTGCCATTATTTTAGAGTGACGTTACTATTTGTAAATAAACCTGCCAATTGTATAAACTGAAAATCGGCAAGATGAAATTATGTTTTATATCCAATATTTCTGTTTGCTTGAATACATAGTAATAATTTATTGTTGACCAGAATTTAAATACTCGCTTTTACTTTAACATGACATAAATATTATCAAAACTTTGAGGTTAGTATAGGTTGGCATTGACGTTTGTTTGTTTTCAAATTGTGACATCATTACAGTGAGCCATTTTCATGGCAAATTTTTCATTTCAAATGGAAGAGTTATATTTTTGATAATTTTTACAAAATTTATCAGAAATAAAAAATGAATCAATTAACTGATTTAGTTTCAGTCCAGTACCCTATATCGAACATTTTATTTACTCGCTTATATGTTCAATATACAATATTTATAAGTAAAAAGTTAATTAACTTAACCAAACAGTACCAAAATGTTCGATTAATGACTACTACAATGTAGGTAAGTCGGAAACTTCTATACCTTACCATGTAATTCCAGGTATCAAAAAAATATTTTAAAATTTCAGGAAATTGAAACATTTAATTAATTTTTCTTTTTTTTTTTTTCAAAAAATAATCAAGAAAGAAACATTTAAATTTCCGTTTTTCTTTTATCGACATAATTACAAAAAATTTCAAATAAACCTTCCCACTTTGTTGTATCTTTTAAGTGCTGTTTGTGTTCCGTTATAGAACATTCCTCTCTTCGCTAAGTATAAACATGTCGATCACCGGTACTCTGATTCCTGTCACAAATACTTTCGTCTGTGTATGGCATATTATATAATAGTTCCCGAACCAATCTTATTTTCCAGGTATGACCTGCGTACGCGTCTTA
Source organism: Brachynemurus nebulosus (assembly GCA_035578155.1). Lineage (NCBI taxonomy): Eukaryota > Metazoa > Arthropoda > Insecta > Neuroptera > Myrmeleontidae > Brachynemurus > Brachynemurus nebulosus. Next base: position 17,859,303 of record JAPWDM010000001.1, on the reverse strand, counting down.
TGCCATTTGTATACTTAATATTGGTAGTAAAAAAGGTACAGAACAATAAAAATTTTGTGATACCAGTCCCTTCTCCTCCCTCTATAGGCCCAACCCTAAATTTATATACATCAATCAAAAGCTCTGAAAATAAAGTGTTGTGTCAGATAAAGTGTTTTTCCCTATCTGCCGTAGTTTGGTAAATATCTGTAATATAATGGCGAAAAACTGTTGCCAGGTATCTGAATATGTCAATACGTGACAGGTCAACTGTCACGATAAAAGAGTTATGCTAGATGATAGAAGAGATGATACATAAATATGATACTAGTTAACATTATGAACACAAGAAAAGACACTTCAGACCATTGATTTCATGGAGCAAAGGCATTGGTAGCACGTACCAAAAATCGAATTAACATTTCTCGCAGACAGGGAACTAAAACTATAGCAGACAGGGAAAAATCTGCTGTATGTAAAATCCAAGGTTGGATCTACTGGAGGATCTGTTAAAAAATTAACATTGAAAGAATGTTGATCAACCAGTTTGTTAGAAGGACAAAATTTTTTTGTTCTACACTCCTTTCCGTTACGACTATTAAGTATTTTCATGCATTTGCAGATCATGCAAGAACAATGTACTGGACTCCCGAACTATAAGCATTATTGTAAATGATTTTATGAAACAAAGAACAGACGGAAAAAACTCTTTTTACTTGCCTGCTAAAGAATTTTAATTAAAAAAATATTTATCAACATTTTCTCAAAAAAAGGAAATGATATTTTCTTCTTATAGAGAATTCATAAAAAAAAAACAATTTATCTTCAAACTCAATTGAAAACGTAAACAAAAACTATATCCCTCTGGTTATTATTTTCTCACCCTTCCCGCAGTCTCTCCTACGCCGCACATTTCGAGTAGATAGACGATTGATAATATAATATATATTAAATATCTTGTTACATACTTTATAGAACACAAAAAATTTATTCATTTTCTGTTCAGAGAGAAAATTGTAATTTTTTTATTACAAAAATAATATTGATTCATAATTTTTTTCCAATATTTCTATCAAAAAATTTTCAAGAAGAAAAGCACACAGAATGACTGAAATGTTTTTTGTATCTTTCGGCGAAACTTTTTTCTTTCCTTAAGTGAATTTATATAATGATTATCTTTCAATATAATTAGATGAATTGACTTGCCCCAGAGTTAAAAAGTTGATATATTTCATAACGAGTGGTGAAAGTAACTTACAAGTATGACTAACAGAGCTGCAAATCGCATGGGTTAGACAAACGAAAAATAATATAGAAGATCTAAAATAATAATAACCTTTTAATTCGATTTACGTTATAACATGATAATAAACATATGAAATTAAAATAACTGACCTCTCAACCAAGAGAGTAAAAAATATGTGATTGGTACGTTATTGTCAAACTGGAATGGCTCTTGAACAAAAATCGAATAGCTTAGTCGTAAAAACATCTAACCGGTTATCAAGGGACCCTGGATTCAGTACACACAGGGCCGCGCCAAGGGACATTTGCGCTGGGGTGCAAGACAAAAATTGCCGCCCCTAAAACGCCAAACTTAGTTGTAATACATTTTTACTTACTATACAGTAAGTAAAAACGCCAAACTTGTTTGTCATACAGTTTACTTACTATATATACTTACTTTAATGAAATGCATAAAATATTATAAAATATTTAGGATTATAAATGGAATAAAACACTTAAACTTTTTTTAACAATATAGTTCGCATAAATTTCAAGAACAAGTAAATAAAAATAAATAATTTTACACAAAACAAAAACGAATAGTAACAATTTTAAAATTTTATATAAAATTCACTTTCCTTGTCTTTTTTATTAAAAATTCATTTATTAAATCTGACATGTCCATATCTGCAGCAATTTTGTTTTCTATGCTAATTAAACTTAAATACGATATTCTTTCCTGTGACATAGGTATTAGATCTTAAATAATTTTTTATTAACTTAAGTTTCGAAAAACTTCTCTCACCAGATGCCACTGTCACAGGTATTGTCAAAAATATTCTTAATGCAATTGTCATATTCGGAAACATTGTAGTAAGATCATTAGAAAATATATAATCTAAAACTGTTAATGCATTCATGTCGGGATTAATATATGTTAAAAGAGTTTCTATTTCATCACATAAATCTAACGCATTTATATCAAATTCGTTCCGCAGAGCCCAAAAGGGGATGTTTTTTACTTAAATTTCTGAGAAACGAAATAATGTAACTTTTCCAAGAAAAGAGTATGGAGTCCTGCAATTCAAAGAACATCCATAAATCTTATCCTAAGTAGAATAAGCAATATCGAAAGAACATGTATATTTTAAATTAAATTGCTTGCAGATATGGATAAGCAAATATTGAAAACAAAATTTATAATAACAAAAAACAGAACTAATAAATTAGGTTTAAGATATCAACCAAATAGGGAAAAGAAGATAAAATAAAAATGTTGGTTTTAAAACCAAATAATTGAAATCTTAAACTCTTTTATTATATTTCGACTGTTCAATACAGTGTTTATTAAGTCTTATTTAAAAGAATAATATTTTACTAAGAGATCCTCAGTCATCAATTTTTAGTTTGTTTTGTTTACTAATCGTCACGTACTATATACAACGTAACGCAACGAAAACTAAACAATTTTAAAGATTGATAAATGTTTTATGTGTAGAATTCAACGACGATTTTTATAAAATTAAAGCGTGCAAGAACATGTTCGATCCCGATCCCGTTTGATCTCGCCGATTACCGCGCAAATGATTGTTGTCGCTGGTCGACAGTCGGAATAATCGGATTACCGACGGGTCACAACAATCATAATAGACAAGTATTTAAGCAAAATGCGGGTAACATTTAGTGTCATCAAAAGTACCACATAAAAATAGTAATAATTTTATATTTTATTTGCCGCCCCCAAAGCCTGCCGCCGGGGTACTAGGCACCCCTAACACCCCCGCTTGGCGCGGCCCTGAGTACACAGCCGATCCAGTTTGACAATTTTTGAATCACTGTGTGACTTTTAATTAAAACAATGGTTTGGTCACACATACTAAAATGAGTCGTGTGTTTAGGTTCAGTTTAGCTGGACATTATAAGTGATCATATGAATATTAACGTATCGTCAGCTGAGTATTGATTTGTACCAAGTTCATTTTTTTTAAAAATTTTTTCTGATAGTGATTTAGGCTTCCTCAATGCCCAAAACTAACAAAACAACCATCTAGAAAAAATTTTTAAAAAGTGGACTTGGTACAAACCAATACTCAATTGACGGTATGTCTAAATACAAACAAAAGTTCGCTATACGTTAATTGATAATTGTCATAAGAACATTGAAAATATTGAAATTAATTTTATTTAATATAATATAAAATATGATAATATTTATTGGTATTCACGTCAAAAAAGTAGTCAAGGATTTATCTAATAATTTGCTAAATTTTAAAAAAAAAATTTCTACTAAAACGGTTTTAATTAAACTGATTTTTCTACGAAAAAAAATAAAAATAAAACAACTGTGCTGTATCAAGTTTTTGTTTTGATCGTTTTTATTGAATGTGAAGTTCTTTTTTTTTTTTTTTTGCTCGTCACTTGTTTTTTGTAGGAAAAAAACGTGAAAAAGAAATATTCCTTTCTAATTTTAGGGAAAGATAGGGGCGGCATTTTTACGGTACCCCGAGCGACACTTAGGCTAAATCCGGCTCTGGGTACTGAAGCTCTCTGTGAACTGCACCCACTCGTGCTCCTCCAGGTTATACACTCATATGGTTATGAAAGTTATTTTCTAAAAAGAAATGCAAGAATCTTACATTTGGTTCAGTTTTATCAATGTTTATATATTTATTCCAATTTTATTCTTGCGACGAAAAATATATGTTTACTTATTTTTGGAGAGATTCCTTTTTCCACAATTGTTTCACTAGTTTAATCGAAACTAAACCTTCACAGTAATAAACAGATTGTCCAAAAAAAAAATCTCCACCTACAGAATTCCCTCATAAGAGTATTGATTTTCACTTACATTACGACTACTAAATTTCAACGGATTTATCGTTAAATACATAAATATGATGCCAACTTACTGGTACATACATAATTATAGGAAAGACAGAAAGACAGACATTTACCTAGTGTATTTGACAACTATTATTTGAATTAAAACCATCGGATCACATCACAGGATAATATCTCAACATTTACCAAAACATATCTCACTGCTCACACGTCGTATCTGTATTATATTCAGTACCGTTTGTTTCAAAATGAAAGCAGGATTAGAATTAATTTATTTAAAAAATACACCACACTTTTGTTTCAAAATTTTGGTTTATTCTGTCTATTTCATAATACAATCACTATCAGTTTCCTTTTCTAATACATTGATTGTAATGTTGCATTGAAATTGTGACAATAAATTCATACTTCTATACGTTTATATTAAATACATGGAAGAAGGAGAGGTATATAATATTGTAAAGGAAGGAGCATTTCCCAAAATACTGATCAACATATTATGAATATTAAACGTGCGTATTATGAATGACGTCATTTTGTAAATATACAGTAACGGTTTTAATTTAATTAAAACATTGCCATTGCTTTTAAAACAATATATTTAGTATATTTTTCTTATAATTGTGATTTCTATATAAAAACAAACAATTAATTAATTATTTTTAATATCTGTTCTATTTAATTCAATAATCAACTCCTTAAGAATGCTGTTCGACTATTTTATCAGTTAATTTTTCGAATTCTTAATTGTCTACTAAATTATTGTATTTTTTAACGGTGCTTAAAGAATATTATAAATTACCATAAACTGAAAACAAAAATTGCTCAAATTAATCGATTATTTACAATTTATAACAATTTTTGTAAAAAGATTACGTTTTGGTTTATAATTTTCTATCACTAATAAGACATATCTTTTTGATAAAAGTAGACACAAACATAAATAAAACTATACAGTTATTAAATTATCATTTTATTAATAAATAAATAAATACAAACAAAATATATAATCTTGAAGTTAAATTTTTATATGCTCATTAATTTTACATATAAGACGCTACTGAAATGAAGGGTCAATCTAACCTATATTTTAATTTTTACATAATTTTATTTTTTACAATATTTTTAAAATTTTTGTCGTTATTATCACATATTTTAACTAAAAAACAAATTCCTGATTTACGTAGAATAATTCCTTTTTCGATATTTCCTTTACTTTGTGTAATGTCAAAATTGGTATTTTTCCGCTTATTATAAACCTGTTTTTTTAAATGAAAAATGTAGAAAAATTAACAAATTTTCCCTAGAAATGGTTGCATTTATTGATCAATACAATATTTACTTACGCAAATATTATATTTACGGTGTATTACGTTTACTAATTTTATTTTAAATTTAATTTTTTGTAGGACTGGATGTTTAGTGCTTATTTGCACGTGTAATAGTGTATATTTACTCTTTTGTTTTTTATTTTTTGTGGTACATTCAAAAGAATCTACGTATTCATTCTAATATATCATATTAAACTATATATTGTCCCTCTCTTAAGAAATAGTCTCCATCCATATTCTTCTATATCAATGATTAAATATGATTATATGTGATGAGGATGACATAATATTTCTTTTATTTGTAGGACGCCCACGGCCACGTGTTTTATGGTTTTTAGAAAATACGATTATTGATGATTCGTATGAAGTACGTGATGACAATACGGTCACTAATCATTTATCATATCCAAATATTGGACGTCAACATTTGAATGCGCGTCTCGTTTGTCAAGCATCAAATACAAATTTAGCGCCACCTGCATCAAAAGTTTTAATTTTAAATATAAATCGTAAGTATATCCAAACCAATTGACTATTTGTTTAAATAATTTTGTCGATTAAAGTGACATTTTTAAACTCTTTATGAAATTTCGTTAATTGTCTATAGGTGTGAGCACTGAGCAGGGTTGGAACCATTTAAAATAATTTTATTTTAAATATATATTTAAAATGTAAAATAGCAGTGTGCATTTTATATTTTAAATAAGTTCAGTCCTTTGCCGGTGAAATTAGAAACTGTATCGAGTAGAAATATACAGTGGAAAGTAAATAACTCTCGTCGTTTGCAGGGGTGACTCATATAGCACCCTATAGGCACTAAAATCACAGAATTTTTTTCGGAATTAACAGTTTGAGAAAATCGCAAATGAACTGGCTCCACGATGTTTCCAATTTTTTTTTCTAAATACGGCAAATTTTTAGTACCAAAGGTACAAAATAGTTTTGTTGGCTAAAATTCAATAAAATTTTGTAAACATGTTCACTTCTAGTTAATTTATTGTACGTTGCTTTTTTAAAAACAGAAAATTTGTCTTAAAATACAGCTAGACCTTTTTTGTCCGGTGGATAGAGACCACATACAAAAATCGCACAAAAAAAAATACATTCAAAAACTTCATAAATAGCGATAAAAGTATAGTTCGGTCCAGATTATCAAAAAAAACTTTTTTGCACGATCGTGTATTTTCATGCATTTACCGATGCTGTTGACAATGCTGGTAAGTCACATTTCCCGAACGTTTGTTTATATCCATGGAAACCAAAAAATAACAGTGCGGTAAGTGAAATAGATGCGTGGTAAGTGAATAGGAGTGTGGTAAGTGAAATTAGCTCAAAAATGATTGTATTTATTTATTTATATTGAAATTAAAAGTACAATTTGAACAATTAGGAAAATAAATCGATTAATATTAAAATTTTCACTAGTTTGCACATTATTATTATTGTTGGTATTAATCTTCTTATTTTATTGACATTTCAAAAGGTCGTTCAATCATTAAAATTTTCTGTAGGTTTCATAATCTTCCTTTCATTTTACGAGAATAAATTTGCAACCAAAAATAAAATGCTTCATCAATTTCATTATTCTCACTAATATTATAGTTTAATGAACTATTTTCCTCAATTTTTTAATAGAAAATTCAAAAAAAACACCCTGAAAGAAGTTAGCGCCGAAAGTTGAAAAATCTTTTTGTTTTTTATATGGTTAAATTGCTCCCAAATTGCTCCTTTGAAATCAGTAATTGCTCCACCTGAAACTTAATTATTTAATTAGTTATTTATAAAGAAAAAAAATTTTTTCCGTTATTTAAGTTATCAAAATCTCCCAAAATAATACTTTTTTTATATAATTTCTTTACGTCAATAAATTGCTCCCAGTTTGCTCTATTTAATTTAAAAGCTAAATCTTAATTTTTTTGAATAATTATTAAAATATTTTGTTTTTTTATAATGTTATTTAACTTGTGAAAATTCGATTATCCTTAAATATATGCAAACCACTTAAAGGTATAATGGATTGCCTATACGTTTTAATAATACATAACCTAATTCATAATATTTTTTATTTTAATATATTTTAATTATTATTCAGAGAAATTAATAACTAACTTTTAAATTAGATGGAGCAAATTGGGAGCAATTTTTTGATATAAAGTAATTGTATTAAAATGCACTATTTGACAAGATTTTGATAATAGAAAAGTCAAACAAAAAAGTTTTTTTACTTGTAAATAACTAATTAAGTAATTAAGTTCCAGGTGGAGCAATTACTGATTTCAAAAGAGCAATTTGGGAGCAATTTAGCCATATAAAAAACAGAAAGATTTTCCAACTTTCGGCGCCAACTTCTTTCCGCCAACATTCACACCAGTAAAATATTGACACATAATTTACTATTTACAAATATAGTTGTCAATTGTCACTACAAAGACTAGTATTAGTTGTTATGAATATTTATAATATTTATTCATGGCATTCTATGTCATAATATAGAAATATAAATTTCACCTATATTATCCGAATTTTATTTTTTATTTAACATATTTTTATTCTTTAATTATTTTAAATCGATCGTGCAAAAAATATTATACAATACACGATGCGTTAAGTGCATTTACTGATCTCGAAAATTGCAAAAACTCGACCCTGCGGGTCTCGTTTTTGCAACATTTTCTCGATCAGTAAAAGCAACTTACCGAACTTATATTGTAAAATACTATTTTGCAATTCTGAATTAAAAAGTTAACTTTATAGTTGCCTATGATAGTGTTAGAATGGCTTACTTTTTTTCACGCATGAGTAAATAAGTAATTTTCATTCCTACAGTAACGCTGCAAGTCATAGTTAGTTATTCATGAACTATTTAAAAGAAATATTTTGAATTTTTTTTTAATAAATATATCAAATTTTTAATAAACTGAGATCGTATTTCCATTTTTTATTGAATTTTTATTTATTATAAATATTAATAATGCAATTTTTTACTTTACTAAAATTTACAGGGGTCAGGGGAGAATTTTCTTTACTTATATTTGTAATTTCCTGCACATTTGAAGATATTTCTAAAGAATCTTTTGTTCCTCCTAATATTTTAATTGAAATTTCTTTCTTATTTTCAATTGAATTTTCTACGTAGCCCTTTGCAACAGTACTAGCTTTCCACCCGCCATAGCGCTTAAGTACCAATATATCTACGCCAGTGTCGGCTAATAGTGAAGCTGATGATCATCTAAAACAGTGGCCAGTATATTGGTCACAATTAGGTAAATTTAGAAACTGTGCAATTTTTTTTTTGGAAATTCTGCAATTGTGTTTATTCTCACTGGCTGCGAAACATATTTTTCATGTCTATAGGTTAGAAAAAAACGAGAAAGTGTCGTATTTTGTGGTCGCAGGTTCATATATTTTCTAAAAATATCAAGCATATTTATTTTTGGCACATTTCCCTTGGTTATAATAATTTCTCTTGAAATTTTTGTTTTTGTATCCGGCACAGAAATTTTTATACTATCACCCATATCTTCAATATCTGAAATTATTATTTTGATAAGTTCGTCTCGACGACAAGCACCGGCAATACCCACTATTAATGCCACCTATAAAGTTAAAAATACATTAATAATTGAAAATAAAATATGCATACATGTAAATTTTTACCTTCATTAATAAATAATTTTTGTCATCTGCTGACTGCAGAAATTTGTTCTTTAGTGAAAATTTCAGATTTTTTTGCTTTATAGCCTTCTGATTTCCTTTTTAAAAATGCTACTAATGTAATAAATTTACCAATATCTATATTTCTTTTCATTCTGTCAATTTCAAAATATTTTTTCGTCTACTATTTCAATTTTTTCTTCATTTCACCACCCACTTAATTTCTTCTAGGCAATTTCGTACAAATTCTTTGATTTTGTTGGTAGTAACGTCGATATTGCAGCTTCTGCAGCTATTTCTACATCCATTATGTGTTATTTATTAATTCACACATTTTATGAATAAAAATATTACTTTTTAGAGAAACACGTCTTTCTTTGAAGGCAGTCAACAAATAAACAATTCAACATTTGTAAATAACCTGCTTACTAGATTTGAATAATATTTAGTTCATAAATATAAATTTTTTGTTTATGATACGTTTCTGCAGCAACGTTATAATAGTGAATATAAAGTATAGTTACCCATGAATTATTATAACAAATATGATAAATAAAAACATATAACATAGGTTTATATATAATTAATACTATTATTAATAAAATTTTACTATTTTAAATCAGAATTGCAAAAAATATTGTATGCAACACGTACAAAATGAGTGTTTTTTTCACTCGTCTCAATTGTCCAACGAGGCCCGCGGGCCTCGTTGGACAAACTTACGACTCGTGAAAAAAACACCTTAATTTTCTAACTTGTTGCATAAATAACTATTTTATGCGGTCCCGATCCGTCGCATAAAAAAAGTTTCATTGAAAATAAATAACTCACAACGCTCAAAACCGCACGATTTGCTTAGAAGTTGCTTTCCTAAACAAGATAAAGTACTAATTTACACATAAGAACGTTTTATTTCATTTTTGTAATATTATAAAAAATCTGAAAAATACATCTGTAAAAAATCTTAATGATACAATAACTTATATTCTTATTTAATGTACTGATTAAATGCTTAAAAACCATTAAAATTAATTTTTCAAAGAAATTTATTATAGTTAATGTTTAATTTTCTTACTTTCTCCTGCTTTTGATTTACATTATGCACTTTAATGGAAACTTTTCCAAAATCGCATAAAAAATCGCATAAAAAAAGACCGCATAAAAAAGGTTTAGTTGTATAAGATGGTCAGAGCCGGATTAAAAAAAAATTTAAGGGTCCCTTTTTTCGACCCATATTTAGTATCAATTTTCTGTGAAAGAATACTTCTGATTCAAATTTATTGACAAATATTAATTACATAGGTTAGATCTATTCACGGTTTTCGCAGCGAGACTTATATACTTTCCATCTGTATACTTAGACATCTAATTGTCGCAAGAAATACGTATTATGTAAATTTTACGCACCACTAGATTTCTATCCCCAATATGTATAGGCAGCGTGCGAAGTATATGGTGAGGACAATTAAATCGATTGCAGCGTGAGTAGTGGAGAAAACAAGCATTAATACGGGCTCATATGTGTTTATAGTATAATAAAAAATATTAAATAAAAATATTTACATTGATTCACTTTGATTATAAACGGAATTGCAACTATGTCATTCCTTATTTATCTGTCAACAGTATTAACGTCTACACGTCAATCCATAAATACAGAATTAAAAATATTTGATGTATTTTAACTCACATAGTCACATGAAATAATGTTTCATAAGGAGTTAAAGTTATTGATGTTTATCTTATGACTCTACATTAAACTAAATGACTTATGGCAGCATTTCTTAATTCTTGAATTACCCTGACGTACTTCACCGGCACCAGCAACTTTTTCCTCTGCATAGTCCGAGGTTAGAAGGAAATACTGTCTTGATAATTATATCCATATTAACGTCGAAAATTGTTTAATTACTTTTTTAATATAACTGTTATACTTCATCCAGTATTTTATTGTTCAAACTGAACAAATCAAATTGTTCAAATTTATTTATAAAAAAAATTAATTGCAAATAGCAAACATTTGTATTCAGATTTTTACGGTTTGTTTAAAAATATTTTAAATTTATTTATTTCCACGGTTACCATTATTTATATTCGTTAATGAGCCCAGAAAAATGTATATTATAGATGTCGTTGCCATCACGCACCCAGCCTATAATTGTATATACTCACAATACCTGTTTCTATACGTCTAAACATAAAATATGGAGCACATACAGAATATATTTTGACAAACTAAATTGACAAAAATTTTGGCGAATAATACGAAAGCTCGGTTCAAAATGGTTACAGTTTGCTCTGGATTTGAAGAGCTAATAACTTAGCTTTTGATAGCTCAGATATAATTAACGATATATGTGATTTTTTTTTCAATCAGTGCTTGTAATAAAATATCTTCGTAATGAATTAAATTGTTCAATACCTACCTTGTTTCATTATAAAATTTTTTCACAAGATATGGCTCTAAAATTTTTTATAAATCCTGTTGTTAAGAAACTTAACTAACAGCCTGTATAACATTTATACACAACAGAAAAATATTTTTTTTTTTGTAAAATTTTACGATCATTTCGTATTTTGAAATGCTCACTTACATTTGTGAAAATAATCATTAATTTTTCCATGTAGTTAAACCTGTATCAGTTACAATTCTAACAAAAGAGGAATCAATATCGGCGGAAAAACGTTATGAAGTTGAATGCCGGACATCTGGTTCACGACCGGAAGCAGTCATTACATGGTGGAAAGGAAATCATCAAATAAAACGTATGGCTAAAAATGTAAGTAGTAACACTCTCATTATTTAACAAGGTATTCTTACTTATAACTTTATAAGACTGTAAGGTATAATAGCTTGTAATATTATATAGTTGCTTTAAAATCTCATGGCACTGCATAGGGTTCAATTTTATTTTGGTTCAGGTCAATTTTAATAACAGGATATTTTTGATAAGATAAGGGTTTCAGTATGATAATAAGGCACTAGCTCAATCAATATACAAAATTTCGACCCTCTAGGTTTATTCTGGGATATTGTGGGCGTGTTTGACCTCCCAAAAACACTTTTTCCTCTCTCTACTCCATCCAAATCGCCTTAAGAAGCTGAATTTTGGATATGCTGTAAACAATTGACCTAGACCTTATATCCAATTAGTTTGGAAAAGTTTTATCGTTTTGACACCCCCATGACCGTTTTAAATATTGGGGCAGATCCTAATTTTATCCAAAATTTACCCCCACTTTTATGGTGTTATTGTACCTAGGAAACAATACCACTTACCAAATTTCAGAGTATTCTATTCATGGGGAACTCCTATACCTGTCAAAATATAGCGGAAAAAACACATACGTTGGATACGGGGGATACATATACATGGGATACATATACGGGTTCTCTAAATCCACTCCCACCTTGAGCCGATGACCTTGGATACGGCATTAAAGTGAAAATAATCTTGTTTCGTATTCCGTATATAATTTTACTAAAATAATAATTTTTCTTTTTTTCATTTTATTGTTCCAGTTTGCTGAAGCGGGTAACCAATCGTTAAGTATACTCGCATTCACACCAACAATTGAAGATGATGGAAAATATTTGACATGTCGAGCAGAAAATCCACTTATACCTGACAGTGCACTGGAGGACAGATGGCGATTAAATGTGCGATGTAAGTTACAACACATAAAACATTAACTCATGTCGAAAATTTATTAATTTACTCCAAAAATAAGTAACATACTTATATGTTCATATTCATTCTTTATTTAATTTAATAATATCAAAAATTACAATTAAATTTCCCACAGATGTGTGAAAATTTTCGTCATATTTTAATTAGAAATTCTTTCAGCCGACTTCCTTCTACCGGATAAATTATATATTATATTTTAAATCTTTTAAAAGTGTTACCAACCTTCATTTTAAATTTATCACCAACAATGTGAAAATAAAATCTCTTTGACGCTTAGTTTACGCATTCATTTGGTAATAAAATAAAATTCAATTTTTTTTCTTCCAGATATGCCAATTGTGTCTTTAAAAATGGGATCCAGTTTGAATCCTGACGATATTAAGGAAGGAGATGATGTGTATTTTGAGTGCAATGTAAAATCTAATCCAAAAGCATACAAGCTTGCTTGGTTTTTCAATGTAAGTATAAGAATTTTTTTTGCAATTCCCAGACATACTTTAGGGCTTCAAAATAAAGAGTAAAGGATCGTTTTTAATCCTTAAAGAAATTTTTTCCTGCTTTTAGGCTTGTACCGCAAACAGGCCCGGATCGGGGGGGGGGGGGGGGGCAAACTGGGGCCCCTGCCCCGGGCGTCAGTTTCAGAGGGCGCCAAAATCATACTAGCCCGGTCTATATCAAATGATCTAAAAAAAAGTTTGTTACTCGACCATTTTAGAAAAAATTAATATTCTTCTAGTTGTTTCTATTATATTTGAAGTATTGAGAACAATTCTTAAAGAAAATTATCTTGAACCGTTTAAGCGTGGTAGCCATTTTTGTTCTCCAATTTGCACTGATTTTTGTGTTTGCAGCCATTTATGCCAATGCACATATTTCATAAACCGTTATCGTAAAAGATTGAAATAAAAACCATTTTAAAGGTAACAAATGTCTCTTTATTTTAAGTGATGCCATATTTAACCTATTTTCGTCTCTTCCATAAGAAAACATTTTTTTTCTTATAGAAGGAATGTTTTAAACCTCAGTATTTTTTATGAGAATTGCTATATATGAGTACAACTACCCATTATGAAACAAATACACACTATTTCAATTGTGAAACTTGTATCCTTTAATTTTTACAAACTTCCGAAAACTGACTTTTTTCCAAATTTTGGAATTTTGCGCCCCTGTATCTCTGATGGAGCTGGTGATAAAAATTTAAATTTGCACATCTTGTAGTGCTTTCGGAGTAGATTTATTAAAATAAAAAATCAATTTTACCTATATTAATCCTTTACAAAACCCTCGAGTTTTATAAAGGACATCTACTGAGTTTTTTTGACCATTTATGTCAAACATTGGATGGGTGGCGCCATTTTCAAGTTTTTCCCCGGTTCTAAAAAATCGTAGATCCGGGGCTGACCGCAAAAAGGCACGAAAACCACAAACTTAATATTCGAGGTCATCCATAATATACGTACACAAAAAGGGGGAGGGAGAACAACTGCCTAGCGTGATGGGGGAGGGGATGTTTGTGACGTAAAGGGGGGGAGCAAAAATTAGTAAATTTATCGTGACGTATTTTATGAATAACCCACTCCTATGTTAAAATTTATTATTATCCTTTCCTAAAGAGAAATTTCCATTTAAAAAAAGTTTCTGCAATTCAGGGACTATAAATAATCACAATCATCGTCTCTTAGGTTAGGAACAACTCTTTAAGGAACTTTGATAATTGGATAAAATATGCACTCTTATAGATTGCAAATTCCAGCTCACAATTTTAATCCCCAACGCCACCACCATTACGTTATTTAACTCGTTTAACTGAAATTTTTATAAAACGATTATGAAAAATCAACCATTAGCGACTCAACTAATAAAATCATTACTTAAAATACTAACTTTGCAGACACATAAATATCTATAAAAAAATATATATATTTTTATAAAAAATTATAAAAACTTGAAAATGGATTATAAAAACACTAATAAATGCTATCATAAACATGTAATTTAAATTTTAAATTTTTATCACTCGTATGAGAAACAACCCATATTATGTACGTATATAAAAAGTTGGCTATTTTTTCTGGATAATTCTTAAAATTTATATTATATATTATAAAAATAAAAAATAAAAAAAAGCCACCATTTATACTTACTGTTGATGTTGTACCGAATCTAATACAGCATATACGACATTTATAGGGCAAAGAGTTACATCATAATGTAACAGCGGGTATTATATTGAGCGATCACAGTCTGGTACTGCAGGGTGTCACCCGTGCATCGGCTGGAGATTACATATGTCTAGCTGCGAATTCAGAAGGCAAAGGTACATCAAATCCGCAGCAACTTAAAGTGAGATGTAAGTAATACATAAAATAAAAAGAAATATAATATTTTTATTAGCATTTTCAAAATGAAACTACCTACGTTATATTCCGTGTAAATATTTTATAGCAAATTTTATATGTAACAGTACGTTACAGAAAGTTTACACTATGTGGAAAATATTGCCGTGAGACTTTTGTTAACCATACGTCTCATAATCTCTTTTGTTTGTAGGTATTTCGCGTAACTTTCTGTGGGTTTGTTTTAAAAAAAATGTCGAATTTCCACTTCGATTCTCGACCGATCCGGATAATTTCTTCAATCACTTTGTGATTTTTAATTTACATTTGGATTTTGGTCATACTAACCAAAGAATCGAGTGCTTAAAAGTTTCAATTTAGTTGAACGATAAGTGAACAGATGAATACTGCGTGTGTTTAAATGCAAATAAAAGTTTGTCATACGTAGTAATGTTTCACAAGTACTCGATAATATTGGAAATTGAAAAATTGTAACTGTTTTGTCGCATTAGAGAGAGTACCAATACACATAGGTGGTTGAATGATTGTCTGGCTCGGGTGGCTGTAGAACATAGGGTCGTTGGTCTAATGGCGAAGACACCTGGCTAGTTACCAGGAGATCCTGGGTTCGATTCCCGGCCAATCCAGATAATTTTTTCAATCACTTTGTGATTTTTAATGTACATTTGGATTTTGGTTATACTAACCAAAGAAATCGAATGTTTAAAAGTTTCAGTTTAGTTGAACGATAAGCGAACATATGAATACTGCGTGTGTTTAAATGCAAACAAAAGTTTGTCATACGTAGTAATGTTTCACAAGCACTCGATAATATTTAAAATTGAAAAATTGTATAAAGTATTCTACTAAAATTCTTTAGTTTAATTTATTCTAGAGCTATTATAACTTTTTTGGTCTGTTGAGACCATAGAACACTAGAAGCCAACTAATATCAACGAAGTGTAGCTTGCTTGGAGCTCTTTGTAGGCCTGTCACAGCTTTAGTCATGTAGTCAATCGCTGTCCGTCACCGAACCCACAGTGCATTGTATTACATTGTTAGACATTGTTAGTTGAACAGCACACATTTCTCTCTCTGGTAATACGTGTGTTGTAGTAGTGTTTGTAGATACGCACACAGACGCAACCATTAAACCAATACCACTGAAGACAGTGTGTATCTACACCAAAAGAGTGGGGAAATTTTACGTCACCCACTGGCGACAAGTGGAACAGTGTAATTTGGTTACTAGTATGGTCCCTTGGTTGAGACAATTTTCTATATGGTCCAAACTTTTTAGCACCTACTGTACATTTTATAGGAAAATATTTATACAGGAATAAAACTGTTAAGAAACTTAATGTTGATTTTTATACTATAATTACGATAGAATATAACAAGTATCAATTCCAATCCGAATTAACCATTAATAAAAAGCAACATTTTTATCAGCATTTTCTTTACCCAACCCATTAACGTCCATAGTAAAACTAGATTTTCTATATAGAAGTAATTTCAAATAAATTTGTCTTCATTTATGAAAAATTTAATAGGGATGTTACGAAGGTAGTTTTATCGGAGACTGAATCAGAGTCGATGATTTTTTTCCGAGTCAGAGTCGGAGTCGGAAGTGGGTAAATCAAATAAACGAAATGTCATGTTAACAGAAGACAATTGTTTTTCTATGATACCCTCTAACACCAATATGTTATGTGTGCATATATACAACATATCTGGTACCCAAGTACTTCCATAAACCGTCTAGTAATGGTATTTCTAAATCTGCACTAGGCCACTAGATATATATTTTTAGATATATGGGACAAATTCTATAGCTTATTCAGTACTGAGATCTTCTTTCAAAAGCCTTATTTCTAAAAAATTAAATCCTTTTTTTATAATAGATGTGCCGGTTTGTAAAGAAGACCGTGAAGAACTTTTTGGCGCCTTGAAACAAGAAACAGTCTTTTTGCGATGTGAAGTCGACGCAAATCCACCATTGGTTCATTTTCATTGGACATTTAACAACTCTGGTGACTTAACCGAAGTGCCACCATCCCTATTTACATCCCAAGGTACCGTTTCCCATTTAAACTATACGCCCGTCAGTGATATGGATTACGGTACACTATCATGTTGGGGCCAAAATGCTGTTGGACATCAAAGAACTCCTTGTGTATTTCAAGTGGTCACAGCAGGAAAACCATTCAAACTGATCAATTGTACGATTGTAAATCAAACGGCCGACTCAATCCAAATTGAGTGTTTGGAAAATTTTGATGGCGGATTACCACAACATTTTTTTATGGAACTACTCGAATTACCGTCTCTTCGTTCACGATTCAATATTACCACATATTCTACGCCACCGAAATTCAACATCGAAGGAATCGAACCTGGACAAAGTTATCAAGTCAAATTGTATGCAGTGAATGCGAAAGGGCGAAGTGATCCTGTTATTATTGAAAGCGTCACATTCAAAGGAGTTGCAAAATTACAAGGTACACTGTACTTGTCCCCAAAATACGACAGCATTTGTAAAAGTTCGAATTTTTGGTTTCAGGTTCCTCTGCTTCAATGCAAATGAGCCCTTTGTTAACCTGTTTAGTCGCTATTTTAATTATCTTATCCAGTGGCGTATGTTTGGGTGTAATTGCGTTATTTCGAAGAAAATCTCACAGACATCATCTTCACAATCATGGCCATATCTCATCGAAACATATTCAAATGGAAGTATTGAATCGTGGAGAAGAATCGCCGTTGAATGCTACCGAAGAAAATCGTGGTGATGTCAGTGGCTACCATCCTCATCATGTTGACGGTCTTTTAAATACAACGACGCCTCTACGACGCGATAGTCGCGAAGGTGGACTGGATCTAGAATATATGGGTGGAGGTGGTGGAGGAATCGGAGCTGGTGTAGTTGGCGATCATATGCGAAATGGTACACAAGCAACAAATAAACATTCTTTAGGAAAATATAACGATACTAATATGTTACAATCAGGAATATTAACGACGCAAAGAGACGGTTCACCAGCCGCAGAGCCAGACATCATACGAAATCAATATGGTAAGTATTTATATAAAGTAACGCGAGACTAAGGGAGCAGGAAGAATTAAGTAAGTAATCAAAATTTAATTTCAACTTTACAGCAGACAGAAGACCTGTATTAAATTTTATGACTGTTTACGAGCCCACATCTTCTACACCTGGTGAAGAAGAAGAAGATCTTGAAGAAGAAGATCGATCCGCGTTCAAACCTACACCACAATCTTCACTAAAACGAGTACACAGTCCAACCAAAAATGTAAGTAATCTTCTACTATTAATCCTATAGTAATTTTTGAAATATAGTAAAATAAACAGTTACTGCAATAATAAATATAGTATAAAAATACAGACAGCAAAATTTAGATTACTAATAAAATATACCTAAATATTTAGACTATTAGACAATTTAAAATAAAGCTTTAAATAATTGCAACAAAATTACTTTACTAAATTCCACTATATTTTTATTTAATGGTTGAAAATGCGTTCACACATTAAACGAAAATATGTATATTGGAATTTAGCAAAGTAATTTTGTTTCATTTATTTAAAATGAATTTCCACAAAGTAAAGTTATTAGCTCTTTGCACTCAAGCAAAAAAAAAGTGAGTTGTAAATAGGCTGGTAAGACATGTAGCACATGACAATGACCGACGTTCTTTTTTTGACGGATTCTTTTAACGTTCTAACCTTTTTTCCCCAAAGTTGAATACTAAATGCGCTAAATACGTCATCAATGCTGTTTTTATTAGTTTTTAATTTTAAAAAAATAATTCAACGTGATTTTGTATTATTTTATTTACTATTTTTCTAATAAATGAATGTGTTTGCAGTTATTAAATAAAATATTCATGTAATGTGAAGTATGAGCAGTCATTACAGTTCAACATTCAGTGTGTCATGTGGTACATGTCTTATGATCCAACAGACAAAACACCATTAAATATGGTAGAGTTAATGGACAAACCATCTTGTCATGCTGTACATGTCTTATAAGCGCAAAGGGTTAATAATCATTTATTTAAAAAAACCTCAATAAACGCTCCAAAAATTTCAATCTTTCAGAACTGACAAATTTAAACTTGTTCAAAATTAAAACATAACCTTACTTGTGTTTTTTTCCAGATGTACCTCAGCCTTCAAGGTGACCGAACACGAGCCCATAAAGGCGTAACAGCAATCAGTCCATTAGATAGGGGACCGATGCCACTAAATTCTGGTAGTGCCATATTCCCATCCACATTGTGTATGCCAGTGTCTTCCACGTTAACATTACAAAAACATAAACCCGAAGTAGTTACAACATCGAATCGAATACAAGAGAGTTGTATTTAACTATTATATTTAAAATTCTAGGTCCTACATAAGTAAACAAAGAATGAAAAACTATAAAGTTTTATAAATGAACATTATTTAAATTGAAAATACAATAATTAAAGTAAAAGTAATTTATTGCCTAATTATAATTAAATTATTTAGTAAATGTAAATTCGTTACGTCTTAAACAAAAAAGAAAAAAGAAAAAACATACTACTAATTACCTTACCTACCACTTTTCCTACCCAAATACTTAACTAGTTAATAAATATTCCATTACTATATAATATTGTACTTACCTTAGTCTGTTGATTGTCACTGTTTAACCCACCGCATTTAATAATATTTAAGATAAAAAAGACAACTCTACTTACAGTCAAACTAAGATCCTTTAACCATAATTTCAAGTCAATATGATGTAGACAAATTCTTTACCAAACTGATAATATTGTACGGAAACACTCACAAAGAAACAAATTTATAAAACTTAGATTCGAATTTAAAAACTTCAAATAAAATTGGCATCATCTTTCAAAGTTCATGAAAGTCAAGATTTTTCAGAATTTTTCAAGCGTAAATACAATCATACCTTCCCAGTTTTCGTGGTTTTTTAGGTGTGTGACATACTGACATCCCAGTCAGATTGTCAACTACTAAATTCTGGTCATTCCTAGAGGGTCCGTACATCCGGTTTTTTTAACTATTTATCTTCACCTTATTAGATATACAATTTTTAATTTCAGTAGCGCGTAACACAAAATAGTTGAGTAAAAGTGCCATTTTTTTTCTGAAATTTTTTTCTGGTATTAATAGAGATATTTTCCATGAATGTGAAACTAAATTTCCAAGGCTGATAGTGTTGTAGGTCAACCACATTCTTGAGAAAAAGGTTGAAATCAATTTTTGGCTATCTCCGTAATCATGAGTCTGACAAAAATTTTGTAGAGTCCGTATTTTGGCGAAAAATCAATATTAAATGAGTTGCGAGCTCAAAAAAGACAAAAACCAAAGAGTGAAAAACTTTGAAGCGAAATAATTTATACAATTCGTTAATTTTTTACAAAAATAATCTGTAATTATACTTTGATTTTGTGGTCGCATAAAATTATAGGCATGATAGACATCTTAGGCTCATCCCCAGGAACTCTTTTATAACTTTAGTAAATTATCCTAATTCAAATTTTGTCCTAGATCATTACTAAAACTCTTTTTTTTTAAATCCTCTTAAAATGATCTCTGACTTTCTACATCACTTTTTCCCCCAAATTATTTTTTTAAGTATACTCTTCTAATTTAATTCATTTTTATTGATCCTTCCAAATATTTTAGTCTTATTGATTTATAGTCTTATATCTTGAAAATCACAAAATATTTGCCAAGACAAATCACTACGCTACGAGATATTTATACCGTAAGATAAAAACTCTGATCCAAAAAATACCCCTTATAGAAAATATAAATACATCCTGTTACTGTGAAATTCATTCATTGGCTAATTATTACTCCCTACAACCCTAATTATTACTCGATTACTCGAAAAGCTCGCCATTGTAAACCCTTACACCAAAACCAATTTTACCACTAGGCAACCTTAGACAATCATCTACAGGAGCAATGGAACGCCTGGCAGTCTAATAAAATTGCTATTTATTTGTCAGATTTTCATCACTCAGTTGCTCGGACATGAAAACAACCAAAAATATCCTTGACCAACATATTCACAATTCAACAGGGTTTAAAATTATGTTGTAATTCTGAATATAGCTGAGGATATCAACCAGAAAAATCATTTTTATTTCAATTTTTATAATAAAAATTAAACAATATTAATCCAAAGACTCGTTATAAGTGAAAACTTACTAACCCCCCAAAAAATTAATTATTATTTTAAGTATTTAAGTGACAATCAGCATGCTAAAAGAATAACTAAAACTATATAAATATAGATAAGATTTTATTAATTACTGTGCCAACAGTGATACGATAACATAAAAATATATTTTGTATATTTGCAAAAAAATAAAAACTGAAAAAACTGGGCACAATAATATACTTTTTATAAAAGTGTGCAAAAATTTAGCTAGTTTCATCAAATGTGAATGATGATTAATGTATTTTAAGAAAATGTGATATGTTTTACTGATTAAAAAAAATAAATAATAAAATAAAATTTCCTATAATACCGGAAATATAAACAATCGTATTAAAAACATGAGAACACAATAATTTTTATAAGAAAATTTTAATTTAGTCATTAACTGGATTGTTCCAATAATAAATTTTGATACTTTTTTAACTGTATATACCTAGAAAAAGAATATTCTTCAACACTTCTTAAGTGTTCCCAATTAAATATACTATACAAAAGACAATAATAAAATAAATATAGTGAATATTTTTAAAATAATTACATTTTGGTGTCATTTATCCAAATAGAATAAGAATTATTCACCTATTCGCGACAAAATATTATAAATCTCTCTACCGAGTTATTGTGAAAATGCGGAGACGTAAAAATACACAATCATGAAACTACACGAATATTGACAGTTATGGCGGTTATGGCAGTCAGAGAATCAACTACCGGCTTTTTTTTTAAATTTGTTACCACAAAGGTGAAGAATGTTACCATTAGTTTTCAAATAACGTATAAAAAAGGAATTAGAAACAATTTCTAATTTATTATTGGAGCGAAATTCAACAATTTTTATGAAACTTCTAATTTTTTTATTTCTTTGTAAACCAAATACAAACATTTTTGTAAAATAAAATAGGAAGAAGTTGTAAAAAAAATCTATGTAAAAAAGAATTGTTAATAAATAAAAAAAATTAATTTGTTATTTTATTTTTTATTATAATAAAATGGATTTATTTCAAAAGTCAATTACAAATATCAAAATAAAAATATTCATGTCATAAGAAAGCGATGCTTGTAAATTACTTTGTAAAAAATGATAAAAAAAAAAGTAATAAAAAATGTTTTTTGATGTTTTTAGTTAAGATTTTCATTTGTTTTGAAAAACAAAATATAACATTTGTTGATGCAAGAAAGTTGAAAAACGATTAATTTTTTTTTTTCAAAATATAAACCTTTTCCGTTCCAGATAAAAATCAGTTACAGATAAAAGTATTCTATCATACGTGATTACAAGAGCAGACGGGGGGGGGAGTCATGGGGGTCATGGCCCCCCTCCCCCATGAACAAAGACTAATTCATCGTGGTTTGTCTGATAACACCATAAGTTTTATTAAAAATTTCTGTCGAATTAGTCACATTTATAAAAGGAATAGGCGGGGTATTTAGGGACAGTAGTTGCAAAAAGATCTATTCTGACTTCTACGTAATTATTAAGTTATAAGTACTAAATATTACCCTTTTACAAATTATTTCTCTCAAAATTCTAAAAGTTTTAATTAAATAAAATTACAGAATTTACTCTAATGATGACATAATCAGAAACATAAATCAGAAATAGCTTACGTCACAGGCCAGTATAATAACAATTAATTTATAGTTATATAAAATCATATTCAAAATTTTCTGAAACTAAAATATAATTATTTGAGACTATTTGTCAAAATTTGGTCAATTTGTCAAAATTTGGTTAATAATTAGTTTTTCCATTTTTCCCTTTTTTAATATTAATATTTTATTATAATAAAAGAGTCAAAAAATAACAATATACAAAATGTGAAGTGTGAATGTTACGAATGTTGTACGATGTTACTAATTGTAAAAATCTCCTGTCTAATTTTTGACAGTACTGGTACGTGACGTAATACTGGAAAGATGTGTGTGTTTTAGAGGGAAATTTGAAATTAATATACAAAAAAGTATTTTTATAGAATTATCAATATTCTCCCAAAAAAAATTTTATGTTATATTAGGTACATAATTATGGACAATTTAAAACACTTTTTGTCAGATACCGTATTGGGCTATTTTAATAGCAAAAATAAAAGGTTCACACCCAAATTACTCTAATTCAACCAGTCACTCTAATTCAAATCACTTCAATAAGGCTTGTGTTTAGAAAAACGAAATTTTTTAATTTAGTGACGTCATCAAGTTTATTCATATTTTTCAATGGGTTAAAAACCGCAAATAAAATGATAAAATGATGAAATTGGAAGTAAATTACAGTAGCCACTATGAAACTGTGTACTACTAAAGTGTTACAACCAATATTACTTTCACTATTCTGGAGTCCAAGTCTTGAAAATGTGATACGGATATCACAATTTTACTGTTGTTATTTTTGTCACATTTGTAATTTCACATACCACATGTAATATCAACAAAAAGCAAGTCTTGAAATTCTTGCGTGATACTGTGAAAAGATACTTAACACGTATTAGATCACGTAGAATATGTGTTAAATCAGCAAGTTAGTTACCTATAAAAAAAAATGAAGAGTATTTTTTGTTCACTGAGGAGTGATTCGAACATATTAACATATGTTTCCTAGAGATACCACAGGCATTAAATTTTGAAGCATGACTCCATTTTAGTAAGCCTAAATTGTAACCATGGAGACTTGTTGTCAGTCAATTTTTTTTTTGCTTCAATTTCTTAATGTATTTGTAATACACAGCATTCTCTCTAGTCGATTCTCTCCTCAATGTTTTTCTTACTCTTGTTAGTTACAAAACAGTTTATTGAGATACATAACATTATAATTAATTTAAATTCTGAAAACTTTTGTTGATTCATTAAATATTTTAGTAAACGTATGCTTCATTATTTATTATAAATATTTTTTTAAAATTAGTCTCATTCAATTATCTATTTGATAATTGGTATTACCAATAATTATACAGATTATTTCTACACTGTACGAAATTTCGTAACAACCCTCTGGAACTCCAAAGATTAGAGACTAATTTTATCTTTTAGAAGCGTTTCACGCAAGTAAAAGATTCTTAAAAAATTCAAATATGTGACGTAATTATGACGTAGATGACGAACTGCGCAAAAAAATCTTATTTTGGACTCAAATGTAGCGTACCTTTCTCAATCTACTTTGGTGCCGACTGTATAGGTTTTCGAAGTCGTCCTTTTCATTTTCATGAAAACTAGGTACGTAAGACCACTAGAAAAAGTCTTATGTTGGATAAGTCACATTTATAAAAGGAACTGGATCATTATTATAGCAAAAATGAAAAGTTCACAAACAAATTACCCTAATTTAGCCAACCACTCTAATTCAAATCAAATCAATAAGGCTTGTTTTGATAAAGAAATTTTTTAATTTCGTGACGTCATTAAGTTAATTAAAATTTTTCAGTACGTTAAAAACTGTAAATAAAATGATCGAGTGATGAAACTGGAAGCTAATTATAGGTTTTCGAAATTATTATATTCATTTTTAACAAAATTAGGTACGTAAAAAAGCTGCTACTGGAATCAGTCACATTATGAAAGAAATATTTTGTGATAAAAATGGAAAGTTTACACCCAAATTACTCTAATTCAAAATCACCCTAATTCAAATCATTCCAATACGATTGTCTTTGAGAAAAAAATAATTTTTAACTTAGTGACGTTATCTAATTTTCTAATTTTTTCAGTGTCGTTTTTAGAGCCGTAAATTTTCTCAGTCCAGAAATCGTTAATGAAATGACAAAATCATGAATCTGGGAAAAAATTGTTAGTTTTCCAAGTTATTCTTTTAAAGCTAACTTACGTACATTTTTCTAAAATTTGCAATGTCAAAAAAACATTATGAAGCCTTTAAAGAAATGTGACACCCACCTAATTTTGAAACTGGATCCGCCCTTACGTGATCATAACTTGAATGTTATTACCGAAATATCATATTCATGTGAAAAATCCTATTGTTTTAATTGTTTATTTTCGAAAAATAAAATTTATTTTTGCAAGTGTTCCCGACGCCTCCACCATAATATTTGTGTTAAAATGTATTCATAATCTCGCTACAGTCTTTAAGCAATATGATGCAGTATTATCAACTAATATGTTCTTTTTATTGCCTATAATATACATTACGGTTTTGTTAATAGACCATTTTGGTTCCAAAAATAGGGCAGTCGGCTACTAACGGGATCTCAGTGGCGGTTCCGTTACAAAATTAATTTTAATATCACTTTTGTCACTCCTATCTAATCTCTGTAGTAGAGAAAGAACTAACTTTTTTTTAGCTTTTTTTTTAACACACAGATCAAATAGGAGTGATAAAAATCGCCCGTGTGCGCATGGCGTAACTGATATAGGTAATAATAGTGAAAAGTACAGCTGCCAAACTATAACCTGACCTCTGAAGGTCATATGCGCCGTAGATAAATCCCCACTCGGTACGCTGTTTTGTACATAACTGGTAATAGTTTATTTCTTTTTAAAGCATTTATTATCTCTTTTGTTCGCGCACGTCACCGGCCAAGTTAAGTTTGGTGTACGTAATGTGAAATTATTTTTATTTAATTTTTAGTAAATAACTAAAATCTAGAAACACAAAATGAAATTCTAAAATTTGCGTTGAGTTAATAATTAATAGAAATATGATAGCGTTCTGTCGAGACATAGCCGCTAGTTTAAAAGCGTAGAATATTTCAACGAAACAACATGGTAAGTAGAAAATAATTATGCACAACAGTCTATTCAATCATATTGGATCTATTTGTTCACCTTACATTAATAGAGCAATGGCTCAACTTGAGACACTCCCCTCGAACTCAGTGCTACTCAGCATCGGATATCAGGATTTTTTAACATTCCTCACCTTCAGTTTGTTATTTTAGTAATTTTTTTTATTATTTAATGTATTTATAAACAATTATTATAATACATTTTTAAAAAAACGCATTTTACATTTTAACATCCGTTTTAAATATAGCTATACATATTTTCCATTTCCATTTTAAATATGCTCAACAAAACCATTTTGTATTTTGTATTTTAAATGCATTCCTAAAAACCATTTCTCATTTTCTATTTTAAATGAATTCTATGAACCATTTTGACCAGCCCTGCAAATTAACACTATAAAGCCGGAGCACTTTCACAGTAAACTTCCCCAAAGGCCGGCAAAATGGCACATGGTTGATCATGTAATTCAGATAAATTTTGACACTATCTTAATAATTATAAAAATGTTTAGAAGCAGTTAATTAATTTTAAACAGAATTCTTGTTGCTTGAAAGTCTTGAAACCATTTCCGCGATTAACTGAAATAATATTATGTATGTCGTATAATATCAAATGTCGCTTTCCGACCACTTGGCCTACCCTGTAATTAAGATAAGTATCGAGACTTTTTTAAGCATTGGAGAAATGTTTAAAAGCAATTTCTATAATTTTAAATAGAATTTTTGTTGTCTGGAATCATTTCCGCTATTAATTGGAATAACATTTAGTCGTGTAATATGAAATGTCGCTTTCCGACCACTTGGTCGACCATTTAGTTCAAATAAATATTGACACTTTTTTAAGTATTAGAGAATTAATGTTAAAAGCAGTTCTCGTATTTTAAATGGAGTTCTTATAGCTAGGAATCATTTCAGCCATTAGTTAGAATAACATTAAGTGGTGTAATATAAAACGTCGTTTTCGATCATGTAATTCAAATAAATATCGACACTTTTTTTTAAACAGAAAAATATACTCTATTGTGCTATACGTGTGCTATCATGGACCGTAAATAGAAAACTAAATTCCAAAACATGCGATTTTTATCGCCAAAAACCTTTCTTTAAGATTTTTGTAATTTATTGAATTTGCTTATCTTTCTGCGGACCGACGAGGTACTTTCGCGGCCCGGCACCTATATGCGGATCGCGTATTTGGAAAATATACCCGTATTCAGAGCTCAATGTATCTGAACTCGGGTATACATTCAATGTTTAAAAGCATAGTTCGATACTTGAAAATATACCCATTAAAAGCGCTGAGCTCGGGTATATTTTCAAACTCAATATTTAATAAGAATAGTATGAAAAACATACCCACTTTCAATTTATTGCTAAACAAATGGTTCAATCAAGTAGTTAAGGAAAAACAGCACTGTGACGCCGCAAAAAATTGACAATTTTAGCGAATTTTTTTTGAAAATGTGAGTGCATACCTATATGAGGGTAGAATTAAAAAGACTTTAATGAGTATCCATTTGTTCATATAAAATTTTATAGAATAATATTAAATATTTGCAAACTTAATAATGCTAATGCACCTAAAAAAATTGCAAATTATACCAACGATATTGCAATGATGAATCATTTCAAATTAAAAGAAGAAAAAAATTTATTAAAGGACATAATTGTAGCTATCGTTATGCATAGGTTTTTTTTTACATTTTTTTCATAAAATAGCAACGGATTCAAAAATGTTTTGTTTTGTTTTGTTTTGAATTTTGGTCTAAAATTTTCACAGTATATTCTCAATATGTTGTACTTTCGAATTAAAAAAAATTTTTCAATTTTTTCAATCCAAGTTACCAGACTACTACCTTAATTGCACCAAATATTTTTCAGCGGATTCGAATTTAAATAATATTGTCCATATTCATATGCTTTTGTAAAAAACCCTTCTAAATCTGTTTAACTCACACGCTAACAATTAAGAATTAAGATAAGAAGCTAAAAATTATTTCAAAAAATTGTAACGGTTTTTTTTATTTGCAACAAAGTCTTGTTTTAAATCATATGCGCATTTTTTTTTATGAAGATCGAGTATAAATTACAGTTGAAATAAGTTTGAAAATATACCTTATTAGTAGCTGTATAAGATTACACTAATTTATTGTCGGGTATATATTCAAATTCTCATAGTAGTATTCTTGTACTTGAAAATATACCCGATTTTGGCTCTGAAATGAGGTATATTTTAAAGTCATTTTGTTAGTTTCTGTTTTGTAAATTATACCGGAACCTAGATCGGTCAGTGACGTCACAAGCTCTGACATCGGGTATATTTTCAAAATACGCATGCGGATCGGCGCGGTGGTTGAAAAACACTCACCTAGTGTATTATTTCTATAAATATTATCTCATCTTTTATCTAAAACTTTATCTAGATAACGGTTAAATTATTTATCTGTTAACCTTATCTAGATGTTTTAAATTATGTTATCTATTACTAGATAATAAAATTCGATATCTTGCCCAACACTGGTCACGCGTTTTATGAACGGCCCTAAAGTAAACATACGTATATATTTTTATCAATAAAAGAAAGTAAGATAATAAACTCGTAAAAATAAATACAAAAAAATAAACGAACAGTAACTAATAAAATAATATAAAATATTTTTAAGTAAGTGTTTTGTTTATTCTAAAAACTGGTCGGCCTCTGCAGTTGTTTTGATTATTTTCGGATGCCGAAAACGTCGGACTGCAAGTGTTAAGTATAATATTCCAGTTTCGACACAGTAGAAGTATTCTACGTCAAAACTACAGGATTCTAGTTTCTGTAACTATTACATTAACGCCTTTAGGGCTAATGACGAGCTCAGCTCGTCATACTAATTTTTAGAAAAAATTCGACTGAAGAGTATGGATTGTCTTATATCGGTAACTGGAGATTGTATAGTAAAGAGCGGTCATATTGTAAAGAAATTAAGCAAAACGAACCAAACTTGCAATTATACTTATAGAGATATTAAATTTTTTTATCTAAAATATTGGAATATGGCGGTACTAAAGGGGTTGAAACCACTATATTTGAAAAGTTAAGCTTCAGAAATATGTATATTTATCAGCTTTTATGTTACACTCTATAACAAACTTTACATCGTTTTTACAATTATTAAATCCATCCTATATGTATTAACCGAAGGGATATTTTTCTTTTAAATACTATAGACCCTATACCCTATAGACGAAAATAACGAATATGTATTCGTCAAACCGTCAAACGCATGCTTGGTAGTTGATACCGTTGGTACCTCGGTAGAATACTGATCGTTCAACAAAACTTCAATACACAGAATCATACCAACCAAATAAGATGAAGTAAACAAAAACAATGGTGTTATTTCACTAATTTAAAAAATATAAACTAATTAAAATGACTATAAAACAAACAGACTAAAATAACATTAGTACATAATTAATTAGTATCGTTTATTAAAAAAGCAATGTTTTGTTCAATTCGTTAAAATAGGTTTGTTGTTATTTTCATACAATGACATACCTAACTTGTATTGTCGATTGCCTACTTAACCTCATTAATTTTCTAAAATTTTATACAACAAATGGTTTTTTTTATTTTTTATTATTATATTATCATTTATTCTGTATTACTGATTTTATCAAATTATTTTTGTTGAACTTTAAACTTTTTTATTTCATTGTTTAATTATTAGTAATCTCAGTAATAACTTTTCTTATAAATAAACTATATTATTTATTATTCAACTATGTTAAAAATTTTATATATTTTAATTATTTATTCATGATTTTCTGGTTCTATCATAATTATTTCAACTAATGATCTCATTCCCATATTATATACCCACTCCTACATATTCAGTTAGTTATAATTTGCTACAAACAACCTAATTATAAATTCAACTTCAGTAACATAACAATGCACTTCCCATATCCATTTATGTTGGCGTGTATGACCTTAAAAATTTATTATGTTTTTAGATAATAATAATTATTTAAAATGGCTTCTGAACCACCGACTCAAAATGAACTAAATATATCAGATTCAATGTACCTATCGAGTAATTATGTAAACATAAAACCAATTAGAAGTCCTTGCCAACAGTATCATCCTCCCAATGAATTCAACAATGAGCAATACAGGTGAGTGTTACCTCATAATTTTACTAAATATTTTTTTTTAAAAAAGTGTTTAACTTTCAGTGAGAAAACACAAAATTGTGAGGCTGAAAATTTTCTTCCCCCAGACGAATTTAATAAAGAAAGACGTTTAAATAATGTATCACATTACGCAAATAATATTCCTCATCAAATGAACAATGTTGCCAACACAAATAACGATGAGTACGTAAATGAATGGGGAGCTACCTCTTCTTCAGATCTCAATAAAGATTCGAATGGGTCATCTGAAACTAATGAAAAACAGTCCTCTACAGGTATATACATTCCAGAAATGTAAAGAATGGCGAAAAATCGTTTGTGCTAATCTGTTATTCCAGATTCAAATGGAACTCCTGGTTGTTCAACAACTTCATCGTCTTCTTCAACAATCCAAACGAGTAACATAACAATTAATGAGGTCGCCTGTAGTAGCTCAACCGGAAACACTTCAAGTAATAATGCAAGTCCTCTTCAAAATGTTATTCCAATGTGTATTTACATTCTGTCGCGAGTTGCCATATATTTGGAAATGGAAAACACTGCAAACGTGACAGTGGCAGATATCATGTCGGTTATAATGAATTCCGAAGAATTAAATATTAATAAAACATTAGCAGAAAATTTATTTACTTTATGGATGTGCAGTCCATTTTTAGGTATCAGTTGGTAACACTGTATTAGATAGAATCGCGTAAAATCATTTTAAATAATTTATTTTCAGAATTGCAACTTAAGGCAACTCACAAACCGGTACAAATTAGACGATCATGGCGTTATCTTTTGGATAAATATAGTCACTGTACGCAACAACAGATGAATCGGGATGAACCACGTCTAATGTTCAAAAGAAATATATTTTGTACTCGTCAGTACGAAGAAAAAATAAAGTAAGACTAACCCCCTCCCCCATACACATATATACAAATTGATAAATTTAATATTTTTTTAGAGATCCAAAAATTTTAGAATTACTATACGTAGAGGCCAAATATAATATATTAGAAGGACGATATCCATGTGAAGTCCATCATTGTATAACCCTGGGTGGGATTCAAGCTCGAATTGAGCTAGGACCATATAATCCACAAGTTCACACAATTAATTTTTTCAGGTAATCTCCGAATGAAATCAAAATTTTCGAATTTTTACAATTAATTGATTTATTTATTTTAGAGAACAGCAATGGAAATTTTTGCCAAATCACATACGAAAAAGTACAAGTTGGGTTTGGTTACCAATCAGTTCAAAAAGTTCAGCTGAGG
This sequence comes from Brachynemurus nebulosus, assembly GCA_035578155.1. Taxonomy (NCBI): domain Eukaryota; kingdom Metazoa; phylum Arthropoda; class Insecta; order Neuroptera; family Myrmeleontidae; genus Brachynemurus; species Brachynemurus nebulosus. Next base: position 17,827,821 of record JAPWDM010000001.1, on the reverse strand, counting down.
TACGCTTATTAGAACAATACAAGCGAATACCCCAGTCAGCAACAAATAAAAAATTAATCCGAAAGTATTTGGAATTTTGTTGGTCCTTACCATTTTATGGGTAAATAAACCAAAAAAGCAAAAAAAATTTAACACTGCAAAGTAATTTTTTCTTTTTAATAGTTCAGCTTTCTTTCACGGCCAAATTGAGCAACCCGTTCGTAGCTTAACTAGCTTCCTAATACATCAAGACATTCCGATTTTTGTAGCAATAAATGAAGATGGTGTCTATGTGATCGATAATATTCAGGGGGTATTACTTTCATTCCTCATTTTAAATCGTCTAACCCAATTAATTGATTGCGTTATTTTCATCTACAGACTCTCTTACTGGGATTAAAATACGAGGAACTCAGTTGGGAATACGCAAGACCATCCCGTGAAGACAATAAGGATTGTCTACCCTGTCTATTTTTACAATTTATGGTGGTAGAAAATGGCACACAAGTTTCAAAAATTTTACAAATATTCTCACGGCAAGCCCAAATGATGGATTCACTGATAGCGTCGTTTGTGGATCGTTTTAAGAAAAAAATTGCGCAATGTAATGAGCAGTGTTTGAATAATGCGCATAACCCAAATAACGGTATGCCTTTCGTGAAATTATTTGAATATTTGTTAGAATTTAACTTATCTATAATTTTATTAGGATTGCGGACACCTTTGCATACGGCTCGACGAGATTTGCAACAGGGAGTTTTGAGTAATAAGTTGAATAAGTTGGTACTTTGTACATTTGATGAAGAGGGACGCTGTATCGGAAAAATGGGATCATGGTCTTTCAGTTATTAAAAATGTTTGAAGTTTTTATATTTTATTTAAAACGCAAATAAAAAATTTTTAAACTATTTCTTTTTCAATATTTATTTCATTTTTTTTAAATGAAAATTCTTACGTTATTTTCAAGAGAATTAAATTGTGAAGTTCAAGACCGGACTTACCCTAAGTTCTGCCCGGGACACCGTGAAAAAATGTCGCCGCTGTCTTTCCCTAAAATGAGAAAGAAATATTTCTTTTTAATATTATTCTTTACAAAAAAAAAGTGACAAGCAAAAAAAACGTCACATTCAACATTTTGGCGCCCCTGAACTTACGCTTTTGGCGCCCCCAAAACATGGCACCTGGGGCACGTGCCTCCGCTGCTCCCCCTGGATCCAACCCTAGTCAATTAATTAAACAAAAAAACATCACGACTAAAGGCAAATCTTATAAGAACAAATTATAAAAATTGTATTAGTAAAATCAAATTTCATTTATCAATCTAATGAAAAAATTGTATTACCAGTCCACAGAAAATAATGAACCTGTTATAACATGTTATAACTTGTTAGTACATAATACACAAACAGTTATCGGCTTATGTAGAAAATCATTTAAATTGAACCACTCTAGTATGTATTATTTCCAGGGTCGAATTTAATCAGGTTCCCTTTTTGATCACATCGTGCGCTACGATCGATTTCGTTCTTCCTACCATATAAATCGCACCCAATGGCTGTGTTCGAGCAGAAAAAAATTCTTTAAGCGCTTCAAGCCGCTTCATATTGCTGACTAATTTTCTGCTTGGACAGAAATCAAGTGACATGTAGTTCTGTCTTACACCAAATTTAAATTTTACTGCGATAAATTACAAAATTCTGCCATATTGTTGTTTACTCTGATGATTCTTCAATAATATGACCATAGAAATATGACCTATAATGTTATCCATATTGTTTAAAATATAAAAGAAATAAGAAATTTTCTTACGAATAACTCTTATTGAGGTTATTTTGTTTAAATATCTACGACGACATTTTGCTTTTTGGTGCTTTGTTATTCTTAGTAAATCGCCATTTTGCTTTAAAGCGCTTTAAAGAATTTTTTCTGCTCGAACGTAGCCATTAAATAGATCTCAATGCTGCCATCTACAATTCATGCTCAGTTTGGATTTAATATCAAAGATTAGTTACTTTTTACGACTTCGTAGTATAACAACGAAATCCTTATAAATTTATTATGTCTGTCATCGTATTAGGTGTCTACTCGCACTTGACCACTTTTAGTCACCGGTGACCCTTTTGCAATTTGATAGACATTATTATTTCATAAAAACTGTTTTCGATTTTTTAAACGCATATAGAAAGGCAAAAAATTCAGATAATCATATTATTAACAAATTAAAGGCTAATTTTAATATTAAATAAAAGCAAGAAATATTTTATCCTGCGAATTATAAAAAATTATTGTTACTTGAACTACGAAATCCTGACTTTGTGCGTGTCTAATACGCACTTACTGAATTTTTTACACTGTGCCTTTAGTAAGTTTATAAAATAAATTTGAACGGACTATATCAATTGATCTTACACTATTTTACCTGTAATATAGACTTAATTTTACTACATAACCTTTTTTATACGGTCATTTTTTGTACGATACCTACCTGTAGGACTTTTCTTCACAATTTTTTCATACAGCTTCTAAAAAATTGCTCCTCAAAGTACATAATGTGAATAAAAGGTCACAAAAAAAAATCCTACAAGAGGTATCGTACAAAAACTGACCGCACAAAAGAAAGTACAACTGTACTGAATTTGTTTCTTTTTCCAGTAATAACACTCAATAAATCGGGATTAAAAAAAATAATACACAAAAACCTTTTAAAACAATTATTATTAATCATATAAATAATACAAAAACATTTAACTATTAAAAATTTTGTTATTAACGTTTTTAATCTTGAAAACAACCTAAATTAGGTACTTCTATATACAGTCTTTTATATAATATTACAAAAAAATATATATATAAATTCTTTTATGAACACAGTATAACGTAAAATAAAGTAAGAATTAACATTAACTCATATATACCGGCCAAACGTAAACCGTATTATTACCCTCTCTAATTGTAAGCGGATCAGCAGGTACCGTGTACAAAGTTCCCGATATATCCTCCTCTTTTGGTGTTTGTAATACTTCTTGAGTGTCGATTTTAATTGATGTCTCCGTTTTTGGGATAATGGGTATATGAATTTCTTTTTCTTTAATTGGTAGTGATGTTGACGTGACTGATGGAGTGGTTTCAGCATTACCTACTCAACAAATAAGCATAAAATCAACAAATTAAAAATATTTTGAATCATTTTTCAAAAAAAAAAAGAATATATTTTCTAGCAACTCAATTAACAAAAACCAGAAATAAAACCTAAAATTTCTTAAAGATTTAAATTTCTTAGCATAACATAAGTCTATTTGAGTGATCTTAAAAATAATAATTTTCCCCTTAAAAATGAATTCCCTCCAAAAATGACAGGTTTTAACAGGACATTTTAAAACACAAACGACCTCGCAGTATAAATAAACTCATATTATGTAATATATAATATTGATAATATTGCTAGCAATTTGCATTTTTGGTCGCAAACATTTAGAGTTCAGACGATATCACCCTCTCTTTTCATTTAATGTACCTATTTTCAGTGTGCATGCGCTGACAATTTCAAAAATGCCTCCATTTTAGCCACTTAGGTTGTCATTATCAATACGAGTAATGAAAAAAATTTTTTTTAGCGACAGCCTGCATATAAATTATTAAGAAAGAACTAAAAGAAAAGAAAATTGTTCTACATGTTTCAGTCATTTAAATGACCATCTTCAGGAAAAATCAATAATTCAGTTGTGAAACAACTGAGAAAAAATAATATAAGGACATAACCTCCAAATGTCAAATGGATGTCAAAAATGACAGACGAAATTAAAAGAAATTAAAAATCAAAGAATCAAAAAATTAACGGACCCCATACGAAATAGGGAAAGTCAAAATCATGATAAAATATAAGAAGACGAGATGCGACCAAATACTTACCGTATCAGGAAACATCAAGAATGTAAAATTCCAACGAAGTCGTAGAAAAAACCGGTATAGTCACAAAGAAATTATGTAATATCACAAAAAATTACGAAAATCATTAAAAATTAGAAAATAATATAAAAGTAAAACCCAGTAATTATTACACTTAAAACACTCAATATTAAGTTGAAACATATTTTAGTAGAGAAATTAAATTCAGTTGGATTCTAATAATTTATCAATACGAGTATAAATTACAAAGTAAATTTTATTTAATAAGCAATAAATTTATTTATTATTTGGATAGATAAAATTGTCATCCATGAGTTGAAAATCCAAACATTAAAATATTAAAAATATTAATGAGTTTGCTTAATACTTTTCAAGTGAGTCGCTATACATGCCAAGAACGGAAACGGTACACTTTTTCCTTTGTCTGTCTCTGTTTGCGACCAATTCCTCTTATAAGCTAGATACCATGCTCTAGCTATATATGTATACTATAATACTACATGTAGAGATAAACTAAATTTTAGTGCATTTGTTGAACTTTGTATTCGATTTTCATATTCCCTTTTTTGTTTATTAGATCAGAATTTCTCAAACTTTTTCCTCCACGTACACCTTATTTAATTATAAAGCAAAAATTATACCCCGTCTATAAAAAGACAACCAAAAAATACGTTGTATATAGAAAATTAGAAATTATATGATTTCGAACAGTAAAATAAATAAAATAGAAGTCAGATCTAGGGAATTCAGTTTTTAATCGGTAAACATTTTTTTTTTCACGTTCAAAAAAGTTACATTTTTGATGTTTCTTTGCTTTTATTAATTTCTGATTCATATAAGAACGCGACTAACTCTATTAGAAATCGTAAAATTCAGATACGCAAACTAGTGACCAAAAAAATAACTACTACCAGTAGGCAAGGTTTGTTTACAAAATATAAAATGGGATATATTTAGGGTGGCAATATTTAGTTTACAAAATATAAAATGGGATATTTTTTTGAGTGTCATTCTTATTTTTTCATTATAATTTACTGATTTCAAATAAAAATGGACAATTCCAAATTGCTACCATTTTTTTAACTGTAGTTTTGCCATCTGGTAACGAATGAAAAAACTACTACCAGTAACCTGAATAGTTAACCACGCCTCTATTTGGTTTCCCAATACTTTAGGGGTTAAATCCACCCTTGGACAAAATATAATAAAAAATACCAAAGCAGAAAAATTTATAATACAATTAAAATAAAGTAACTACAGCAAAAACTCTATGCGGTGAATCGGGACCGCAAAATAAATCGCAAAAAAAACAACTATGAAATGTAGAGCTTCAAAACAGATTTAAAAAAAAAAAACTTTTTTATGCGGTGGATCGTGACCACAAAAAAAATTTCATAAAAAATACATAACTCAAAACCTTGCGATTTCTCTAAAAATTGATTTTCTAAACAAAATAAAGAATTAATTTACACATGGAAACATTTTAAATATTTAATTTCATTTTTATAATATTGCAAAAATTGCAATTTATACATATGTAAAGAAACTGAATGATGCCATAACTTATATAACTATGTAATGTGATGATAAAATGTTTAGAAACAGTCAATAACTAACCTTACCACAAATTAATGTTTTAACTACGAACTTGTGCAATATAAAAGTAGGAAAATGTAATAAGTTGTTATTTTGTTGTACGAAATTTGTTTCAAGGCCCCACAAGTTAACCCGTATCGGGCCCTGAATTTGATCGGGTGGGCCCTGTATACATAAATATTTATGCGGTGCAATATATATGTAAATGTAAATATATATGCAAAAATATTTAATTTACCCACTTCGTGAATAAAGTATCTTTTTGAGTGAATGATATTTTTATTTTTTGTTATCTTCTACTTTCCTACTAAAACAATTAATTTACCAACTAATTATATTGTTTAATAAACAATTGGCCAACCTTGTCCATATTTCCCATTAATTCCACTATTCATCACTTAGATGGTGAATGGGAATAAATATATTTTTGGATGTTCCTTTTTGTATTGATTTTTGGATTTTCTGGCTTAATACATAAAGAAAAATGCGCTTTCAAAGTGGTAAAATTAAAAAAATACACTGCCACAGTGGTACACAGCTTTCTCGTATTCGTAAAAGACTTAAAAACAGTATTCTACCAAATATATATACCATGAAATTGTATTTTCGCCTTAAAGTTCATAAAAGATTGTTGTAACTCAAAATACTTAAAGGCTAAATTATAAAATAATAGCAAAAATATTTTAGAAACTAATCCCCAAAATACCCTAAAAATTTGAGCGAAATGGGACTAGCTCAGTAAATAAGATATTGACATTTAATAGGATTTCATGGTAGCGGCGTAGCTACCGTTACTCCGATTTCGATTAAATTCATAAGGGGACCATCTAGGAATCAAACTGCATAATTTCTGAAAATTTCATAAAAAAGAATTGAATAGTTCAGAAGTTATGCCACTTGGTGCAAACTGACGACACACAGACGGACAGACAGACGGACGGACAGACAGACACCAAACCAAAATTGTTCAGGAAGCTCTAAAACGTAAAATGTATGTAAACAATTTTATTTTGGAGGAAAAAAATTTTTTATTTTTTAAAAGTGATCACAATGCTTCCGCTACTTTAGTAGTCTCGAAAGTAATAAATAAATTACCAAAAACAAAATTATTCCATAACATCTAATAGATAAAAAAGAGCTGGAATCGAATGCAAAATTCAAAAATGTTATTTCAAAAAATACACTAAATTCAAAAAGTAAAAAATTATACGTACTTTCTGCATGATCAGAATCCGATGAAAGATTTGTTTTTATATCAGTTGAACTTCCTTTATTAAACCGATCTCGATTATGCGTATTCATATGTCGTTTCATATCAGATCGTACTCTAAACGGTTTCCCACAAATTTCACACGGATGAGGTTTTTCCCCTGCAAACAAATAAAATAAGTACCCACCAGAAGTTTTATTAAATCCGTAAGCTTTATTACCTGTATGAATTTTTCGATGATTTTGTAAATAGCTAGAAGCTCGAAACGTTTTCTTACAATATTCGCATTGATAATTCTTTTCGCCAGTATGAATCCGTCGATGCACAATTAACGAATATTTTCGGGCGAAATCTTTTCCACAATATTCGCACTGATATTGTCGTTGATTTGAATGTATTGAGATACAATGATATTTGAGATCACCCCACTGTCGAAAATGTCGTCCACAGTATTCACATTTGTACGGTTTATCACCAGAGTGAAGGCGCATATGAACCTAACAAACAAGTAACAATCAACAAAATGTTGAAATTTATCAAATAAGGATAAATAAATATGACTTTTCAAAAATTGACAAAAGAAAGATCAATACAGTAGAACCTCTGATTACGGACACCTCTTATAACAGGACACCAGACCCCTCGTATAACAGGACAAATTTTTTATGATGGTGGCATGCTATACTAAAATCAATACATTCAGTACTCCCAAAAGCGGACTCTCTGTTAATCGAACGCGGACACAATATTTTTTGACGAAGATATATTAATTAGTACATTATTACCTTCATTAAGCGGACGCGAGTACGTCTAGTGCGTATGTATACCTATATGTATTAGGTATATTTGTTCATGTTTTAACTTGTTAACAATGATTCTAAAGTGACGATGCATTTTTTTAAACGTTATATTTTTGTATAAGTACATAAATTCGTTCATGAAATTGATTTGAATTACAAAATTAAAAAGTTTTAATTACAAAATTAGTTATGAATACTACACTATTTGATACTATTATTTTTTACTCTGCCCCTGTTAAGCGGACACCTCTGTAAGCCGGACAAATTTTTGCGTGACATTGCTGTTCGGTTAACAGAGGTTCTACTGTATACATGTTGTACTTTGAAGAATTATTAAATTTCTCTTGTATAAGAAACTTATAAAACTCATTAAAATTGGAAAAAAATAAAACTAAAAAGGTCTTGGATTACTATAACTAAAAATTTTGATTTAAATCTTAATGGAATCTTTAAATCTAAAGGTATATCAATTAAAAACAAATAACTCATTTAAGTGCGTTACGAAACAGATAATCTTAATCATTCTTAGATATGTATTACTATTATTTACAAATTTTTATATTGTTCATTCTTTATTTAATAACAATTTAAGATACTGCATTGTTTAGCTAACGATAAATAGAATTCTGTACCAAATCCGAAATAATAAAAGCGTATATAGCCTAGTAGCTAAACGCTATAAGGAATTTAAAAACAAAAATCTAAAGGGAAAAAACGGGTTGATTTCTTGAAAATGGACGAAAGTGGGAACGGATTTGAATAAAGACTTTTTTATGGAATTAAGAACGGGCGAGAGTGACACTAAAGATAATGTAAATGACAAACCATTTCCAGTAATGAGCAGGAACGAGACACAAAAATTACTTTCGGCGATATCTCTGATCTAAACTTCTCTAAAAGATAATAGGTATTTGACAGTAGTTATAAAAAGATCTACTATTTTAAGTAATTACTTTAGTTATAATAGAACTGAATATTGCCCTTTTACAAACTATAATCACTCAAAATTATAAAAATTTTATTAAAAAAAAACTACAGAATTTACGCTTATGATGACGTAATCAGAAATATCAATCAGAAGTAGTAGTCACAGGCCAGTATAACAAAAACAAATCATTATTTTACGTTAGTTATCAAAATTTGATCAAAGCATTAAAAAAATGTAGAATTTCTCTTTTTTTCTTTATTAATCATTTTATTATAATAAAATAATGAAAAAATAACAATATAGAAAATATGAAGTATGAATCGTGTGAATGTTACAAATGTTTTACGATATTACTAAAAATCTCTTGTTTAATTTTTGACTATACTGGCACGTGACGTAATTGGAAAGATGATCAAGGAAAGATGTGTGTTTTAGAGGGAACTTTTAAACTAGTATATAAAAAAGCATTTTTTTGCGAATTATCAATAAATTTTCCCGCAAAATAAATTTTTTAACATTACATTAGATGCATAATATGGACAATTTAAAACAATTTTTGAAAAATTGTCAAATACCGTATTATTTATTTCCTGGAGTAATTAGACATATTTAAAGAGTTCAATTTTCTCTTTCGAAACATATTATTCCACAAACATTTCTTGAGTGACAAAAATTCAATCTTAGCTGTAACACGCTACTTCACAAATTATAAGGAAAAAAATAAGGATATCTACCTCACTGAACACTGAATAGAACATAATAATATATCTTCTCTATCTATATATCTGTCCGACCACCATTAAACACAATTCCAGGAATCATTTTTTTGTTTCTACTTCTTAATATGTTTACAAAACATGGCGTTATCTCTATTCTATTCAATACTCAGAGTCCCTAGCTACACCATTGAAACCACAGATATATAGATGCAAACTTAGCTATCTCATACGGGAGAACCTCTGTCGCCAAAATACGTTATGACGTAAGAGTGGTGCCCCCACCAAACGACTGTGGTACACGCAACATATTACTATATAAACCTATCATTGCATCTACACAAATTTGTAATTGTGTATGTGTGTACATCATACACAATCTGTGGCATGTCCCTGTCACTCTCCATTTAGTCTATTATAAAAAAATGGACCATTTTCTGACGTCGCTGTAACTAATATACCAGATGGCGTTGATTTACTAGGGGATAAAATTAGAGTCGAGACATGAGGTTTAATAGTTCGCTATTTTTCATCTAAAATAAATTGGAAATAAATTAAATATTTAAAAAAATACTTTAATTCAACCTAGAAAGATTAATTAAATTGAAAAATTTTAATTCTTCGTTAACACATAATTTGGTGACGATACTTTTGTGCTCAATCATATGGTAATTAATTTTGACATCTATTTGATGAAAAATGCTCACATGTCCCAACTCTATTTAGTATACCCCCTATACCATTAGCGCCACGTAGCAAACGTAGCAAACTGTGACATGAATAGGTCCGTCCTTGAAAACAAGTGGCAGGGACATGATCTGTGGTAAGCATCATTATACATATGTATACATATAGCATATCCCACCATGGCTGACAAACAGTAAATAAATTAAATCTGTTTACTTATCTAAAGAAAGATATCCCTTTATTTTGAGTATTTTTTTCTTTAATGGAATCTTTACACTTAGATACAACACACCATGTTTTTTTCTATTCAAATTTCAAAAGTTAATTAGAAAAACAATGACACTACGTACGATGTTATCACTACAGGTACTCTGAGATTGAAATAGGGATATCGTTTTTTAATCGATAAATCGAGAAATCGATTAATCGGAAGTATGAAAACCGATTTTTAATCGATTATTGATTTTGAGATCGATTCACACATCGATTTTTATTTTATGGAAATCGTGAAACGATTTTTTTTTTTTCAAAACATAAATTGCTTTTTATACGTTGCTATTTATTTCTTAATTTAAATTTAAATCTATTATCGGTACTACGATTACTAAATTTTAAGCATCAAACGCATCAAATGCATATAATCAAATCTCGATGCATCAAATCAAATTGTCAAAATTGACAAATGACAACTGTACCATGTACAAAACAATAAAGTTTAAGCGGGAAATTAAAAAAAATAGAAATTATAATTCTTTTTTTATCCCTTATTAATCTATAAAAAAAAACTTTGTATGCAATTAAAAAAAAAACTTTTCAACATTTAGTACAATTTAGATAATATTTACACAATTAGCATTTTTATATATGAAAATAAAAATTGTCAACTTTGCTGTGATGTTGTGATTCATCTCTACACCCTAGAATAAAATTCTAAAAAAAAATGTTGGTAATTAAGTATGTACAGTTGTACACGCTTAATATTTTTCTTCTTAAAAGACTTCGAAAGTTCATCTTTCTGAATTATAAATTTTTACATAATTCGTAATTTGTAAAATAAATTTTTACAATACAAATTTTTACAAGTATCGATTCTTTTGTTGGCAATTACGAATCGATTCAAAAATCGATTTTTTTTTTTAAAAACGACATCCCTAGATTGAAATATAAAAATAACATACCTTGAGCGCACTTGTTGCAAAGAAACTCTTCCCGCATTGTTCACACTGATGCGGTCGTTCACCCGAATGGCTACGTAAATGATACACAAGTGAATTTCGATGATTAAAAATACGGCCACAAACAGTGCACATCAAATGTCCCTTTTTCTTACGTTTGTTACCTTTATTCAAATCTAACAATCGAAAAAATTACTTTTAACCACAAAACATATTCCTACTGCAATCAAATTTTTACCTTTAACCCCATCAAGCGGGAAATTTAACTTATCATCATCGGGAGGTGATGAGTTCAATAATTCTGCTTCTTGTTTCAAAACCAAATAGCATTCATTCATGTGTTGCGTTAGATACACGCGTTGATCAAAGATGGCGCCACACATACTACACACGTATGACGTAAGAGAATTTTGAAGTTGGATTTGTTGTTCTTTTAATTGCTGTGCTTCTAATTCCTAGTATATATAAAAAGAAAAAACTTTGGCAATCAAGCTACCATCTTGAAAAACCACTTCTCTTAATTTTTACCTGTAAATCAGCTTCGGTAGCATGTAATTCATCATCCTCTCGATACCAAACTTTTGAATCATTCACAATTATATTTGAACTTGCCAAAATTTGATGAGGATTCGAATTTCTCAAGGACACAATGTGATCAATGGTGGCGTGCTGTGCCTGCTGATCATGACCATTCGACAGGACAGTTTGACCATTTTCATCGTCGACCACAACACGTATACCCTCCATCAAATCTTCCGGTTCACTGAATTCTTCCATTTCAAGCTAAAATATTATTTAGTTTGTGTTACAGCGAGATTACACTGTAATATGAGGGGTGTCATTCCAAAGTCAGCTATCTCCACTTTTTAAAAAAAATGAGATAAAAATGGATAATAATACTATTTTTCCTCCTCTATCGATTAGTAAATTTAGTTCTTTTAAAAATGACCTAGATCCTGGTGAAATCTAAGCGTAAACATTGCCGTTCATTTCAAATACTACAATCTCCATGCGTAATTCATAACAAACTCGACAATATCCTATTAACCAATCAGAATCAAGAACAGAAGCACGTGTGGCAGGTTAACCGTCTTGGTTTAATTGTTTACAATCAGTATTGTTGATGCTGTATCTGGACACACGACACAAGTTTATCAGTTTTTTGTAATAATTTGTTAGTTTAGTTTGATGTTTGATAATTAAATTAAAAAATGGAGCAGATTGTGCGATTTTTTTTATGCGGTCCCTATCCACCGTAAAAAAAAAATATTCACCTGTATTGTTAACTTGTAGCTTTTATAAAAAATAAATCTTGTGAAAAAATACTAATTTTTTCACAAAGCTGAACATTATTGTATTCACTTTGTTTCAATTCCTTTTCATCTCCATCACTTTTAGTTAAATGTAATTAAGTAAACTATGAATTATTTTTGGTGAAAGAAAAGCCTCTTTACAATTTTGTGGGTAGCACAAAGAACCTCATCATTTTTCTAAATCCTTAACATTATTTTCTTTTTACTTTGGTAATGCCACTACTCATACAAGTAACTACTCATTATTGTATGAGTATGAGTGCAGCCGGACATCCAAAGTACAGAGTAGAAAATCTCCACCCAGTCAGGATTCGAACCTAGAACTGCATGCTAACCCAGTGTGATACGCACTAAGCCACGGAGACTACTTTTTACTTAAAAGTAATCTAAATTGCAGTATTTATTTTCAATACGGTAAGAAATTAATGTGTGAAATAAAATTCAAATTATATGAATATTCAGATCAAAATAAGCAAAATCCAATTCCGTTTGAAATAAAGTCGACAATATCCACTAGTTCAAATCATAACAAGCTATCTTCAACATTTAGAGCTGAATAACTCAGAAAGTTTAAAAATTACGTGAATTTTGACACCGGGAATCTTTTATTATGGCTCAAATTTACAAATATACTAATTTTTGTTAATATATTTCAACTCCAATAGTCTAAATCAGTTTTTCGCGATTTCCCAAAATTTGAACAAGGTGGAAATTGTTGACTTTGGAATGACAGCCCTCATATAAATTCATATAATTACTTTGTTTACTTTTGGATGTGCATCTCGTATATGTGCTTCAAAAAATTTCTGTCTTCGAAACATTTTTCCACATTCGTTGCATTTAAAAGATGTAACTCGAAATGATTCTAACACAGTGGCTGATTTTTGTGAATCCGTCTGTTTCGAACTATTATCCGATGAGAAGATTTGTTGTGATCTCTACAGAAATTAATAAAAATGGTTGTGTAACAATTATTGATAATAACCAGGGCTGGGAACTATTTAAAATGATTTCATTTTAAATATGTATTTAAAATACAAAAAGGTATTTTGCATTTTCTATTTTAAATAAATTTGGTCAAACCATTTTCCATTTTGTATTTAAAATGAAAATTTTAATCCATTTTACATTTCAAATGCAAATACATGTATACTCAAATTTATGTATATAATACATATATATGTATGACACTTATTTTTATGACTCATATTAATCACAGAACTCGAATTGGACGCTGTCTAAGTTAAATGTAAGTTGATTGAATTGACTCAAATTTCTCATAAATCGAATTGCAATGTCACTTGAGTTAAATTTGTTACTAAAGCAGTTCTCTCAAGTCAAACTTTTCTGACTCAAATTGTGTGCTAATATCTTTGAGACACGTCTATAAGAAATGTTTTGATATTTCGAGTAGATGACTTTCATAATTTAGGAGTCGCAGTCGTAGCGTAGTCAAGGTTTGAATATGTCAAGGCTGAATTAAATTTTACAATATTTTTGAAAAATAATGTTTTAAGACTTAAATTTTGTTGTCATATTATTCAAACTTTATAAACTTTTCTCGAAAGACTGCCCTTATTTAATTTCAGTACATTTGACATTTTAGTAACTTTTTTTTATTTATTAATAAAAATAATGATAAAAAAAACTATAGAATAAATTTAAAGTAAAAACAAAATATTTTGTATTTTATAATCCATTTTAAATAGCTATTTTTCATTTGTCTATTTTAAATATGTTCAGCAAAACTATTTGCCATTTTGTATTTTAAATGCATTTTTGGGAACCATTTTCTATTTTAAATGGTTTCTATGAACCATATTGCCCAGCTCTGATAATAACAATCAATATGCCAGTCTAGTAATACGTACATCCTCGTTGATCTCAACAACTGGTTCATAATGTCTTTTTAGATGTTCGAAAAAATTCAACTGGCTGTTGAACATTTGGGGACAGAGTTGACACGCAAATGTTACTAAATTATTTCGAAGCTGCATTCCCGAAGAATCCACCAACATACCATTTTCTTTATGCGACTTATCTTTGTGATCATTATGTGATGTTTGACTCCGAATCTGATCTCCACACTTCACACACTTCACACATTTCGGGTACGAATTTTGGTTAGTCTTCGAATTACTGCTTCCTTTCGTGGGACTAGTTTTTAATTTTCTGGATATCCGTTTTTTGTGGGGTAAACTCTTTCTAGCCGAATGTGTTTCAATGATGTCATCAAAATCGGAATCTAGATCATCACTAAAATCTGATAAGTCAACATCTTCACTTTTAATTGTTAAATCGAATGTGTCTTCTTGTTTAAGAACCGTTGACACTGGCGATGTGCTCGATAAAATGTACTTTGACCGCGATGACCCAGGTGACACCTATTAAAAATTTTATATCATTTGTAGAATAGATTGTTCAGATTAATTTTAAAAGATGGATTTACTACCGATATCACAAATTCGATAAAATAATTTATTAATTTAAAAATTTAAAAAATTTTCGTCTATGTCGTGACGAAGTAGCGTATTTTGAAAATATACCCGAAGTCAGAGCTTGTGACGTCACTGACCGATCTAGGATCGGGTATAATTTACAAAACAGAAACTAACAAAATGACTCTTTAAAATATACCTCATTTCAGAGCCAAAATCGGGTATGTTTTCAAGTACAAGAATACTACTATGAGTATTTGAATATATACCCGACAATAAATTAGTGTAATCTTATACAGCTACTAATAAGGTATATTTTCAAACTTATTTCAACTGTAATTTATACTCGATCTTCATAAAAAAAAAAAAAAAATTGCACATATGATTTAAAACAAGACTTACTTTGTTGCAAATAAAACAAACCGTTACAATTTTTTGCAATAATTTTTAGCTTCTTCTTATCTTGATTCTTAATTGTTAGCGTGTGAGTTAAACGTGAAAAATTTGTTTAAAATTGAATAATGATTAATAAAACAGATTTAGAAGGGTATTTTACAAAAGCGTATGAATATGGACAATATTATTTGAATTCGAATCCGCTGAAAAATATTTGGTGCAATTAAGGTAGTAAGTAGTCTGGTAACTTGGATTGAAAAAATGGAAATTTTTTTTTTGTTTAATTCGAAAGTACAACATATTGAGAATATATTGTAAAAATTTTAGACCGAAATTCAATGAAAACAAAACAAAACGAAACGAAAAATTCTTTAATCCGTTGCTATTTTATGAAAAAAATGTAAAAAAAAAAAACCTATGCATAACGATAGCTACAATTATGTAATTTAATAATTTTTTTCTTCTTTTAATTTGAAATGATTCATCATTGCAATACCGTTGGTATAATTCGCAATTTTTTGGGTGCATCTGCATTATTAAGTTTGCAAATATTTAATGTTTTTCTATAAAAATTTATATGGACAAATGGATACTCATTAAAGCCTATTTAATTCGACCCTCATATATTCACTCACATTTGCAAAAATATTCGCTAAAATTGTCAATTTTTTGCGACGTCACAGTGCTGTTTTCCCTTAACTAGTTGACTGAACCATTTGTTTACCAATAAATTAAAAGTGGGTATGTTTTTCATACTATTCTATTAAATATTGAGTTTGAAAATATACCCGAGCTCAGTGCTTTTAATGGGTATATTTTCAAGTGTCGAACTATGCTCATTAAACATTGAATGTATACCCGAGTTCAGATACATTGAGCTCTGAATACGGGTATATTTTCCAAATACGCGACGAAGTATATGTAACTGTTTCTAGGATATGATATAATAAAAAACCTGACTAAAAAGGGAACATCACTGTAACAACCGAAAATGGTATATTATGCAATAAGCGCGGGAAATTGTCGATTGCCCACGAAAGCGAAATTGAGCGCACGAACGTAGTGAGTGCGCTCATTCGCTTGAGTGGGCAATCGAAAATCCCGCACGAGTTGCATATACTATTTTTTATTACAAATTTCACATACTTTTTTCCATTATTATTACTATTTTTGACATTTTTATTACTTTTTAAAATAATATTTTTGAATGTTCGTCTTTTTTTTCTAAATTAAATATTGTTTAAATTACTTTGTTGGTGGTTTCTATAGAAATAATTATGAAATATTTATTAAATGAAAAATCAAGAGGCGACTTTGCGTGTTTTGATTAAATTTTGTGTGTTTTATTGCCAATTTGCGTACAGAAAGTAAACTTTCCGCACGCAAAAAAGTATGTGGGAAGAGTACAGTAGGCAAACAGCTATTTTGCGTACAGAAATGTGTGCGCCAAGTTAGTACTTCTACCGCATGAGTAATAAAAAAGTGGTTTTTTGACATATGTTGGGATGGAAGGAAAAGGGTACTAAGAAAATACTCTTAAAGGATGTTATGAGGTGCATATATTGAAGTAAAAAAAAATTATCATTGATAAATATTGAAAATGGCGCCAAGACATGTTAAATTTCCACGACACGCAATGTAGCTGGTGCAAATTTGAATCTGGAACAAAATAAAAAATATCCCCTTAATCTACACTGTTATAGCTAGTGAAACACGCAGAGGATTTTCGATAATTCAAACATTTTTTTATAAACATAAAAATCAATACTTTTAGAATTCTCTACGTGTTTTAAGAGGATATTCTTTATTTTGTTCCAGATTCAAATTTGTGCCAGCTACACTGCGTGCCATGGAGCGCCTCAAATTCAACATGCCTTGGGAAAATGGTTCCGGCGCCGCTATTTTGCAATATTTATCAATGATAATTTTCTTTATACTTCAATATAATTATGCTTAATAATATCCTTGAATAGTATTTCCTCATTACTTTTCCTTCCATAAAAAAAAAGTTAAAAATACGCTTTTTGTTCAACGGTTACAGTGGTTTTGTTCCTTAAGTGGTTAAGTGAAGATTAACCATTCGCTCTTCTGACGGTGAATTTATAAATTATCAGTTACATATTAATTAACCATTCACATTTTGTTTATTAATAATGTATATTTGTGAACTATACTACAGCACAGAACTATATTATTCATCATATTTTTATGATTACCCGCCACCATACAAAATTATTTAAAAAAAAAAAAATAAACACAAAAATATTCAGCAATACTATTGGTGACGCTAAAATTCTCACTCACGCCTCTGGTAATAAAATTAGAACTAGTATTAAGTAAAAATATACGTGTATGTTTAGTTGGTGATATAAAAGCTAATAATCCACAAATAATTTGTATAATACATATTTCTATGCCAATTGAACGTATACGTGTATTTTTACTTGATACTATAAACGAAGAGCCAACCGTAGAAAAAGGCACCTGATAGGTTAAAGGGATTTGTTTCTTACAAAAGATACTATTGATATAGTTAACCCTTTTGAACAAACCATATGGAAAAAATTTTTTGTCTCAAAATGCCGGACTATTTACTGCCAGTGATAAGTACAATAGATAAGGTTACAAAAAAAAGAAAAAGAAAAGAAATCAAAGATCCCAACATCAAAAAAGTGAACCCTAGGAATTTACAAAATATAAATTATACTAAACTATGTTGATAAAATTGAACATTATTTAGAATTATACCGTATTTCGGAAAATCTGTCACAGATGGCGGCATCTGTACCAGTGAAAATATACATATCACAGCATTTTGGGCCGCCATATTGTAGGGCGAGTTAACTCGTCTTAATCATTGAAAGAGTTAAAGAAAATGCCAGGAGACCAGAGCCGGATTACCCACTAGGCCACTCATATAACATAACCTATATTCATCTAAATTAATTTAGATCTCTATAGCAGTAAAAAAAATTATAGAGAATTACTTAACTATTGAATATTACACAGAGCACGTTCCGTTGTACGTCGAAATTGCCTGCCTTTAAAGCAGGCAACCTTATTTTCTGAAGAACTAAGATCAGGCAACCTTTTTTTCTAAAATTAGAAAGTTCAAGCTTTTATTTGCCGCTAAAATCATCTTTTAACTTGTGAGCTAAGCGATTAGCCAAAAAATTAAAAATCTAAAAAGGGTTGCCTAGTAAAGCAGCTTGCTAGGGAATGGGAGTCTCGTGGTATTTTCTTTAACTATATCGATAGTATCTTTTGTAAGAAACAAATCTCTTTAACCTATCAGGTGCCTTTTTCTACGGTTGGCTTTCGGACTACTAGTTCTAATTTTTAAAATCAGAGGCGCGCACGTAATCTTAGCATCGTCAATAAAAGCATTATAAGTAATATTTTTTAATACTACAATATAGTCCACAAACACACAATATAGTGTTGGCAATATTTGAATTATGTATGTAAAAATTGGAGCTGTTATAGAAAATTTCGAGATTTTGATCATTTTGATGCTTCATTGACTACATAAGTATTATCAATAATATTGTGTACGTGCAACCTTTATTAATCAGTAAATTTAGAAAATTTTCCACCACAATGAAAGCACTAAAAGTGAAAACCAGAAAGCAAACAAAATTCTAAATACTCACATTATTTTTATTTGTTGTCTTTCGAACAGTTCTACTTTTATAAGAACCTCCAGCACCTTTTCTAGAATTATGATTCGCCACGTTCGACACATTACTAGACGATAAATTATTATTTAATTTAACCGTCGAAATTCGACTATTGTCTAACGAACAACCAAAATTTGAAACCACCGAGTCCACACCCTTCGTACCGTGTTGTAAAATCAATGATTGAGTATCCGCTAAATTTTCATGAAGAGTGATCTTATCATCTAAAAATTACAAATCAAACTGAAACTATAGGGTTTCCAATCTCAATTCGATTTTATCGAAAATCGATTTTTAGAGAGTCGATCTTCGATTTTTCGAATCAATTCTTTGGAGACCAAATCGATAAAGAGATCGGTAAAATTTACAGGATGAGAGATCGATCTTTTCGGATTTAAATTAGAGTATTTTTAGTAAAAATATGATGCTTTTTCAAAATTATTGTAGAATATATTTTAGCTATTTATGCTGTCAAATAATTTTACCACTTTTATGATTCATTTATGGAAAACTGAGTCAGATTTTGGATTCGTGTGACACTTTTAGCGCAAACTAGAAACCACTTTATTTATATTAAATTCAGCAATTCATCTTCAAAGGAAATTGAAAATTTTTTTGAAACTTATTTGTGATTACCTGATAAAAAACTTCATTAAAACTTTTATATTTTCTTATTTTCTGTAAGTACAAAAATTGAATCGATTTTCGTCAGATCGATCTTTTGTAAGCCGATTTTTCTCCTGCATTGATTTTTGGTTTGACGATTTGAATCGATCCATAAGATCGATTTTTTGGTCAGAGATCGGAAACCCTAACTAAAACCAAACAACTACAAATCACAAAGAAACTCTAAGAACTTACTGTGAACAATATTTGTGATGTTAGATAATGAATTATTAGCGACTTCTGCGTTATTTGCCGCCGATGATATGGCTGAATCGTGTAATAACAGCTGCTGTTGCTTCTGCTGTTGCACCAACTGTACCGCAACCAACGCTGCAGCTAATTTTCTATCTTCTTCAGTGAGATCTTGTGCGGAAAGTATTTCCTCCGGTGGATACTGATCCGGTGGTGGTAAAACTCCGGAACCGCCGGATAAATATAAACCGGCCGCGGTTGCCACATCAATTAATCCTCCAGAATCCATACGCTGAAGTAACGCATTATTTGTATTTATGTAATGACCATCTCCATTGCTAATATTAACTTGAACATTATCCAACAATTCTTTATTTGTATCATCTGTTGCATTCATAACACTTGCAGCATTTGTACTGTCAATTTTCATATTTAAATTTACGCGCCACCGGAAATTGGAATTAATTTGTCGCTTGCACGATCACTCTACGATGTCAAATATTATTTTAAACATTCGTTTTTAATTTTATACGATGGAAATTTGGTGAAATTTTGATTGTTTTGGAATGATTATAGGATATATCACAATAAAAATAACATTTTGAGCAACTATAAAATATATAAAAAATAACTTTTAGAAAATATATATATGGCAATATGTGACAACAGTGTTTCAATAAACGGAAATGACGTTTTCTGGTTAATTCGTATGAATGAAATCGTAAATATTTGAATTTTATCATAAATAAGTAAATTTATTTTTCAGAAAATTTACAATAAATAATTTTTTTAAAAACTTGTGTGAATTAAATTTTAATTCGTTTATATTCATAAAATTAAATTTTTTTTGAAAATAGCCAATCATATTTTTCTTTGAATTTTACGATTATCTACCATATTTATAAAAGAAGTAAATCAAATTTAAATATTTGTTTCAATTCGTAAAAATTCCACGGTTGTATGAACAAATCTTGGAACAAATCCTGAAACGCGTACCGTAATCTGGACTAAATCGAGACATAAAGGTGAATTAGGACAAAACGAGAAAGTCATTCCTGAACTTGCTTTTGATGTAAAGGGGATCATTCAACATAGTGAGCATATACGTGTAATCTTCCCATAATCTTCCTAACTATAGTAGAGTAGGTAATTATTATATTATTTTGGGTAGCAATTGAAACTAATTGTAAGTTTAAAGTAGATAAAAAATATCTATTGAAAAATCAATTAAAATTGACATCTTCTAGCCAGGATTATATTTTGTTTCTTAAAAAAAATTATTTATTTCTGTGTTCTTATGAATAAATTGTTTAATCAAATCTTTAGTTAATATTTTGCACTGATTACTGAATCGAACATATTAACAATGGAGTATCATAAGATCTTACTTATAGGAAAGGAA
Source organism: Brachynemurus nebulosus (assembly GCA_035578155.1). Classification (NCBI taxonomy): domain Eukaryota; kingdom Metazoa; phylum Arthropoda; class Insecta; order Neuroptera; family Myrmeleontidae; genus Brachynemurus; species Brachynemurus nebulosus. The sequence goes on along the minus strand of JAPWDM010000001.1, from coordinate 17,806,737 downwards.
TTACTTATAGGAAAGGAATTTACAAAATTGGTCAGGAAAATGGTAAATATAAGGCTTTCTTTTTTTACCACTCGCGGCGTTAATAATGCTCGAATGCTGATGTGAATATAGCGAATATAGAAACATAAAACGGATAAACAGAATGTTACTACAGTAGTTATTCTCAAATGGAAACACGTCGGGACTGGGGAAGTAAGTGCTTCCATTTGAGAATCACCAATGTCGGTTGATGATATTTAATAATGAGGAAATACATAGAAATTACATATGTATGAAATAAACTCTTATAGTTTAAATTACTTTATACGGCGGATATCCAATGGTACTGACTCCGATTTTACATAGTGACGTCAGCGAATTATATAAGTAATATACAATATAAATGATGCGACGCAAAATAAAAATTGTTAAGTTTATTTTAAAAACGATCGAAAAACCCACTTTATAACTGAGTTGAACATTGAAAAAGATTCCAGAAGATTCTATTCAAAAGCTAACAAAGATAATATAGAAGCCCGCGTTTCCATTTGAGAGTGTTCCATTTCAGAATAAGTACTGTACCGCTTTCGTATCCATCGAACACGAGTGCCATCTTTGATTTGGACACTTTTTTGAATACATTGAGTTTTGTCTGCTTGTCTAATCTCCACAATATTAACACTTTCAGTCCCACGGCTTCGGCATCCGAAACCAAACAAAACTTCCCCAGAGGCCGACCGCGATCAATGATTAATTGATTAGTTGATTACTCATTATGTGTGCGATGTTTATCATGTTTATCATTCTTCATCACACGGATGTGTTCCCATTCACACAAACACATACATACCAACAAACACTACTCTCTTGGTTTCTATGTATAAAAAATTTTAAGATAAACAAAAAATACATAAAAAATATAATTTATATTTCTAAATAAAATTGATTTGAATGCCAGTGTATATGTAGTATGTATGTACGTATCACGTAGTACGTCTGTTTACAGTTTTACACATACATACGTGTGGCACTGTGTTGTGTGTTTGAATCATTTTATTTTATGTATTTGTTTATATAGTTTTTTTTTTTAAATATTGCCGGCTTCCGGGGAAATTTACTATGAAAGTGCTCGGGCCTCATAGTGTTAACATAATAAGTTTCGATATGTATAGGTCGATTCTCTCCGCAATGATATTTTGAAACATATGAGAAAGAATACAGCAAACTCCTATTTGCTTTAGTTTGTTTTTTTTAAGAACAAAATTATTTTATTTTATAGATAAAATATATTGAAATTCCAATTTAATTTAACATAAAGACGCATAATTGACTGATAACTCGGAATAATTATTTTTCGTTTAATTGTTTACTTATTTTTCATTTTCATAAAAAAGAAATCATGAATTCCTGATTATCTACAAAAAAATCGGCTTCGTGTGAGTTGGTCGATTTTTTAAGTGCGAGTTGACTCGTGCGTCAAAGGTTCCATACCGTAGAGTTCAAAGCAAATTTCGTACCTATCTATATGTTACCATTTTGGAAATGCAACCACAACATATAAAAAATCTGTTCTTTGAAGGTTTCTCAATCAATATAAAAAACATGTATTTAGAATTTTAAGAAATATTTATTATTTGGCATTAGGAGGCCAAACCAAATAATCAGTTTTAAAATTTCCAACTTCCTATCTGAAAGTTTTGCTTTAGAGGATTCTGAGAGACGGACAAATTTGACTTTAGGAATTCCGTTTGTAGATATCATTGATATGAAACCCTAAAAATATTTGACAGATCCAGCTCTTAACTTTCTAGAATTAACGTTAAATCACGTTGAACTGTTCCTTAACTTTTATTAATATAAAAAAATAATATAAAATAAAACACCTTCGGACTTTGTTAAATTTTTTTTATTGAATAAATTTTAACTTAAAAAAAAAATCGTACATAAAATTTATTGTGGAGCGTCGCCAGTTGGCATCGTTCTGATAATATCTGAATCTCCAGGATCTGTGATCGACATTGTACACACTCGGAAATATTTACCGCAAGCGGTTCCTAATTCAATATTATTGCCAGTGTAATGATGTACACCAGTTTTGGCTAACATAGCATAATATTCAATTTCGGATTTTCTTAGGGGTGGTGTGTTATTGGCAATAATGATAAGTTTTGCTTTACCTTGTCGAAGTGTCTGAAACAAAAAAATATATATTTAGGATTTTATTAAATACACTGAGGTTTGATTTTTTACCTTTAAAGTCTGTTTGTATCCTAGACAGTATTTTCCGGATTTCATAACCAAAGCCAATCGGCTGTTGATACTTTCCATCGCCTTTTTCTGCTTTTTTTGGGCCACCATTTTGACAGTGTGTTATTATCTGGAACTAAGATAAAACTGAATATAAAATATTATTAAAATACATTTTGATTACCCATTTTTAAGATTAAATTTCCTTACTTGAGAAATTGAATTTCACACGTGGTGAAGTACCACAGTCTACCACTTAGAAAAGGAGCAAAAAATATGTCTGTTATGTCAACTAAAAAATCTAAAATCTCTACTAAAAGGAATTAAATCTACTCATAAAATTTATACTATTTCCAAGATAACTTCACCCATTAATACGTAGACGGTCATGGACGTTGATGTCGGATGAAACCTGACTAACTACAACTGCTACAACACAACGCCGTACCAAGTCAAAGTTCTATATAAAAGTTATTAGTTGTTAAAATAGTATGTATACTATTTTGTACAAAATAATATTAGAATAAAGAAATAATAAATAATAATATACTATGTAAATAATAATAGAAGCTAATACAAAGTAGTATTGGCTTCTGTAAGTATACCGGTAGACATTATTCCATTCAGGGAGTTAAAATGCATATTTTGTAGTTTTAAGACTATTCCAAAGTGTATGAGATAGAGGAGAAGTAGCCCATAAGAGCTAATGTAAAAATAATAGTATACGAGTTTCAGCACCTCGAGTAAGGTTTCCGCGAAAATCCAAAACCAGCACCAGAATCCAATTTAAAAAATATTCAAATGAAACCGAATACCTCGTCTCCTCCGCAAAGGCCAACAAACTTATTAGTTGGTTGCCGCAGACTCCAGATGTCACTTATAATTATATTTTTGTAGAGTCCCTATAATAAATAGAGTCGTGACATGTCATCCATTTTCTGTCCAAAATAGAGCGGGAAGCTTCAAAATTAATTATCACATGTTTCAGTAAATATTTTTGAGAACATAATTATTGTTAATAAGTTATGAATTAATGAACAATTAAAAATATTTAATTTAATTATTCTTTCTAGGTTAATCTAAATGATTTTTGTTAATATTTAATTTATTTCTAATGTATTTTACGGAAACTGTGGACAGAAAATGCCGGAACTAATCAGCATTCCGCACACATGTCACGACTCTATTCATTATAGGGACTCTATATTTCTGTATATTTCTGCTTCTCTTCTATTCCAGACTCTTTGGAATATTCAAGTCATTGGCTGTGTTCGAACAGAAAAAAATTCTTTAAGTGCTTCAAGCCGCTTCATATTACTGAGTAGTTTTCTTCCAGGGCAGAAATCAAGTGACACGTAGTTTTGTCTTACACCAAATTTAAATTTTACTTCGATAAATTACAAAATTCTGCCATATTGTTGTTTACTCTGATGGTTCTTCAATAATATGACCTATAATGTAATTCGTATTGTGTAAAATATAAAAGAAAATAACAAATTTTCCTATGAATAACTTTTATTGAGGTTATTTTGTTTAAATATCTACGACGAAATTTTGCTTTTTGGTGCTTTGTTATCCTTAGTAAATAGTCATTTTGCTTTAAAGCGCTTCAAAGAATTTTTTCTGCTCGAATGCAGCCATTAGTTAACCCAATAAAGAATGTTTACGAGTGCATCCCGCTGAAATGCGAGTACCAAATGTAAGTTATTTTTATGTTATAGCAAACAAAATGGAAATAAGGAAGAAACATTAAAATATTTTTAGTGATAAACGAATACATAATATGCCTTAAACGGATACTTATTGAATGTAGCTTAAGTTATCTTGGAAATACTATATTGAATTCAAAAATTAAAAGTAGGGGAAAAATGTAAAACATATTTAAAAATTTTTGTAAATGACATGTATGTATATAAAAAAATTTAGTTTTCAGAAATCCCTTATTTTATAGTGTTATTTAACCTTTTGTTTGTCTTGCATTAACAAATATTTGAATATTCCAGATATAAATAAAATATTTCTTTTAAAAAAATTATGTATTTATCTCAAAACAGTAACACATAGAGTTATACATGAAAATAAAATCTTTCTACCGTAACATTTTAATAGGAATTCCTATTGGAATAACCGTTTTCGACACCGTAGGTATGAACTCTTGATTTTAAATAAGATTCTATCGAAATATTAACAATTTAATATTTAATATTATTACTTAAGTAGGATATGTAGCTCGAGTGGACGGACTATCCATGCAACCTGCTTTAAATCCGGATTATCGAGTAACGGATTACATATTCCTAAACCGTTGGGCAGTTAGATCATACGAAGTTGAACGTGGCGATATAGTTTCGTTAATTTCACCAAAAAATCCAGAGCAGAAAATTGTTAAACGTATTATCGGTTTACAAGGTGATATTATCGATACAATTGGTTATAAAAAGAAGTACGTTTGTATACCAGAAGGACATTGTTGGATTGAAGGAGATCATACAGGAAGTTCTTTAGATTCAAATACATTTGGTCCAGTTGCCTTGGGGCTAATTACTGCAAAAGCATCGGCGGTTGTTTGGCCACCATCACGGTGGCAACGCTTAGAAACGTATTTACCTGAAGATCGAGTTCCTATTAATTTAAAGTGAGATATATTCAGGATAATTATGTATTAGTGGGGCTCCACCCATTTTTAGCTCTAAAAGAAAAACTAATGATCGGTTCTGATACCTTAGCACCCCAGCAATTATTTTTTGAAATTTTATCTTCTCATATCGTTAGTTCGTCGTTTGTTCTTTATTGTTCGTCAGTTATTATTGTTTGTTCGTATATTGTTTATTTATAAAAAATTACATAAAAATGCAAACTCAGACTAGCCCCCCACATACTAATTATGGTTTTTTTTTTATTTCTACTGGCCTTTTATTATGAATAAACGTTTGTTCTTATATAAATGACGTTTGTTCTATCATCAAAGTGACTTCTTTCGGCTTTAATTAACAATTTTTTACATTTTTTAATTAGTTCAATTGTCATGGCATAGTAGTAGCATTGCGCATGCGCCAAATTTACTTTTAAGCGGTTCTCATCAATTGGCGGATGCGCAATGCTACTACTATGCCATGACAATTGAACTAATTAAAAAATGTAAAAAATTGTTAATTAAAGCCGAAAGAAGTCACTTTGATGATAGAACAAACGTCTTTTATATAAGAACAAACGTTTATTCATAATAAAAGGCCAGTAGAAATAAAAAAAAACCATAGTTAGTATATGGGGGCGCTAGTCTGAGTTTGCATTTTTATGTAATTTTTTATAAATAAACAATATACGAACAAACAATAATAAATGACCAACAATAAAGAACAAACGACGAACTAACGATATGAGAAGATAAAATTTCAAAAAGTAATTGTTGGGGTGCTAAGGTATCGGAACCCTAATGATCCGATTTGAAAGATTTTTCTTTTAAAATGTTGGTACTTGACGTAATTATACACTTTCACGGTCACTTGTTTTTTTTTTTTTTTGCTATAATTAAAAAAACGCCGTGAGCAGCGGGGCCCCATCACGGTAGTCGAATTTTCCCCTTCATCTTCGGTATTGAATGTCTACAAGCGAAATGTGATTGAAAGTCTACAACCGAATTGTCATTTTGTTGGTTTCAAAACTGGTGATGAGTGTTCGGCTGATCGAGGCTTTAAAAAAAGGTTTTAAGTATTTAAGGGCTGTATCTCAGTAAATTTCAATTTTGTGCCGAAAACAGGTAGCAGAAAAAAAGCCAACACAATTCGTACGAGGACATTCCTGCCTATGTTTATCCGCTAATTGCCTCTATGTTTTAGTTTTAAATATTAAAAAAGGACCTTAAATAGTAAACTGGAAGGCCTTTATAAAGATATTTTTTCTTTCAAAAAAAAAAAAAAATAAATAAATAAATAAAAAATAAAAAAAATAAAAAATAAAAAATTATTTCTTCGGTGTTGAGTGTCTACAAGCGAAATATAATTGAAAGTCCACAAGCGATTTGTAATTTTGGTGGTTTCAAAACTGATAATGAGTGTCCGGTTGATCGGGGCTTTATAAAAAGATTTTAAGTTTTTAAGGGCTGAATCTCAGTAAATTTCAATTTTGTGCCGATAGAAGTTAACAGGGAAAAAGCCAACACAATTCGTACGAGGGCATTTCTATCCATGCTTATCCGCCAATTGCCTTTGTGTTTTACTTTTAAATATTAAAAAAGGAACTTAAATAATAAAACTGGAAGGCTTTTATGAAGATATTTTTTCTTTCCAAAAAAATCCAAAATTTCTATTTTATAAATACTAAAAATCCAAAATTCCTAATTTATAAATAAACAGTGACTTTAATAACATTTTTAAATTACTTAATATGTATGTATTTCATTTGTCATAAAAGTAAGTTCACTTTTTTTTAAATTTTTTAAAATTACTATTCGCCTACTTGTATTTAGAATAAACATAATGCTTTTAAAACACATTTAACAATAGCATTCAATTCCGATGTAAAAATGGGAGAAGTGGGGGGAAAAGTGGTGCGGACTCCCTACAAGGTACTAGCTGGATACTAACTGAATACACGTACAAAATTTCAGCCCTCTAGGTTTCCTTATGGAGTCTCTAGACATGTTAGAAAACAATCAAAAAAATTAAGGAAATATTGGCGTAAAAATCGTGGGGGTAAGGGTTAAAAGTTGAAACCTCCAAAAAACAGTGTCTGGCTATTAGCTTAACCTGTACACCAAATTTCAGCCCTCTAGGTTTATTTGGGGAGATTTTGACCCGAACAAAACTGTTAAAAAACAAGAAAAATCATGTTCTTTTGGGTATAAAAATGGTGGGGGTAGGGGTTAAAAGTCGAGACCCCCAAAAGGCACCCCCTTGATACTAACTCAATCCGAATACAAAATTTCAGCCCTCTAGGTTTATTCGGGTGACCTGTGCGAGTGGTACAAACTTCGAAAACGTCGAAAATGCATGAAATTGTAGCTTAAAAATGAGGGGGGTGGGGGTAAAATATTAAAACCTCCAAAAAGCACAACCTAGGTACGAACTTTATCAACACACCAAATTTCAACCCTCTACGTTAATTCTGGGGGGCTGGGGGCCTGTTAGATCCAGCGAAAATCGTTTTTCCCCCCTCTACTCCCACCATATCATCCTAGGAAGCTGAATTTTGGATATGTTGTAGATAATTGACCGAAACATTATTTAAAACCGGTTTGAAAAAGTTTTATTGCTTTTCCGCCCCCCACCACCCCCTTAAAGGTCGGGTCAGAAAAAAAATTTGCCCAAAATTTGACCCCAATTTGATAGTATGAGGTGCCTCGAAAATGAGCCCCATTTACCAAATTTCATCTCTTAACTTCCATAGGGGGGCCCTACACAAATTAAAAGGTGGCGGGAAAATATATATATATATATATATATATATATATATATATATCAGACATTTTTTTTTCTACATATTCGTGTTCTACGGGTCCGAAAACGGATAGCGCCCCTACTCTCGCCTCTCGCAGCTCTTATCGTATAGACTGTATAAGTCTAATTTTTCGGAGAAAATTCGACTAAAAACTAATGGTCCAATTTTAATGATCTTTTTTTTTAAATGCTGGTCATTACGGCGGATTTATGATAAAAAATCACAGAAATAAGTAAAAATGAATATTTTTAAGAGTTTTATAGCTTTAAATGGACAAAAATGTTACGAATAATCGCTCATAAAATTTTTTTACGTGGTTATATCAACTTCTTATATATTTTTTCTTGTAATCTACATAAAAAATGAACAAACTAAAAAAAATTAAAAACACTACTCGATTTTTTACTACTAAAAATACAACGAATACTAAAAAACAACAAATTTTTACGAATAATGCTTTATAAAATTTTTTTACATTATGAAATCAACTTCTCAACTTTATTTTTGGGCAAAGGGAAATTGGAACTCTTATTTAATTAGCTTTTGTCCAAAAATAAAGTTCCAGTGCTGCTCCGCCGTCCTTTTACTTCCCAGCCTTTTCCAGCATTTCTAGTATCGGTATCGAGTTCTAGTATTTTTTTTTTTATGACGAACATTTAAAAAAAAATCATTAAAGTCGGACTATTAGTTTTTTAATTACAGCTAAAAGAAACCAGGTGACCATGAAAGTGTATGTTTACCAAAATGTTCGCCGCTACGGCGGATTAGTTAAAAAATACTACAATTCGATATCAATACTGAAAATGCTGGGAAACTGTCGTTAAATTTGAAAATATTCAATTTTTTTAGGTTTTGTTTTTTTATTTTGTATGCATGTATGTCAAAGTCGAAGTATATTGTCAAAACTAACTAAACTAACTTCACCTAGTTTTTATATCAAAGTCGAAACTTTTCTAGCTTCCTCGACCTGAATTATTTTTTTTTAACATCCTAAATATACTGCAATTGTTATTTATTTTTTTTTTAATTGGGCTGGAGCTCCACTAATGCACAATTACCATATTTAGCACTTAATTCGGAGTTAAGGAATTCGTGCTTTTTTATATTTTTAGAAAATCAAGATCGCCTCCAAAATGAGATCAGTATATTTCGTAAATCGCTTAGAATTTGATTTTGCGTGTGGAAATGGTGTCCTAAGAGATGCAATGGCGATTGGCGACGTAGATAACGATGGAAGAAATGAATTAATTGTAGGAAATAGTAGTGGTGACGTTGTAGTTTTTAAGGTAAGTTCGAAAACTAATTAATACAATATTGTAAAAAAACAAATTGTTTAATACACTGTAAAAAAATATTAATAGGGTAAGAGCCAATTACAAAAAATAACTGGTTTAGGTATGATCAGTTGTATTGGAATTGGGGATATTTTAAATTGTGGATCGAATGCTTTGGTAGTAATTGGAGGAGATGGATGGTGTAGAATATTCTATTGTACAAATACAGTTTCGTCAAAAACTAGGTAATTTTTATACAGTGTAAATAATGTAAGAGTTGCAGTTTTTATTATGGATAAACTGTTATCTTAATAAAAAAATGGTTCTTATAATAAAAATTGTAGCTACCGGTGAGGGAAAACCGATTGCTATAGCCAGGATCTTTATAGGTTTTGTGATTTTCGTGCTATGATGCAAGCTTATCTTAAATGGCTCACCATATAATTTCGTTGATAAAACTGTTCTAATATTTTTTCCAATTCAATTTTCTTAAATTGTTTAATTTCGCGATAAAAATATAGGTTTTCCTAGAATTTAGGTTCAGTCAAAAAGGTTTCTAAGAATTTTATCCAAGAAACGAAATTATAAGATGTTGCACTCAATTTTTAATGATTTTAAAGGTTTTTGTCCTAGCCAAAAATTTGACAGCAGTTTGAAGCGGCTTAAAGCCCTTTAAAGATTTTTTGATTGAATTCAGTGTTTGATGACAATAGGTAAGCTGTGAGAGAACGACAGCAGGTATGTACGGCGGTATACAGCGCGTCAAAAGTGTGGACCCCCATAATGGGTGGCCGATTAATTTTTAGACACCTGCGTGCCAAGCACAGTTCAACACAAAATTAATCGGCAATCCATTATGGGGTTCACATGTGTGTCGCCGTACATACCTGCTGTCGTTCTCTCACAGCTTACCTACTGATAACATTAGCGTGTATTTGAAAAATTTGAGTTTTAAAGCACAATTGCTCAAAAACAGAAATAAAATTATAGAAACCTGAGTATTACTGGTAGTACTGAGACATAGACTAAATCTTATAACAATTTTTAAATATAGGTTTCCATTTTAAAAGTAAAAAATTCTTTTTGAAGAAAACCGTAAGTTAAATTTAATAGATTTGAGTGTTAATAAATAATAAACAAATACTTTACTTTGCAAAATACCACTTTTATTTTTGAAACTGTGACAATATCGTTTCGAACCATTAGTTCATTTTCAAACAGAACTAACGGTTCTTTCTTTTCTGTTTGGATATGAACTAACGGTTCGAAACAATATTGTCACAGTTTCAAATTCAAAAATAAAAATGGTATTTTGCAAAGTAAAGTATTTGTTTATTATTTACAAATATGGAATACCATAAAGTAACGCTCAAATCTATTAATATTATTGAGCGTTACTTTATGGTATTTCATATTTGATATTTTACTAATATCAAAACCGTAAGTTCTAGAAGCTTGGTAATTTTTTCATAGATGTCTCCCTCTAAGTATCTATACTTTTGTCTTAATCTTTTTTCGAATAGTTGAATATTTTAGGAATAAAACAAATGTCAACTCTCAGATTATTTGACATATATTTTATAAAAGTTAACGTAAATAAAATTATTACTAATTAAATTTTAATTTTTAAATTAAAATAAGTGAAAATGCCTCTGATACCGCTACCGGAAGTTACTTAGAGTGTGTGCACGTTCAAAGAATTCCAGCAAATTCAAAGGTACTCTTAATTTTTAATATTATACAGAAAACATCCACTAAAAGTATAGTAACTTTTGATAGGTGGTCTTACTAGGTGATATTGATGGTGATGGTTTAACCGAAATGGTTTTGGCTCTAACCGACCGTGTTGTCAGATCGTATCGTTGGTATAATTCAGAACCATTAACCCCAGATCTAGAACAAATGTCTCCAAAACGTAAAAGAAATTTTAAAACAGGTAAAAAATTGAATTTTTATAGAAATCCTAGAAATGCACATTTATTTTTGACCTAGGAAAACTGGTGTGTTTAAACAAATGGGAATCTAGTAACCAAATTGGAGCCGTTACCTTACAACGTAATCCAAACGGGCCACCGGCACTTCTAGTAGCGCAGCCTGGAGGAACATTCATGAGAATACGATGTAACACTGAAAATAACACTTCGGAACCGTATTCCGATGATGCAAGTGTCCACAGCGAAAATTTAACTGCCCCAGGTGTTGATTACCAATTTCTTGGAATTTCTCGTATGCGCAACCAAAACGTCTCCACAGAAGTGCTGGCCGACTTGAAAATAAAAGAAACTAATGCAGATGATTCACAAAAATTGAAACCGTATGCTGTAGCTACACTAGATGGCACCATTATGCTAGTGAGAGAAGAAAATATTTTATGGTAAGTTTCTTTACTAGATTAAAACCAAAAATGATCACCTGGATGGTAATTTTCGGTATCAGGGCGATTCAAGTTGATCATCAAATATTCGCACTAGAAAAACTCGATATCACTGGCGATGGAACGGAAGAAATAGTGGCGTGTTCATGGGATGGGCAAACCTCAAGATAAAAATAGTATCCGATTTCAATTAGATGAGCCGGTGCAAGCTTTCTGTTGTGGATATTACACAATTGATAATGATAAACCAGAAGGTTCGGCTAGTCTAGTATATGTCACTTTTAAAAATAAGGTAAATTTTGAAAAATACGAGTTCAGTTAAAATATCAGAAATGAGATTTTCTTTTATAGATTTATGTTTATCACGATCTCCAAATTTCAAGTATGGTCTCACGAAAATTGAATTTGGATTTACCAATTTTTAATGAACTAGAATCGCTGAAAGGGCTGTCTGAGGCGGAACAAAAAATTCAAAAAAAGAAAATAGTCGAAAAATGTTTATATTATTATCATAGTAGATAGAAGAGGAACTAAAAAATATTTATTTTTGTTTAAGAAAATTGTTAAAATTACATAGCAGTTAAAAATAAATGTTATTCCAATAACAGAATGGTTTGTTTTAATTCACACTACTTTCACATTTTTACCTGCAATTGAGTTTTTGAATAAAAAATAATTATCATTTTTTTTTTTTTTTATTTCAGTACTAGTTATATCATAAATAATATTGATAATTAATCAATGCCAAAAAAATTTAAAAAATATATAATAAATAATAAATTAACATTTTATTTTAACCATAGAGAAAATTTTTGTTTCTCAAAATGCCGGTCCTTTTACTACCAGTGGCAAGTCGAATAGGTAGGGTTAGAAAAAAGGAAAGAAAACCGGTGATGTCAACATCACAAAATGCCAACCCTAGGAATTTGCAAAATTGAAATTATACTAAACCGTGTTCGTGTAAAATTGTACAATTATACTGTATTTCGAAAAATCTGCCACAGATGGCGGCATCTGTACCAGTGAATTAGAGTCCAGTGAATATATACATATCAAAGCATTTTGAGTCGCCATATTTCATGACGAGTTAACTCGTCTTAATCATTTAAAGAGTTAATTAAAACTTATAAAATTTTAAAAAATTTCATCTTGTTATAAACAGCATCACAAAAGATCGCGATGCCTGTGACGTCATAATGGTAATAGTCAAATACTATTGACAACTTGTACATACTGTTAGTCAAAATTATTAAAATTTAGTTCGAAAAATTATTGGTGGTTATTGAATTAATTAGCATTGTCGGATAAAGACTACTGGTCGCAGAATATTTAACATCTTTGTATTATTACCATATACATACCAAGCTCCCATGACGCACGCTCTCATTTAACAATTACGTCATCACACAAGATAATTTCAAAGCAAATGTGTTTGAGTGTGTTTGTATGCCGTTTACAGTTTAACTCTTATGCGTCTTTTGTATTTTTTTACCTGCCGTTAACTTGTGTTAAAAAAACAAACAATGATAAAAATTTATGTATTGAAGTTTTGTCATCTAAATAATAGTTTGTAACAGTAAATTAATAGCAAATATATAAATTAGAAACATTAACGCCCATTAACAATTTTTCCTCCAGTGGATTGTTAAATGAGAGCTTCCTCTGTAATTGTACAAAACAAGCTCGATAACTTTTAATTAGACATTTTAAATAAGATATTCAATACAAAAATGTTTATAGCAAGCAATAATTTAAAATAAAAAGACTAATGTATTTTCAGGTAGATAAACATTATGACATCACATATGCATTCGAGACATTCAATAGAAACACATACGTACAAGGGCATTCCTACCCATGCTTACCTGCCGATACCCTTTGTGTTTTTTTTTTTTTTTTAAATATTAAAAAAAGGACTTGAAGATATTTTTTCTTTCCAAAAAATCCAAAATTTACTTAATATTTATGTATTGCATTATTGTTATAAAAGTAAGTTCATTTATTTTTAAATTTACTATACGCCTACTTGTATTATAGTATAAAAATAAAGCATTTTAAACACATTTAACAATACCATTGAATTCCGATATAAAAATAGGAGAAGTGGGGGGGGAAGTAATGTGGAATCCCTAAAAGGCACTAACTGGATACTAACTCAATACATGTACAAAATTTCAGCCCTCTAGGTTTACTCAGAGAGTCTCTAGGCGTGTTAGAAAAAAAGCAAAAAAATCAAGGAAATATTGGCGTAAAAATCGTGGGGGTAAGGTTTAAAAGTTGAAACCTCCAAAAAGCAGTGGCTGGCGATTAACTTAACCTATACACAAAATTTCAGCCCTCTAAGTTTATTTGGGGAGATTTTGACTCGAACGAAACTGTTAAAAAACAAGAAAAATCATGTTCTTTTCTGTATAAAAATGGTGGAGGTAAGGGGTAAAAGTTGACACCCCCAAAAGGCACCCCCTTGATACTAACTCAATCCGAGTACAAAATTTCAGCCCTCTAGGTTTATTTGGGTGACCTGTGCGAGTGGTACAAACTTCGAAAACGTCGAAAAAGCATGGAATTGTAGCTTAAAAATGGTGGGGTGGGGGTAAAATATTAAAACCTCCAAAAAGCAGACCCTAGGTACGAACTCTATCAACATACCAAATTTCAACCCTCTAAGTTAATTCTGGGGGGCTATGTGGGCGCGTTAGATCCAGCCAAAATCCTTTTTCCCCCTCTACTCCCTCCAAATCATCCTAGGAAGCTGAATTTTGGATATGTTGTAGGTAATTGACCGAAACATTATTTCCAACCGGTTTGGAAAAGTTTTATTGTTTTGTTGCCCCCCACCACCCCTTTAGAGGTTGGGTCGGACCCAAAATTTGACCCCACTTTGATAGTATTGTTGTGCATCGGAATGAGCCCCACCTACCAAATTTCAGCTCCCCCCGCCCGTAGGGGGCGCCCTACACATATCAAAAGGTAGCGGCAATATATACAGTAGAGCACCACTTTTGTCAAGAAAAAGTAGTCTCCAAAAGTGGTGCTTGACAAAAGTGATGCTTTTTGACCAGGGGCGATTCACAAATATTGTAAGATTATGTTTTGAATTAAAATTGTTTTTTTAAATATTAATAAAGGAAAGAAAGTAGTGACGAATTAAAAGTTATTTATCTCAGAAAATATTTTTTCATTTCTTGTTTTATTAATTTGCTTTGGAATGATTTTGTTTACATTTTACGTATGACAAAAACCGCCACAGAACAGAATACATATAGATAAACATTCTGTGTACAATAATTAAAATCCAGATTCCCACGCTTTGAGGTCTGTTGTTGTTTGTCTTTACCATTACCGGTATATTTATTTGTTTCTTTTGATAAAATTATGCGTCATGGTCTATTGCACATGGATTTAATATTTATGTACTTGACATTTTTGATGCAACTTTCCAAAAGTGATGTTGACTAATTTGATGCTCTCAAAAAATTTCTAAAACTGATGTTTCCATTATCTGTGCTATACTGTATATGACATTTTTTTTCTTCATAATCGTGTTCTACGGATCCGAAAACGGATAGTGCCCCTAGTCTTGCCTCTCGCCGTTCTTATCGTATAGGCTGTATAAGTCTAATTTTTTCAAGGAAAAATGCGACTAAAAACCAAAAATTCCAGTCGGAAAATCTTTATAAAAAGATTTATTTATAAAAAGTCAAAAAATACATCTTATTTTTAACGAACTCTTCAGTGCTCCAATATTTTGCTAATAATTACAATTTTCTTCAATAAAAATAAAATATGGAATATTTATAATTAGATAAAAGTTTATTAAAAAAAGGAATAAATACAAAATACTTCTAAAAATTGCAATACACGTTATAATACATTTATGAATTCCTTTTTAAAATTAAATCAATCCTAAATCCATAAAATCTTTCATAACGTTTACTAGGACCATTCTTTTCTCTTTTGTTTGCAATGGTTTCGCATTGAAAATTAGTGCTACGTCCGTGGGGTCATCTCCCTAATTAAAAAGAAAATTTTCAAATTTTATGCAAAATCGATTAACAATTCAATATTTACCTCCATTTTGTCTAGATCTGTTACTTCATCATCCTCGAGCAATGCTACCGGACAGGCTTCCAAACACATTGCCATACCCGTTATACCATATTTACGCCATTCTTCACGAAAATCTTCCCACGTGAACAATGACGCGTCCGAACCCAGTTCTACCAATCGTTTTGTGAATTGATTATGATAAATTCGAAGAATATCCTCGAAATGTTTTTTTCGACATTCATGATCTATACCGACAAAGATGAAAAATGCTAAATCAACAACGGCGGAACTATACCTACAAATAAGATAATTTATTAAAATTTTTTAAAAGTTTACAATCCGATAAGATGTGTGTGATGCTACCATGGACAGGTAGCATATCATGGGTAATACACTCTCACAAGGAGATGCACCCAGAGTGAAATTCGGGATTTTGATGAAGCTTTGCTGGTGTGTAGAATAGACAAAAATAAGGGAGCCATATTTTTTTTTATCGGCCATCTTCCACGTTTACGGGGTGAAACCAGTCCCTAAAGTTGGGGATTCAAATCGTATTTCTTAAGATACAGTAGACTCTCGTTAATTCAAATCTGCGATAATTCGAAACTCTCTATAATTCAAAGGTATCACGAGTTCCCTACAAAATCTCTTTATATATTTCGAACTAAAACAATACATTTTTATACACTTGGTAATTCGAACGAAAAAATCATTGCTACGTAACAAAACGACGCATTAATTCGAACTCATCGGCGTCAAACACTTGACAATTCAAAGTTGCCGAAAGAAAGAGACAGAAAGATTGTAAGTACATTTTGAGACAAATTCAAGTTTATTCATCGCAAATGCTTAAAAAATTAAAATTGTTACCTGTGATAATTCGAACCTCTCTACAATTCGTAATATTTTAATGGTCCCTCGAGTTTCGAATTAACGAGAGTCGACTGTATCTCAAAAACTATAAGAGATAGAGGAAAACTTTAAATTGACGAAATGTTACTCTTTAAGACCTATTCACCTGTATAGGTTAAACCAGGGCCGGGTTCATAAATATATAAAATAGGTATAAAAAATATCGAATATGAGTAACCAAATGTACACATGGCTAAATTACCAATTAAGTTAGTACTGAAAAATATATGAATCATTATCTGAAAGTAAAAATTTACATTTTCATGATGAAAATCAATATAAAAATAAAAAAATATAGAACGTATTTGCAATCAATAATAATGCAATATAATCTACCCTATTTTTTTCTTCCATATATGGCTTGGATACCACACATATTTCGAAAAAACGCAAAAACACATAACCCCTAATTTTTGTTGCTCTTGCTATTTATGATGGCAAAAATTTGATACATTGAACCATTCAGGCAGTATAAGAAAATTTACCCCCATTTTCACCCCTCCAGTCCCTCTTATGAACCCGGCCGTGGTTTAACCTATACAGGTGAATAGGTCTTTCAAAGAGTAACATTTCGTCAATTTAAAGTTTTCCTCTATCTCTTAGTTTTCGAGATATCTTAAGAAATACGATTTGAACCCCCAACTTTAAGGGCTGGTTTCACCCCGTAAACGTAGAAGATGGCCGATAAAAAAAAATACGGGTCCCTTATTCTTGCCTATTCTACACACCAGCGAAGTTTCAAATCCCGAATTTCACTTTGGGTGCATCTCCTTGTCAGTGTAATGACAAGAATGTAATGATAATTTCTATAAACGTGCAAGCTCTGTGTTTGTATACCTTTTTGGCATACGCTTTATACCCTTTATACGGAATTGTTGATAAATTGTTGACATGGTACAGAGTTTCTTCAATGTGTTAAAAATATTGTCAGTCCCTGGGAAAGTTTACTGCGCAGACGCGCACACTGTATAGTGTTAATTAACTTCTTTGATGATTAACTTGTTAAGCATATAGGTAATTAAAAATGTTTCGAGCTATGTTTATTCATAAGATCAATATCATTTATGACGATTTTTCTAATCTATGGTAAAATGTCATTGTGGCAATTAATATTTTTTGATTTAAGAAGTGTTTCATCGTTTTATTTAATATTTTTGTATATATATTTGTAAGAAAATGTGCTATATTTGTAAAAATTATCTAGGTAATATTAAAGACTATTAATTAAAGTCTGTCACTCATGGTAGTAGTTTGTAACTAAAGATTATATGTCGTAATCTGTTATAAACGTGTTGTATAGCCCAATTATTAAGAGACATTCCTTCGTTTGCGCAGGTGGAGTGGGTAAAATAAATCAACTCACTGGCCTATGGTTCATAAGACACATGTATTTGACAGATATCGACCTTACCTTCAAAATGACTTAGACTGATCCATTTTAAAATGCGTTTCTGCGCATCTCTCAGTTCATTTTCGGTCGGGTCTAGTTTGAGTTGAAATAGGTGAAATTAATTAAAGCTGGTCTGACAAAGTTACTATAGTTATTTTAATATAAAAATAACAAAAAGGAAAAGAGACACAATTGGCACGTCTAATTTTGCTTCATTTGTTGATTTATGAAGTTTCTTTTGGGTAGCTATTAAATATAATGTTGATTCAAAATTCGACCATTTACTCAACGTTTAGAAAGAGAGGATTTATGGAAAACAATCAAAATTCCAACGAATTCAATAAAATTATTTATTTCTGTTCAATCCAAACTGAACAGAAACTATTCTATGGACTGAACAGAAACAGTTCTATAGACTTGAACAGAAATGAATTATTTTATTCGATTCGTTGGAATTTTGATTGTTTTCCATAAATCCTGTCTTCCTAAGCGTTGGGTAAATAGTCGAATTTTGAATCAACATTATATTTGTTGATTTGTTTAATGACGTCAGACCAAGTTTAGTTAATTTCACCTATAAAACTTTTTCATATGGTTCATTAAAGGCGTTAAATAATCTTATTACCTAGATAACTGAAAGTCAATTAGAAATGCGGAAACAGGTGTATCTCCATTATATTTTAACAAAAAGTTGCAGATCCAGGCATCTCCTTGGGTAACGACCGAAAATTTACCTTTTTCGCCAACTAGTCGGCAAGTTAGGCTGAAAATTTATAAAAAAACGCTCGAATTTCGATTGTTAAAAAGTTCTATTAAAAAATGCATTTACAAACCCAAAGAAATCGTTAGCGATCAACTCTTTGAATTTTTTCTCGTAAATACTTCCAGGAACTTCTTTTTCCAGCGCATCGCACCAAGCAACATGCAATGATTTCGCGAAGTTCTTGTACCATTCACGGTATTCTTCGGCAAAATAAGTTTCTTTTAGAGAGCTGGCCATTTCTTCAAACTCTTTTGGGTGTTGTGTTTTAAACGCAAATGAGCCAGCATGAAAATTAGCAAGCAGTTGCATAATTATAGTAGCGTGTTCCATATCTAAACCAGTGGCCCGATTCATGTTCGTATAGCCACTCTTCGAAAGGTCTTCAAAAACGATGAAGTCGTTTTCGCCATCACTTAGGGCTGCTAAGCATACTGGAATGTTTGTGGGTATGACACCCTTTTTTTCTTCGAATTCACGAATTCTTCCCCAAACCTAAAAAATGAAAAATTAAAAAAAAGACTAAACAAATAAAAAACATTAAAATAAGTGAGTTTTAGAAAAACCCGGTCATAGAAAAATCTTTAATGAGTAAACACCAAGGGACCAAACTAGAATGTCTATCAAACTGTTCCACTTGTTGCCAGTGGGTGACGTAAAATCTCCCCACTATGTTATGTAGGTACACACTGTTTGCAATGGTGTTGGTTTCATGTTTGTTTCTGTGTGCGTATTCACACACACTACTACAAAACACCTATTATGGGACAGACCAACCTGTCCAATTCAAGTAACAATGTCTAGCAATGTATTACAATGCACTGTGCGTTCGGCGACAGACACCGACTGACTACACGTCTTAAGCCGTGTCGGGTACACTCTGGACTCACCACTAGTTACAATTTTCTACACTTACGCTGAGGACTTGGTAAACACCATTTTACCTTAAGATAAAAATTAATTTCAGCACCAAAGAAATCAGTGGATCTAAACGTTTTTCTTCTACCCATATTTGGCGGAAACCCTTTTACAACAACTGGTAAAGAAATTTTTTCACTAAAAAAAAATTCGATTTAAATAAATAAATATACATATACAGGCTGGTCCAGAATTATGTATCGTAATTGCTAGAAATAATAGTACGTTCAAAAATGGTACCTTTGCATGTACACTTTTTTCCAAAACTTAATATTAAGGGAAATAAAGTTCAGGGGTGAAACGAAACCAACTCCTTTTTTTTTAAATTTTTATATGCGCTTTTGAATAATCGATTCTTTTTTTAGGGGTACGTGTGGACATTAGGATAATTAAATTTATGGTGCCAATTTTCCCATCACTTATGATTAGAGGATAATTTGGAGATAAATACTTGTACTCTAAATTACTCGAAAACGGTATTATTTATAGAAATGTAACAAGTACAGCTGAACTTTTTTTATACGGTCCTTTTTTGTGCGATTTTTTTTATGCAGTTTTTAAAAAAATGACCATTAAAATGCATAATATAAATCAAAATAAAGAGACAGTAAGAAACTTAAGCATTTACTATAATAAATTTCTTTGATAAAAATACTTTTTAACGGCTTTTAAGCATTTGAATCGGCTTTTTAAAAGGGCGTAATTCACTAATTTACCCATTTTGAGTTTTTACGCATTTTAAAAAATACGTAAATAGCTCTACCAACTGGTTTTGAAAAGACTGTTGTAATGCATTCTGTTCAATTTATATTTGATATTAAAAATTGTGATTTTTTTTTAAACGGGCGTATCTCCCTCACATACGCCCTTTTAAAAAAACATGTAGATAGAACCAACTCATTTTTGAATTAAATTTAAACGAGACAGTAATAAATTTTATTGTTATCTCGTGGTTTGTTGTCGGTGTTTGGCAATAACGCTCTTATCGACAAAAAATAGTCTTCAGGTTTTTCTCTAAAAAGTTACTATTGAATAATAAATCAATAATCAGTTAGTTTTTATAATGAGTGATAGTGGCAATGTGGCAAATGAAAGTCCTCGAAAAAGAAGACGGGCACATCTTTCTTTCTACAAAGTAAAATTTTTAAATTTTCTTCAAACAAAGACTATTCAACAATCAATGGTTTGATCGATCTTTAATACCACACGTTCTTTATGGCTGCGAAATACGGTTTGATAATACACCCAACATGAAACATCTACCTATTTCATATCCCTCCAAAAAAATATCTGTTACAGAGGCAAAAATCAAAGATTTGTTAAAAATTAGAAATTATATTCCAGAACAATAATACCTATAGCAATTTCTACAACGAAATATTTTCTTGTCCAACAGTGAAAAGTGACAACGATCGTGATCAAAATTAAAAATTTTTAAGAAACAAAAAAGTTTTCATTTATAGCGAATTTTCGAATTGAAAATTCAGCTATTACAGCTACTCTCATGACACGACTTGACTCCGGGACTATGACAGAAATTCGTTTTTAGGTACCTAGAAACCGAAAATGATATTAATTAATATATCTTGCATCAGTTCTTCAGTCAGACACATCCGGTGTTCGGATAATGGATTTTGGAGTATTTTTCGTTAAAACAAATAAATTTTTTGCCAAAATTCCCCAATTTCAAAAGCTTTTGCTACACTTTTTACACAATTGGAAAGAGGAGAAAGAATAATCACTTAAAAAAGTTTTTGAATCGTTTTTCTGTCTAAACTGGTTTCCGAAGAAAACTAATTTTTGTAAACAGAAACTTGCTGTGCTATGCAGCATGCTACGATAGGGGTATTTTAATTTTTATTTCATTTATGAAGATTCTCTGGCATGTAATAAACTAAATATTTCATTTGTATTAAAATTTTTAAACCAATTTTAATAGATTTCTTCGTTTTTTTTCACCCGAACTTCTAAGTTAAAGATAATTTTTTTAAAAGGGCGGATGTTATCAAACTTTGAAAGCTCATAAAAAGTAAGATATCAAGTTTAGCATGAAAATTTTTTCGAAATTTTGTCCCATTTTAGCTAAATTAAAAACTAATAAACTTTTAAAAACATTTTTTCCAGAAACATGGATTTAAAAAAGTTTTTTTTCATTTTCCCACAAATTTGGTTTTTGTGATATGCGCCCTTTTAAAAAAAACCGATTCATTTAATCAATACATTGCATAAGAACATAAATTATTGCATCATTTAATTTTGTTACAGATGTATTTTTCAAAATTTTCATAATGTTATAAAATTGAAATAAAATGATTCTACGTGTAAATTAATGCTGTCTTGTTTATAGAAGCAACTTCTAAGGAAATTTCTAAGTTTTGAGCGTTTTGAGTTATGTTTTTTCGATGAAACTTTTTTTATGCGGTCCCGACCAACCGCATAAAAAAAGTTTTCTTTACAATCTGGATCAAACTATACTTTTTATAGCTATTTATGATATTTTTTATGCGCCCCCTATCCACCGCACAAAAAAGAGTTCAGCTTTACACTTTTTTGCGTGAAATTGTCTGGAGAATCATATTGTTAAGAATTTTGTTTAAATAATTGCAAATATACCTATCACCCAAAAGCACCCCTTAATCATAAGTGGTGGAATAAGTGTTAACATAAATTTAATTATCCTAATGCAAAATACGTACCCCTAAAATATCAATCCGTTATTCACAGGCGTTTGGAATATATTTAAGAAAAATGATTTTCATTTCACTCCTGTACACTGTACAGGGTTGTATCGCCCTTATTAAAGAGTTTTTGAAAAAAAGTGTACATGAAAAGGCACCATTATTTTTGAACGTACTATCAGTTCTAGTAATTACGGTACATAATTCTGGACCACTCTGTACATAAAAATTAAAATTTAGTTTTATTTACCCGTTCTGTGATCTTGTTCCATATATTGTAAAGCGATATAATAC
This sequence comes from Brachynemurus nebulosus, assembly GCA_035578155.1. Lineage (NCBI taxonomy): Eukaryota > Metazoa > Arthropoda > Insecta > Neuroptera > Myrmeleontidae > Brachynemurus > Brachynemurus nebulosus. The sequence goes on along the minus strand of JAPWDM010000001.1, from coordinate 17,784,425 downwards.
TGACAAATAGGAATCCCCTTTTTTATCATTTGTTTTAATTTCAGACCATCCATCTAATACTACATCTTTTGTTTTTGTATATTTCGTTAAAATTTCATATAATACTTTTGTTGTGAATTTCTTTGATATTACTAGTAACGAGTTTACATCTCCTGAACACGTGGGATTTGTCATTGTGGCTTTAAAAAAAATAAAAGATTTTTTCAGATTTTATTTGTATATGTTAGTCAAATTTAACACGTTGCTGGTCATGAGGCAGTATGACGAAATGGTCAACTGTTAGTTCGTTCGTTCGTGAATTTTTTTCGTCTCGCATATCTCGGGAACAAATGATGATATCAACTCCGGACTAATTTCATTAGATGCATAATCAAAAAATGAAGACCGGATAAAATTTGCAGCAAATTCGGATTAGCGGTTTGTTTTTTGTGATAAAAAAAAAACGGAATTAACTTTATTAACATAATATAGATTATATGGATTTTTTACCATGTCTTTATTATATAATGGCCTAAGAACCTTCTGTGATGTTAGAAACGCCAGTAAATTATTGTAAAATTTAAAAAAAAAAATAAAATAAAAAAAAAAAAATCAACGTAGATTTAATTGGGATTTCAAGAGTTTAATGATTTCGTTTTAACCAATTACCCAATGATTTAGGAACCGGATATTCAGGACCCCAATAATTAGAGTTGAATTCCAGAAAAACAATTTATTTTTTCATTAGTCAAATGTACATTTCGGAACATATGTCCCTTCTTCAGTGACCAAAATTTTAATTAATTATATTCAAGTTCCTTTCATTTAAACTTTTGCATATACATTTCTGTATATTTTTGTCCAAATATGCATTTCATAAGAAAATTGTCAAAAATTGATAAAAAGAAAAAACAAGGAACTTTAAAGTCAATCTTTAAAGTCAATTATTATATATATAAAACTTTTTAATAAAAAGTTCCTTGTTTTTTCTTTTTATCAATTTTTGACAATTTTCTTATGAAATGCATATTTGGACAAAAATATACAGAAATGTATATGCAAAAGTTTAAATGAAAGGAACTTGAATATAATTAATTAAAAAATTTTGGTCACTGAAGAAGGGACATATGTTCCGAAATGTACATTTGACTAATGAAAAAATAAATTGTTTTTCTGGAATTCAACTCTAATTATTGGGGTCCTGAATATCCGGTTCCTAAATCATTGGGTAATTGGTTAAAACGAAATCATTAAAAAAAAAAAAACTAAACGGAAAAACGAAATAAGAAACTTTTTGTGAAATATTTTTTGTCTTGCGTATCTTGAGAACAAATGATGTTATCATTTGTTTGATAAGGGTGGAACCCCCACCCTTAGGTACAGAAGGCGAAGCCCCCGGTGTGGTGCAAGAGGCAGAGCCGCTATCGGGGGTCCAGAGGAGTCCCCTGAATTAAAAAAAAGTTATTCATTTGCAATAGTCTTTAAGGGCATCCAATGGGAAGTTGACAGTGTAGGTAGACCTGTCCCCCAAATTTTTCATTTTTTGTTTTGCTTTAAAAGTTCATTTGAACCTTAAGGAATATATTTCTAATGTTTTAATCCCAACAGAAAGATTATCTTAGATAACGATAAACTGCTTTTAACTCTACTTTTCAAGAACGAAAACTTTTTAATAGCGTTTTTCTCAAAACAGTTTTTTTTCCGCGCCGTGGAACATAACTTACAAAGTTATTAAGGTATTAACTTGAAATTTTGTACAGATATTCTTTAAGATATTGGCCTTTGCATATAATACTACATCTTTTCACCTTCAATTTTGCATAAATTCTTAGTATAAATATTGTTTATAACAATTTGTTTATAAAAAAGTGAAATTTTTTTCTTTTTGATTTTAAATTGTGAAAAAAATTCTCATCAGAAATAGGTATATGCAAAGCGTAATGACTTATTTTAATAAAATTTTTTTGTCCGATTGAATTAAGTTGATTACAAGAGGCTGGGCATTCCACGGCGCAAATTAAAAGAGTCAACTTGGAACAGCTGTAGCGCCGCCAGTTTTTCTTTTTTTGCATAAAAATTTATGAGTGAATACACCATAACATGTACTATACTATGTAACTTCATTTAATACAATAAATGTATCCAGTTTCTTAAAAAAAATTATTAAAAAATCTGTTGTCTGGAGGACCTTCCCCCTTAATAGAAACCCTATAAAAATAACATTGGATTTAATAAAGTAGTTACCCCAAAAAAAATTTAAAAAATATTAATTTTTTATATTTTTTTTTTTAATTATCTCCGCCGTATAATAATTAGGTACTTGGTTTTGGGTGGGAAGCGTATTTCCGTTTGCGTGTTCATTAGAAGGCACCGTTGCCCCGAAATCTGTACGGTTTTTTAACACTCGAAACACGTGTACAATTCAAGTCTGCCGTCCTCTAAACGCACACGGATTTGGAATGCAGACTGTTCTTCCAAACATGTGTCCAAAGGAATGCGATGATTAGAAGGGTAGTTTTGTAAAGGTAATAAAAGCTTGAATTACGGCCCAAGCGTTTCATGTCCAAAATATGGACAAAATACTTTCTATTGCCCAGTAGAAAAAAAATTACGAAGCATGAAAGTAATAGTGTAAAAGAAACTTATGCCAATATTATAGTCAACAAACCAATTAAATAAAATGATTGGGAACAAGAAATGGTAGAATTTTTACCAACAAGAAAATCCAGTATTTTCTGACACATCTTAAAAACACCTTTATTTTTTCTTTTAGTCTAATTCTTCACCTCTGGTCTCGTCATCTTCGGGTAAAAACTAATTTATCAAAAAATTAACATTATTAGGTTCAAGTAATAATTTTTTTGAGTTATTAGAGCTTATAGCTTTTCGTTGTCGATAACATGATTCTTTATAAAAATTTATAAAAGCAACCATTTTATCCATTGGACATATAAATTCAATTTGACTATTTGAAAAAATTCATAGGTCAAAAGAATAGAAAAGTCTTAAAGAGTACAAGCTTATAATATTATATTTTCTCCAACGTGTGTGTTCACTTCAAAAAATCTAAACATTTACTTTTAGCGAATTTCCAGAATGGAATTCAGCTATTACAGCCACTGTCACAACGCGACCTGAGCCCGGGACCATGACAGAAATCTGTTTTGAGGTCCCTAGAAACCGAAAATAATATTCCCTATATATATATATATATATATATATATATATATAGATATATATATATATATATATATATATATATATATGTGTGTGTGTGTGTGTGTGTGTGTCCGCACAATAACTCTCGAACGGAATGTCCTAGGTTTTCGAAATTTGGTGAAAGTATTGGAACTCCCAAACCGTTGAACGAGTTCGTTAACCAGACACGTCGGATGCCAAGAACATGGTTTTTGTTCTTGCAAAAAATTAGTATTTTGCCAAAATTTCCACTTAATCAACAATTTTTGCGAAATTTTTTTACACCATTTAAGAGAGGAGAAAAAATTACATAAAAAAGGTCTTGTAAACTATTGTTCTATGTCAACTAGTTTCCGAGATCCGAGGCCCAGAACCTCGAAGAATGTTAGACTGTGATCGTTCTCTCGTAAAAACTGCGAAGTTAATCGCAGTCAACACATAAGATATGTTTGTAATATATATCGTTTATATAATTTGTTTATTTTGCTTGGAATATGAACACCATATTTCTTTCTCTGTTTTGCACATTTATTCTATTCTAAACAAAATAAACAAGGTATACGTATATATGCATATGATACATATAAGAGTACAAATGTACAAATAAAATCTAAATTAAAAATACCCCTGTCGCAGCATCCTGCATAACATAGCGAATTTCCATTTACAAAAGTACGTTTTTCTCAGAAACTAGTTGATATAGAGTAATTGTAAATAAAAAAAACCTTTATGTGATTTTTCCGCCTCATTCCGCCAAATTTTTTTCACGAAAAATGTCCAAAACACCGTAAACGTTTTCACGAAATTTCTTAAAAATAAGATGTTTCGTTCTTGAGTTATCGTGCGGACACATTTATATACCTATATGTTTACTAAGTGTCCGCACGATAACTCAAGAACGAAACATCTTATTTTAAGAAATTTCGTGAAAACGTTTACGGTGTTTTGGACATTTTTCGTGAAAAAAATTTGGCGGAATGAGGCGGAAAAATCACATAAAGAAGGTTTTTTTATTTACAATTACTCTATATCAACTAGTTTCTGAGAAAAATGTACTTTTGTAAATGGAAATTCGCTATGTTATGCAGGATGCTGCGACAGGGGTATTTTTTATTCACCAGACCCTCTGTGGCAACTTTTCTACTAGTCTACTAGGCTCAAATGTGTGACTTTTATGACTATTAGTGTCGGCTGCCTTCTAGGGATGATCGATATTGATCGATGGTAGAAAAAAATCGATGTTTAGGGGAAAAACATCGATATAAAAACATCGATGTTATGTCCTCGATAACATCGACACATCGATGTTACGAGAATAATATCGAAACATCGATATTACTCTAAGCTATCCAGTATTTAAAAAGTCCTGTAGCTGATTTAAAATAAGATCCATTACTTTTATGGGAAGTTCTAGGATCCACTTATCCAAACTTGAAAAAAATTGCCATTAAATATTTGTGTTTCACAGCAACTTCAACAGCTTCAGAGAGACTTGCTGGGCAGCATTTGTATCAACAAAGGAACAAATTAAAAGGGAAACTTCTAACAAAGTGTTTTTTTTTTGGCAAAGTGTACCAAATAAATACTGGGCAATGTTAATTTTTAATAAATAAAATAATAGATTATAATATGGTTGTTTATTTTGCTTCATAAACATCGATGTTTTCGAACATCGATGTCTTTCTTTCGATATATATCGTATATCGATACTCTTGAATCGATGTTAACATCGATGTTTTTCTAATATCGATTATCCCTACTGCCTTCGCTAATGACCAACCTTCTAATTATAGCGTTTCCCTAAACACGTGTTTGAAAGAGCAATGTGCGTTAAAAACCCGTACGCGTTTAGAGGACGATCGAGGGATTTGAATTAGGCACGTGTTTAGAAGAAGAGCCTAGTGTTACAAAACCGTGCGGGTTTCGAGGAAACAATGCCTCCTATTAAACACGCAAACGGAAATATGCGGCCGGGAAGGTTATAGATATCAATTACTTACAGCCTCAACCAGAGCCGGATTTACCCTAAGTACCGCCCTGGGCACCGTAAAAAATGCCGCCCCTGCCGTTCCCTAAAAAAATTTCTTAATAACTTTTTAACTTTTTCCTGCAAAAAATAAGTGGTGAGCAAAAATTCTAAATTTATCACCCTTTTGAACATCAACACAGTTTAAGCAAATTACGAAGCAACGTTTTGGTAACCTAATTTTTGTGTTATTTTACTACTGATTTTTTAAACTTAATTTTTTTAAGAATTTTATTAGTTTTAACATTAATTAAATTTATTTTATTATACTATTTATTAATTGTAATTCATGACGAACTCAAATATAACCGTCTTTAAGCTATAAACTAGAAATTACAGTAATTAAAATAAATTATTTATTTTATTCCTATTTGTACCAGAATTCCTATACGTTTCCTTTAACCGGTAATCGGTATGTACTAGGGATGTCTTTTTTTAATCGATAAATCGAGAAATCGATTAATCGGAAGAATGAAAACCGATTTTTAATCGATTATTGATTTTGAGATCGATTCACACATCGATTTTTATTTTATGGAAATCGTGAAACGATTTTTTTTTTCAAAATATAAATTGCGTTTTTATTTATATGTTGCTATTTATTTATTAATTTAAATTTAAATCTATTATCGGTACTACGATTATTAAATTTTAAGCATCAAATGCATATAATAAATCTCTATGTATCAAATCAAATTGTCAAAATTTACAAATTGACAACTGTACCATGTACTTACAAAACAATAAAGTTTAGGCGGGGAATTTAGAAAAAAACTTTTAATTCTTTTTTTATCCCTTAATCTATAAAAAAAACTTTGTATGCAATTAAATAAAAACTTTTCAACATTTAGTACAATTTAGATAAAATTTATACAATTAACATTTTATATTAAATGAAAACAAAAATTGTCAACTTTGTTGTGATGGTGTGATTCATCTCTATACCATAGAATAAGATTTAAAAAAAAAAATGTTGGTAATTAAGTATGTACACGTTTAATATTTTTTTCTTAAAAGACTTCGAAAATTCATCTTTCTGAATTATAAATTTTTACTTAAAAATTACCGCCACTTTTGCAACAGCAAATTTGAATCGATTTCTTGGAATCGATTTTGAATACAATCGATAATTTAAGCATCGATTCTTTTGTTGACAAATACGAATCGATTCAAAAATCGATTTTTTTTTTAAAAAACGACATCCCTAGTATGTACCTTTTTTGAAAAAATCAATATAACCATAAATAAGTACCCGAAGTAATTTCAAAATTAGAAAAGTTAGTTGCGGACTTACCAACTTCAACAGACGCAAGATACTTGTCAACAGTGCATTAATGGAGTATTATAAGACGGAGATCTTACTTATATGGGAGAAATTGACAAAATTGGTCACGAAAATAGTATATATATTAGGCTTTCTTTTTTTACCACTCGTGGCGTTAATAATCCACGAATACTGATGTGAATATAACGAATATAGTAACACAAAACGGATAAAACAGAATGTAAATACAATACTTATTCTCAAATGGAAACACGTCGGGACTGGGGAAGTGAGTGTTTCCATTTAAGAATCACCAATGTCGGTTGATGATATTTAATAATAAGGAAATACATATAGAAATTACATATGTATGAAATAAACTCTTATAGTTTAAATTACTTTATACTGCGGATATCCAATGGTACTGACTCCGATTTTACATAGTGACGTCAGCGAATTATATAATACACAATATAAATGATGCGACGTAAAATAAAAATTGTTAAGTTTATTTTAAAAACGATCGAAAAACCCACTTTATAACTGAGTTGAACATTGAAAAAGATCCCAGAAGATTCTATTCAAGAGCTAACAAAGATAATATAGAAGCTCGCGTTTCTATTTGAGAGTGTTCCATTTGAGAATAAGAACTGTACCGCTTTCGTATCCTATGAACACGAGTGCCATCTTTGATTTAGATACTTTTTTGAATACATTGAGTGTCGTCTCCTTGTCTAATCTCCATAAGTGAATTATTTAAGAAACTTATCTTTTTTTTTTATAAAATTACATTAATGCCTAATCCAAAGAAAATTAAATAATTTAGGTATGTTCCTTTAAAATTTTAATCAATTTTCTAAATTAATTTTTGATTTTAAATTATCTTAGTTATCGGATAGGAGGACTAACTGTGCTTTTTTAAATAGCAAAAAAATCGCTAATTTAAATTAGAATAAAAAAGTTTATAAAAATGGTAACTGTAATAAAAAAAGTGTTTTCTTTTTCTATTATAACAATTCAATTTTAATAATTAAATATAAAATAAATTGCATTTAAATTCTACTTACCGGATCTTCTTTTTATTTAACTGAATAATATATTCAATTGTTTTTAAAAATATCAACTCCCTCACTAACAATAAACGAATTAAAACCTCCTCAGTACGGACTAACTCAAGGAGATTTAATGAATTAATCCCCAAAAATTAATTCAATGAATATTTATTTACAACAGGATGTTTGATATTGGCCTATGGAAATATTCAACCTGGCAATGCTTGGCACATTGACAAATGCCAAACTCTAATTGGTCAAAATTTAAGTACCGTAAAGTTAATCAACTTTACGTATTGAAGGCAACTTTGCCATACCACATTTTTTGTTAAAAAAAATTAAAATTTAATGGCTCATAATGTCCGTAACATTTTTTTAGTGTTGGGGATATTTCTAACTGCTAATATTAAATAAATTTTTCTGACATTGGCAGCCCCGTTTTCTTTAAATCATTAATTTTTTTCAGTTTGTGTAGTAAATTAGTGTTTCCAACGAGTCTGCAAACTTTCTGATTAGTATATTAACACGTTAACGGTCATGGATGCTATACGGCGTTAAGTGAAACCTGAAACCCTCCACATTCTCACAGAGGTTGGACGAGGTTCCTCGCCGAGTTCCTCGCTGAGGTTGGCTGAGACATATGAATAGGATTAAAACACCAATCGCGAGGCACAACGAAATGGCCCTCTATATTCTCGACTCGTCCAACCTCGGCGAGAATGTGGAAGGGTCCTTAACTGTAACTACAATGCAACGCTGTACCGCGTCAACAATTACATATAAAGTGTATTAATTGTAAAAATAGTGTACTCGTTGGACGTTCATTATAGCTTATGACCGTCAACGTGTTAAATAATTCTCACATTTATTATTTCCCGCATTATCAAATAAGTCGTTTAAGTAATAGTTACTATTGGTTAAGCAAAATTACAGTCTTCTTTCAACAAATGGTAACGGTAAAAACTGCCTTTTAACATAAATATGTAGCAAATAGACCAAGTGCCCGAAATTTCCACGTTTACTACGTCCACAATTTTACTACGTTTTATTATTAGATATTACTTGAAATTAATAGAAAAGTATGAATAACAGTGGTATATTTAAGAATTTTACAGTATCTTTTATATTTTAGTAATAAAACATGGGTAGGTAAAATTATCAATTCATTGACATCATAACCTATTACCTTCTTTTTTTTTAAACTGTTAAATATAACTAAATTAATTTCGTCTTTATTTTATTCAAATTTAAATAAAAAAATTTAGGCAATGTTGGCTGAGTTTACGGTATTTAAATTACATTTAAATACTTATTTGATTGTATGTGTATTGTAAGTGTGTGGTCAGACCGTGACGGGCAGCCGTACCATTGCCCGTGCGGCCTCCCGCACGAACAATTCAATACATGTATTTAAATGTACGTATTCAGACCAATACGAACTGGCTTTTGCGGGCAAATTGACGAACAATCTCTCTACGGGTATTTTACGAACTCTTGAAGTGGTTAGGTAATAAAATACTTAACAAAAAAAATATTTCAAGTGATCATAACCCTGAAGGGTGATTTAATAATTTTACAATCTAGTTTGTCACGTATTTGAAAATCGTTTTTTTATATTTTTTTATATATGTATATACCTGCGTATTTTTGAATATGTATTATATTTTAAGTAAAAAATTTTTTAAATAATTTTCGGCTTATAAAAAAGAAAAATTGAAGGTATTTACAATCAGTATGCAATAAAATCCATCTTATTTTAGCGAATTTCCAAAACTAGAAATTCAGCTTTTACAGCAGGTGTCATGGTGCGACCTAAGCCCGGGACCATATTAGAAATATGTTTTGAGGTCCCTAGAATACGAAAATGATATTCACTAAAATTTATATATATATATACATATATATATATATATATATATATATATATATATATATATATATATATATATATATATATATATATATATATATATATATATGTGTGTCGCCACGATAACTTTCGAACGAAACGTTTAGTGCACATGAAATTTGGTGTGTCTATTGGAATCTGGTTTGGCTCGCCTAAGTCCGTTAGCTAGACACGTCGGATGCCCAGAAGTAGGTTTTCCGGGCGTTTTTTGTCAACAAAATGAGTTTTTTGCCAGAATTAAGCAATTATTCAAAATTCTTTTTACACCAATCGGAAGAAAAAGGTAATATGCGTAAAAAATGTTTTTATACCGTTGCTCTAAATTACTTACTTTTCGAGAAAAACTAGGAAATATGTCGTTCTCCATTTCACTCGCACTCGCATTCTTTTTTTTTCTGTCTCATTTTTTGCGAGCTAAATTCGAAAAAAACCGCATTATAAGTAGCATGTCATGATTTTTTTAATCCAATTTAACGATTCGGCTATATTCTTTTTCTTTGTCAGTTAAATGTTTTTATAATGTATCTCTATTCCATTTTTTTTTAGATAAAAAATCACGGCGCAGTTTTTTATGTGATATGATCAGAATTTAGATGATGTTTACATCTTCCTAAAATTAATAAGAGTTTGCTTCAATCGCATAAAAATTACGTTAAATCATATTCAAACAATAATATTTTTACGTAATTTTCTATCCAAATGACAATACTACGTTATAATTATATGTATAAACCCATCATTTTAGTGGTAAATAAATTTGCACATTCAGTTTTTTTTTTTTTTTTTTGACAACAAACAAATAATTTTAAATTTTGACAAGTTGTATCATACATTTTTGAAAATATTAAATATTTTAAGGCGAAAATGTATTAAAAAAATGAAATTTGTTGAACAAAAATCATACATCTGCTCGTTTTACCTTAAAAATCTCGGAAAATAGAATATTTTTCAATAATTAACTCAGAAAAAGCATATATGAGGTAATTTTTATGACATTTTTTTGAAAATTTCAAAATAGTAGGGTTACAATGTTTTTTAGCGAATTTCCAAAAGTGAAACTGGAAATACGCTATTACAGCAGGTGTCATGACGGGACCTAAGCCCGGGATCATAACAGAAATGTGTTTTGAGGTCCCTAGAATACGAAAATGATATTCACTAAAATTTATATATATATATATACATATATATATATATACATATATATATATATATATATATATATATATATATATATATATATATATATATATATATATATATATATATATATATGTGTCGCCACGATAACTCTCGAACGAAACGTCTAATGCTTATGAAATTTTGTGTGCGGACTGGATTCTGAATTGGCTCGGCTAAGTTCGTTAGCCAGACACGTCGGATGCCCAGAAGTAGGTTTTCTGGCCATTTTTTATCATTCGATCCTATCATAAGACAGTTCGATTTTTACATCGTTGAAAAGGAAAAAAAAATTATGAAGAAAATATTCTTATAATTTTCTTTCTATTTTAAGTATTTTTCGAGAAAATGTAAATTTTCACCATTATATTAGTTTTCTTTCTTTGTTAGTCTAATAAGTAATTTATATTTATATCTCAGTTCTTTATGAAGTATAAAAATATTTCACTCTTTTATTAAAGAATTTTGTGAGAACAAGTGAAGTCTATTCACATACATGTGTTATAACACACATACATGTATAGAGTTTTGTTTCTCATTTATTGCATTATAATTAGCATGGTTCTATCTCAAGTTGAAAAATGAAAATTAAACAGATTTTCTAAGCTAATGTAATGAAGAATTTTTTTTTTATTGAATTTTTAAGTAAACAAGAAATTGAAGATTATGTTATGATATAATATTATTAAATATGAAACAAAACAAAATATGTACAATGTACATATGTATGCACGGAAAAATATTTTGAATCGATTTTGAAAATTTTGTTACTAATAATTAATAATGTTAAAAAATTAAACCATTTCAAATGGATTTAAGGTATTTTATGTGAGGTCAAGGTTTTCGGGACCTAAAAAGGCCAAAAATTAATTAACCAATCGATTTTAAAAATTTTTTCACAGTTAGTAAGTTAAAGTATTTGAATTAATTAATTAAATGATGTCCGCAAGAAGTTTACGGACTGCCATAAGTTATATGGGATCCTTAGAACCCTTTTCTTACTGTTAGAGTACTAGACTTGTATGAGTTTCGCCAGGATTTACTGATCCCATAATTGTAAAAAATAAACTAAACGACCAATTTTAAAAATTTCTTCACTGTTACAGAGCTAAACTATTTTAGATAGATTTAGAATACATTATGTAAGGTCCGCCAGGGTCCACAGGACCCAAAAGTGTCAAAAATAAACTAACTGACCGATTTTAAAAATTTTTTCACTGTTACAGAGCTAAACTATTTTAGATAAATATCTATTACGTTATGTAAGGTCCGCCTGGGTCCATAGGACCCAAAAGTGTCAAAAATAAACTGCCTGATCGATTTTGAAAATTTTTTCACTGTTACAGAGCTAAACTGTTTTAGATAAATATAGATTCCGTTATGTAAGGTCTGCCAGGGTCCATAAGATCCAGAAGTGTCAAAAATAAACTAACTGACCGATTTTGAAAATTTTTTCACTGTTACACAGCTAAACTATTTTAGATAAATATAAATTACGTTATGTAAGGTCCACCAGGGTCCATAGAACCCAAAAGTGTCAAAAATAAACTAACTGACCGATTTTGAAAATTTTTTCACTGTTACAGAGCTAAACTATTTTAGATAAATATAGATTACGTTATGTAAGGTCTGCCAGAGTCCATGGGATCCAAAAGTGTCAAAAATAAACTAACCGACCGATTTTGAAAATTTTTTCACTGTTGGGGAACTAAGCTATTTTAGATAGACATACATTACGTTATTTAGGGTCCGCCAGGGTCCATGGGACCCAAAAGTGGTAAAAATAAACTAACCGACCGATTTTGAAAATTTTTTCACTGTTACAGAGCTAAACTATTTTAGACAAATATAGATTACGTTATGTAAAGTCTGCCAGGGTCCATCGGATCCAAAAGTGTCAAAAATAAACTAACCGACCGATTTTGAAAATTTTTTCACTGTTGGGGAGCTAAGCTATTTTAGATACATATAGATTACGTTATGTAAGGTCTGACAGTGTCAGTGGGACCTAAAAGTGTCAAAAATAAAATAACTGACCGATTTTTAAACTTTTTTACTATTACCGAGGTAAACTATTTTAGATAGGTACAGGTTGTGTTATCTGAGATCCACAACTGTCCTGCGGATGCAAATGCGGCGTAGAATGCTACACAACGGGTTTTGAATATATATATATATATATATATATATATATATATATATATATATATATATATATATATATATATATATATATATATATATTACATAAAGTCCGCCTAGAATATACGGTCGAGCTGATTTTTTAATGAGGTCCACCGGGATTTTGCAGATCCGAAAACGCCAGTAATAAGCTATCGAACCGATACTAAAAAATTTCTCACTGCTAGAGAACTAAATTATTTTAGATGGATAAAACTATGCTGCACAAAATCCGTTCGGGTTCTTGGGTCCCCAAAAATACCAAAACTAATTACCCAGCCGATTTTAAAAATTCTTTTACTCTTAGAAAGCTAAACTATTTTAAATAGGTACAGGTCTTAGATGAGATCCGCCAGTGCCCAAGATTTAGAAATTCGCTATGTTATGCAGATGCTGCGACAGGGGTATTTTTTAATTATTTTGTAGAATTTGATAAACACACATCGTAACAAGTACTCGCCTTGAAAAAATCAAACAAGTATTTTAAAAAAAATACTATTTCTTAAAGAAAATATTAAAATTATGTACAAATGCCGTCCTGATCAACTGATATATTGGAACCGATTTTGAGCAGCTGGATTTACTACAGGCAAAAGCTCATAGCGAATACACACATTTTTTAACATCCTTTTGAATTTTGTAATTCAATCATTACAAATAAAATCTAAATAAAAAAAATCTATATGACCTGTTTTTTCTCAATTTTCTAGCATCAAATCTAGCGATAATTAACTAGCGGGTGATTGTATCGACATTTTAATGTAAAATATAGTAATTTTAACCGTCTTCAAAATAACGTTTCGATTTTAACAATAAAAATATTTAAAAAAGTGTTTAAGTTCTGGCAAGATTGTCAAAAAGGGACTGAAATATTTTTAGATATTGATATATACAAAAAATATGAATGTGTTAAGTACTTGCTAGACTTATAAACTTTCATTTTCGTATACGCTTTCGGTTTCGGATATTTAATTATTTCGGATATCGGTAGTTTTAGTTACGGTTACGAATATCCATAACATCCCTAATGTAAATGTTTGTCAATCCAACTTCATCGAGAGAAAGTTAGTTATTTACGATTTTCGGAAGAACACGTATATAAACATCTTTTTTATAAGTACGTATTAGGGTAAGAGACCCGATGACCGAACACTATTTTTAGCTGTATCATTAAAGTAGCTTAAAAAATTAAAAAATAAACAAAACACCCATTTTTTTTTCTTAATAAATATGAAACCAAGTTTTTTTAATCCAATGAATATGTTTTTAAGAAAATATAACCCAAAAATTTTGCTTTATTACTGATTTTGTTTTATAATTTGTTGACGTCTATGAAAAAACGGACAGAATATATTAACCTCCTTTAAAAAAACAACACACTGACCCGTAAGAAAAAACACGCATTTAATGTACATGACATACAATACATACCATCTTTTCCCACAGAATAACACAGAACGAACGGTAATATTTCTATACTACTGAAATCAGTGTAACGCTAAAGGATAAAAGATATCTCACCACTACGTTATATATGTGCACGCGGAGTTGTGTGTGCTAGTGCACTAAATGGTTATGTGTATGCGTGTCTTGTATACGCATATGTTAAAAAATATATGATATGTATGCGCTACGTAGATGTACGTATATACGGTAACACAACACCAACAATATCACAACAACTGAAACACACCCATTGGTAGCTTGTAAGTCAATGACAACATAGTTCTGTAAAATGCACATACTTCCACATAAGTGATTGCAGAAAAGAGACAGTTATATTCGTTCTATTTGTTCTGTGTTTTAAACAGTTAAATTAAGTATATGACGTATATATTTATATGTTGTTTCAAATCTAAATGTCTGACGTTTTTATTTCAATTTCGAAGTTTTAATTCATTATTAATTATTTTTCAATTGATTTTACGTTCTGAAATAAATAAAATATTAAAGTGAAATTATAAAAACGGTTAGTTAAGTGTTTTAAACCCAAAAATTAATTAAAAATGTTTATAAAATAGATATGTAATATATAATTCTCAAAATGGGGTACCCAACCTTAAAACTTGGATCCCAAGAAGGAACACTTCTAGAAATAATATTTAACGCATATAAAATATAATTTAGCTATCCTAATCTCTTAAGTGGACTAATAACAATTATTTGTATACTTTTATTATGCTAATAACTTTAAAAATTCGGTGAAAAATGTTACAATTTATAACTCATGTGTTTTGAATAATGATCATCCATCATATTAAAAATTCACGAATACAACAAAAATTGTTCGATATATATATATATATATGCATTTCTTAAATTAAGTGAGGAGACATTAAATGTGAGGTGAATTTAAATTAAAAAATAATCATTCTATTAATAATAATTTTTTTTATCAGAGGTTTCTTTCAGAAATAACTTCATTAAGATATAAATGTCAAAACTGTTCGGACTTATAACCCCGTTCAACAATCGGGTCTTTTACCCTATCATATAAACACATTTGGTTTGCAATTTTTTAATAATTAGTTTCTACGCTACTGAAATTATCTATCCATTTGAAAATTGGGATCCAGTGATGTACATTGGCAATACAAAAGTGTGGGTGAAAATTTTCATTTTCACTTTTACTGAAATTATGTCATAAATTCATATTTTCAGAATTTATTCATTTGACAGAAAAATTCTAAATTATTAAAAAAGCCAAATAATTAATAACAATTAAAATAAAAAAAAAAAAAAAAACAGAAAACATTTATTTATATTTGCATTTTTATAAAAACATGTAGGTATTATATTTTATATGCACTTTAACTAAAATTTCAAATTTCACACGTTGTTAATTTTCAATTTCACTCAAAATACGCTTAAAAATCAAAACTTAAAGTTTATAACATTCACAATCCGTGTAGAGTGTCCATACGTCTTGGTTTTCCCGGATTTGTCACGGTTCTAGCTCCGTTGCTCCGGTGTCCCGACAGACTTTTTCAAGACGTCGATTTGTTTCGGTTTTTCAAACTACTAATTTTTTATTTTCATCATCTAATAAGTACACAATTTTTCATTTTAAATAATGAATAGTTCAGTATCATATTAAAAGATCAACAGTAGATTCATTTGCAACCAAACCTAAAAATATTTTAAAAAAATTAATTACTAATTAAATCCAAGTTTTTTCGATTTTACCTTAAACACGAACTTCCAGAAAAACCTTTTCTTTTCTTAACTTTCCATCATATATGTATCTACATAAATAAATTGTAATATTATTTTGCTTGCTTTTATGATACTGAAGTTCCTGAACAATTAAAAATTAAAATGACTGGAATTTTATTCGAACTTTTAAATAAAGTAGTTAACTAACGCGGACACTGATTACGCCACAATACAGAAATTGCCAACATTTAAATGTTCATGTTTTAATACATTTTTCTTGAAAATAAAATTGTCTAAGAAGCTCACTTTCATAAGAAATTTTATAAAAATTTAAAAAATATATATGTATTTCCTAGAACAGGGGGCGATTTATTTTGAAAAAAAATTAATATTTTAAATAAAGAGCCATTAATAGGTAATCTATACATATAATACAAATGTAACGAGACCGTTTCTGTATAGGGAATATTTTTTAAAAATTGTGCAGATACTGTAAATAGTTATCGATGTAGATATCAAAACAGCGATTTTTAAAATTTTTGTCTGTCTGTCTGTCTGTTTGTCTGTTCACGCATCACACAAAAACTACTGGATGGATTTTAATGAAATTTGGTGTGCTGACAACTTATTACCCGGATCAACATCTAAGATACTTTCTACTTCGAGAAAATGTCTCATTCCCACGGGAAAATGGAAAAACCATGTTGAGCATGTGCATACAGTACGCAAAAACTATTGAACGGATTTTGATGCAATTTGGTGTGGTGATAACTTATTACCTGAGTCAGCATCTCAGATACTTTTTATTTCGGGAAAGTGGCTCATTCCCACGGGGAAATAAAAAAACTTTTTGAGCATGTGCACATATTACGCGAAAACTGTTGAACGGATTTTTATGAAATCTGGTGTAGTGATAACTTATTACCTGCGTCAACATTTAGGATACTTTTTATTACGGGAAAATATTTCCTTCCTTCAGGAAAATACAAAAATTATTTTGCTTATGTGCATGTATACTTAAAACTATTGTTCTATGCAAATGCTATATAATTACTATACTTATATACTTGTCATTTATTAAATTAAATTTACCATAATACAAAATTTCTGGAGACTAACTCTATTTTAAATTAATTTAGAATTTTCGAAAATTTAAGTGCCTATATTTCGGAGAAATTCATTTTGGGATGAAACTTGTTATATTTATAGGATAGATACTAGTTTGAGATGCAAATATAATAAAACAATAAAACGTTGGAAGTCCAAAAATTTTGTATGAGTTCTCCAGTCAGACACGTCCGATTCCAAAAACTTCAAAAAAATGAGTTTTTTGCAAAAAATTTGCCAAAATTTAAAAGTTTTTCCAATTTTTTTTACATTGTGGTAAAGAACCAAGAAAATCACAGAAGATACATTTTAAACCATTATTCTAGGTAAGCGGGTTTTCGAGAAAAAGTAACTTTTATGATCGAAAATTCGCTATGTTATGCAGATGCTGCGACAGGGGTATATTTTCTTCCTTTAATATGTATTAGGTCGTTGCAAAAGTTCCTGCGGGCACGTACGGATGACGACAGCATTTAAAGTAAAAGAAATATTTGTCTGTAAATTGCGTAATATGGTGTAATATTGAGTAATATAATTCTTGTGATTTATTGAAATCGCAGTGTCGTACTCAAACCCTAAGCATATGTATAAAAAAATGTGGCTAGCAGTGTGTCTGAGTGTGTCAGATACCGCCTTAAGTTGACTAGTCGAGCGGCCGCATGTCGCTTCAACCACTAAGAATATTAAAACTGAACTGAAAAGTCCTACCGCATCCGGCGTATAGCCCAGATATTGCTCCATCTGACTTCCATTTGTTTCGCTTAATGCAGCATGTTTTATCTGGACAAAAATTTAAAAACTTCAAAGAAGTAAAAAAAGTAGTGGATGATTTTATTGCCTCCAAAGACGAAAGCTTCTATCGCCGCGATATAGTTACATTTGTTACCCGAAAAATTGGCAAGAGTTGTGGAAAATAACGAGGAATATTTTGATTAAAAATTGTAATTTTATTTGATGTATTTTTAGACAATAAAGTATTCAAAAACCGCACGAACTTTTGCAACGACCTAATATTTTTATTTTTACAAATCCTTCGCTATTCATAAAAGAAGTAATAAAATTTTTTGGGAATTCCAGATTTTGCATTTAACTGTAAATAAACAAAAAATATTTTTACAAATATACATAATTTTAGGGCCCTGTATGCCTACAATTTCAAAGCTTTTTATTCTTGACACGTTTGTCCACTTGTCGGTTCTATTGTATTTTTATAAAAATATTTTTTATGACTTGCCCGTTTCGGTGCGAATGTTGAATTTAACCGCATTGTGCCACGTGCCATTTTGCGGGCAAAATGCGGGCACGTAACGGTCAGCCGTACCGGTCGGACCGGTCCTTAATATGTGTGTGAATTTGTGTAATGAATTGTGAACGTATACATATAGGGTATATTTATAGAAAAAAAACGTGGCATGTTCGGTTTCGCATAATGACCTTCCTTTAAGGCGATTCTCGCGTGCCGCACGGGACAAAAACCTTTTTTTTTTGTTTTATAAAATGCAATTAGTTAATAACAAACAAAACAAAAAGTTTTTAACACGAGGCAACTGGATTAAAATTTTTTGAGCATATTTTAATTTATATATGAAATACAGTACTACAAGTACCTATCAGATAAAAATTAGAATATGCTCAAAAAATTTTAATTCATTTTCTGCGTATTATAAACATTTTGTTTTGTTTATTGTCAATTATATTGAAAAAAAAAATAAATAAATAATTTTGTTGCAAAAATGTCCCGTGCGTCACGCGAAAATCACTCTTTACGTTAAAATCATCTAAAATATTATGTTAACGATGTAAACCATGTAAACTAATGATATTGTAAACTCGTTACATATCAATTGGCTCGTAATATATGTAGCTAAACTTTTAAAAAAATCAAAAATCATATGATGCGTATAGCTCAAATAATACTTATTTCAAGTATTTATACGTATATATGGTCTATTTCACTTAAATTTAACCATGCTTCATCACTAATGAATTTAAATAATTTCCGTTTTTTTAGCTTTATTTTTTCATTATTGCTCTTACGTAAATTTTGAATTTTCAGTTTGTTTTTAGAAAAGAATAGAAGATTGATTTGTTTTGAATATACGAATTATTTAATTTTTTAACTTTGACTCATGATCAATTGTATTTGAAACGGGGTATAACTGCTTTTTTATCGTAATAAACAATAATATTGATAGATCGATTTTGATACTGTATCTAAAATTGACATTCTAAAACAAATGACCTTCAAAAAAATTGAGAACTACTTTCTTACTTCGTTCCTGAGTTAACAAAAAATTCACCTTTTGTCCGATTCAAAATGAAAGTATAAAAATCTTACAATTAGTTATGTTTTTCTAGAACTGTGAAAATTTCTTGTACATTTTTTTTACGTAGGTATGTAAATTTTTTGATCATTACTTTTTTGATCATCAGATTAATCTTTCGTTTATATTTTTGTAGCCCATAATAAATAAGTAATTTTTGTACATGATTTTATCTTTTATTTTTACCTGACTGCCCCAGAAGTAGGCTTATATGTTTTGATTGTATGTATATGTTTGTCTGTTTAATCTCATGAATAACTCTCGAAGGAAGCATCCAATTTTTACGAAATTTGGTGAAAAAGTCAAGAGCCCCAAAAACTTAGATGAGTTTTCCGCCATTTTTAATGTTCTTTTGCAAAATTTGGCCAAATTTAAAAAAAAATTTTTACACCATCGAAAAGACAAAAAGTTACATAAGGCAAGCTTTTAAAATGTTCTAAGTGAACTGACTTTTGAGAAAAATTAAGAAATTTGCTAAATTTCTTTGCAATAAATGCGTTTTTGTCATTACAATAACAATATTTATACATCTGTTTCATTTTTCAAAATAAAAATTAATTAACTTTGAACTTTCCAAGAACGCATCATCACCGATTTTAAAAATTTGTTCACTGTTAGAGAGCTAAACTATTTTAGATGGATATTAAGTTGTATGAAGTCTGTCAGGGTCCTAGGGATCTAAAAGCACCAAAAATTAACTACGCAACCGATTTTGAAAATTTTTGAGTATCAGAAAGCTAAACTATGTTAGATCGATACAGGTTGTTATTTAAATACCCCATGCGACAGGGGGTATTTTAAGAAAAAAATTGTTTTGCAATTTTGATAAGTTTGTTGACAAAAAAATAAATACGTAAATAAACATTATTTTCTATTGTTCAAGATAAAGAAAGTAAATATGTAAAATAATTACAGGATAACAACAAAAAGTAATTTTTTTTTTATAATTTACAATACATTAATTTGCTTTGTTACGAGACAAAAGTAATTATCTAGTTGTAGATATGAAATCATCATAAATATTTCATCACATTAAAAATAAAGGATATAAAGCTTTAAATAAATTCATATATATATATATATATATATATATATATATATATATATATATATATATATATATATATATATATATATATATATATATATATATATATGTATATATATATATATATGTATATATATATATGTATATATATATATATATATATATATATATATATATATATATATATATATATATATATATACATATACATATATCCAAGTGCGTATCGGGCACATATTAACTTCTCGGGGTTTCGTTTCTGGGGTAAAATACTGGCGATTAGAAGTGATCTTTTGGGTGACAAATGGAAATATTATTTTTTTAAACTTATCCAAGTTTTTTTTTATAAGGTATCTAAGTGCGTACCGGAAACACATTAACTTAGGGTTCCATAGTTAAATTTTTTCGTTACTTTCTGGGACAAAGTTCTAGTGATTAGAAGTGTCCTTCGGTGTACAAAACCGAATTTTGTCAACATAAGAATATTGATCAATTCATCATACAAATACATAAATATATCGTCGCTTAAGAAACAACACCGCCTAAGTCCAGAAAGCCTAAAATAAAAGCGGATTATAGCCGCCTATCTCCAGTAAAATTGATAATATTACGTAATTTCTTTTTTTCATGAGATTAAGTTTGATAAAGAATAAAAAAACACAAAATATAGTACATCTTGTATTATTAAACATTTTGCGATGTTTTATTGATCCCCTGGAAAATTATGGAAGTGTCACATAGACGATGTTGTTTCTTAAGCGACGATATACGACAATGTTGCTTATACACTTCTATACCCATCTACTTATATGTGTTACTATGGGAGTCGATTACGTGATAATTTGGTTTCTTGTATCTCTTAAAACTCCACCCAAGTTAACCGAAACAATTTTCGTTGAAAATTCTCATCAAGTACGACTATTTATAGTTTTTTCAGTTTTTTTTTTAGGATTTCGTAATACATAGGAAATTCCCATTACGCAATCCACTGGGACCAAATTGCTAAATGAGAAAGTCAAAGATCACGGGCGTCAATGTTTCTGATTTATATATTTGTATGATTTACTGTTACAAACTATTGCTTAGACACTAACATATTCAAACATATTTCCTTTAAAACATAGGGAGGTGCCATTAACACATCTTGTGTGCGACGAAATTGTTAAATGGGAGCGTGCTATGTATATTAACGAAATTCATATAAAATCGTCATGTTTGTTATCGCATTATATATACATATATATATATATATATATATATATATATATATATATATATATATATATATATATATATATATATATATATATATATATATATATTGAATTTTTTTGGAGCAGTGATATTTTAACATTTTTCCGTGGAAAAGGAAGTGATGACCAAAAAAAAGGTCAAGTGTCCATTTCTGATAGGGTCCAGGTGAAGTTGTTCCTGCATAAGGAAGTGATGAGCAATAAAAAAGGTCAACAATCTCCATTTCTGATAGGGCGAGGTGAACCTAAAAAATGTAGTGTTGACCTTTTTTTTGGTCATCACTTCCTTATCCAGGGAAAAAGTTAAATGTTTTGCCGCGGAGGGCGCCAACAGGAAAATTTGCCCCCCCCCCTAATAACTAGGTCCGGCCCCCATATATATATGCAGTGCGTCCAGTAGAAGATTACACATAGGAAATCCAAGAGATAGTATTTCTAGGGAAATTAATAATAACACTTAATTTTTAGTCGAATTTTCTCCGAAAAATTAGACTTATACAGTCTATACGATAAGAGCTGCGAGAGGCGAGAGTAGGGGCGCTATCCGTTTTCGGACCCGTAGAACACGAATATGTAGAAAAAAATGTCTGATATATATATATATATATATATATATATATATATATATATATATATATATATATATATATATATTATATATATATATATATATATATATATATATATATATATATATATATATATATATATATATATATATATTCCCGCCACCTTTTAATTTGTGTAGGGCCCCCCTATGGAAGTTAAGAGATGAAATTTGGTAAATGGGGCTCATTTTCGAGGCACCTCATACTATCAAAGTGGGGTCAAATTTTGGGCAAATTTTTTTTCTGACCCGACCTTTAAGGGGGTGGTGGGGGGCGGAAAAGCAATAAAACTTTTCCAAACCGGTTTTAAATAATGTTTCGGTCAATTATCTACAACATATCCAAAATTCAGCTTCCTAGGATGATTTGGTGAGAGTAGAGGGGGGAAAAACGATTTTCGCTGGATCTAACAGGCCCCCAGCCCCCCAGAATTAACGTAGAGGGTTGAAATTTTGTGTGTTAATAAAGTTCGTACCTAGGTTGTGCTTTTTGGAGGTTTTAATATTTTACCCCCACCCCCCTCATTTTTAAGCTACAATTTCATGCATTTTCGACGTTTTCGAAGTTTGTACCACTCGCACAGGTCACCCAAATAAACCTAGAGGGCTGAAATTTTGTATTCGGATTGAGTTAGTATCAAGGGGGTGCCTTTTGGGGGTCTCAACGTTTAACCCCTACCCCCACCATTTTTATACCTAATAAAACATGATTTTTCTTGTTTTTTAACAGTTTCGTTCGGGTCAAAATCTCCCCAAATAAACCTAGAGGGCTGAAATTTTGTGTACAGGTTAAGCTAATAGCCAGACACTGTTTTTTGGGGGTTTCAACTTTTAACCCTTACCCCCACGATTTTTACGCCAATATTTCCTTAATTTTTTTGCTTGTTTTCTAACACGTCTAGAGACTCTCTAAGGAAACCTAGAGGGCTGAAATTTTGTACGTGTATTCAGTTAGTATCCAGCTAGTACCTTTTAGGGAGTCCACATTACTTTTCCCCCCATTTCTTCCATTTTTACATCGGAATTGAATGCTATTGTTAAATGTGTTTTAAATGCATTACTTTTATTCTAAATACAAGTAGGCGAATAGTAATTTTAAAAAATTTAAAAAAAAATGAATACAATTTTTTAACAAATGAAATACATACATATTAAGTAATTTGAAAATGTTATTAAAGTCACTGTTTATTTATAAATTAGGAATTTTGAATTTTTATTATTTATAAAATAGAAATTTTGGATTTTTTTGGAAAGAAAAAATACCTTCATAAAGGCCTTCTAGTCTACTATTTAAGGTCCTTTTTTAATACTTAAAAATAAAACACAAAGGCAGTTGGCGGATAAGCATGGGTAGGAATGCTTTCGTACGAATTGTGTTGGCTTTTTTCCTGCTAACTGCTATCGGTATAAAATTGAAATTTAGGGGAGAGCGGGGCTATACCGTACAGCGAGGCTAAACCGTACACTCATTTTTCGTGTCTAGATTTCAAGCTAGACAAGTCCAATCGTTGTCGCAACCTAGCGCCTGACCGCGGAAAATCACAGGATTGAGTTCGTTCCGCTGTGCGTATAAATGCCAATATGACGGTGAAAAAACTTGTTTTTATTATTTCTCTTATAATTTTGGGGCACTGCCAAATAAGAGTTGGGTGGAGAACCTTTACTTATGAGCTAATAGCGATAAGATCATGAGAAATTACTTTTCTTGATCACTAGTGAAGACTAGTTAGGCGACGGAATTTGAGGTTAGGTTATGAAACTCCCACAAGGTACAGGATGGGGCTAAACCGTACAGAAGTGTACGACTTAGCCCCAAATAGTTTAATATGGTAACATTAATAAATTGTAGTTGATGCAGGAAATACAATAAAGTCTGCCGAGTCTGCAAATAATTTTACTTGTGATTTTTGTTTAAATGTATAAACTTTAAATAAAACTTTCGTTCTCTAAAATTTATCACTTTTTTTGATAAAAGTTAACCTAACACTTTTTATACTTTTATAAGCTGAACTAAATATACCGATAATACAAGTTACGTTATGTTGTTTCTTAGTTGAGCCGACAATAAATAATAAAATGTGTTTTCTACAATAATTTATTGCATTACTCTTATTTACTTCCTTAACAAGATGATTTTTTTACAATAATTTATTGCATTACTCTTATTTACTTCCTTAACAAGATGATTTTTTTACTGTACGGTATAGCCCCTCCTACCGTACGGAATAGTTCCGACCCCCGGGGCTATTTCGTACAGAGACACTTTTTTGTAATTTAATTTAAATATGTTAAACAGTGGAATAATTCAAATTTCTTTGTGTGAAATCAGTAGCCAATTGTCCAAATTATATATTGCTAATTTTCTTATAATTTTATACTCGATATTAGATGAACAATAACAGCTCTCCCTTAAGTGTACGGCATAGCCCCGCTCTCCCCTACTGAGATTCAGCCCTTAAAAACTTAAAACCTTTTTTTAAAGCCCCGATCAACCGGACACTCATCATCAGTTTTGAAACCATCAAAATGGCAAATCGCTTGTGGACTTTCAATTACATTTCGCTTGTAGACATTCAATACCGAAGATGAAAGGAAAAATTCGACTTCCGTGATGGGGCTCCGCTGCTCACGGCGTTTTTTTTTAAATTTTGTTAGAATATTTTAAAATAAATCATTTGCAATTAAAAGTAAAACATATCAATTATTAAACTTCAAATGAAAGAAAAATGGAAAATGAAAAAAATGTGTGTGGTACTTTAAGGCAAGAGAAATATTGGCTCGTTTTCACGGCAAATATCTCTATAAACAGCAACAATTTGTTAATTTTTGTTTCTTAAATAAATTATTCAATAAAATTTGCTATTCAGTAATACTAATGTGTAATTTTCAACTGAACACCAATACTTTTAAGAAAATAATAATTGAATTTCCATAGGAACACTATAAATTACCATTGAAATTTTCCCTATGTGTAATTTTGAAGTGGACAGTCATATAAACCCGAAGTAATGTATTTAGACAATTACGTAACAAATTAGTTCAACCCTTCAAAATGACGTCATATAGATTTTAAACCAATAACTGAATAGAAAATTTTTAATACTCCTTAAAAATACTCCTTCTCGATTTAACATTACGAGTTAGAAAAAGATAATATAATAATATAATCCAAACTAATTAAACAAAAGCAACTGAAATATTAATGATAATAATATAAAGAGGCGACTTACGTAGTTACCTATTTGTAACCACACTCCAGAAGAAGACGTAATTATAATGAGTTGTCTGTCAAATGTTACTCTTAATAAGATCTTCAAATTTGTTTAATTTTGTACAGTAAGGCTCAACGTAATGGTAAACTAGTAATTAGATTTTACCGTGCAAATGGTTTAAATAGTTATAAATTATAGCTATTTAATGACAAACAAATCAACCAAACTTTTCAATCTTATACCTAAACTTTTTCTATGAATAACAACTCACTCATATTTTATTTTAAAAATGCCTACTTTTTTAGCTTATCGTACTTTTTAACTTGACCTAGTAGTGTACTTTTAAATAGTTTTAGAAATCAGTTTACTTATTGCAATTCAAATGTTTGATGAATTTCTGCAAGGAAAATTCAGCTACTACACCATATCTCACCAGGTCACCATAAAAAACGCTTTTATATTCTCCAGCCGCCATATTGAAATCACTGTTGTGTGAGGACAATTTTGCCACGCATATTTGAAAAATAGTGTCCATAACCTTTAATTTGAGATATTGCAGATCTATTTTAAGCAACACCAATTTTTTACAGCAGGATGTCCCGTTCAGAAAGAATGTCCTATATATATATATATATATATATATATATATATATATATATATATATATATATATATATATATATATATATATATATATATATATATATACACGGGCCGCAGAAACCGGGGGGGGGGGGGGCAAAGGGGTCCCGACTTCCCGAAAATTACGTAAATTTTCCTTCCATTCATTTTATTCATATTAAACTATTTACTGGTATTTTTCATTTGAAAATCGAATTTTCGGAGACGAAACTTTACGATAATATTTTACAATGTTATCGGAGAATTGCGTTATCAAAAAGTTGGGTTGTTTAAATTCTTGTTGGACCTCTCGGTAGATTTGTAGTTGTTGCGCCCCTTTATTATATATATATATATATATATATATATATATATATATATATATATATATATATATATATATATATATTTATATATATATATATATATATATATATATATAGATATATATATATATATATATATATATATATATATATATATAAATTTTGGTGAATCGGCATAATTTTCGGATTGTGGCAACCTCCAAATAAAATTCTGTCATAGTCCCAAGCTCAAGTCTTACATGACAGTGACAGTAGTAGCTGAATTTTCTTTCCAGTCGGAAATTCATTCAAACAATTGAAGATAGGAAGTAATGAAATAAAAATTTGTAATATATTTAGAAATACACTACCAGCTCAAGTGAGAAAGTACAATAAGCTAAAAAAATAAATATTTTTAAAATCAATCAAATTTCATCAAAATCCTCCTAGTAGTTTTTGCATGGTGCGTGCACAGACAGACGGACAGGTCAAAATTTAAATATCGCTGTTTTGGTATCTAAATTAATAACTGTCTATAATAGCAGTACAATTTTCCAAAAATATTTCATGTACATACAGACACGGTTCATTCAAGCCCGACGAGAGGGTGGGGTAACTGGGGTTCTAGCCCCGGGCCCCGGCCTTGAGGGGTGGGGGGCCCGTAACTGCCGATAGAGGGCCAAGGAAGAAAGGTTTTTTGCTCATAACTTATTTTATTGGGAGGAATTTTTTAAAAGAATGTAGTTTATTCCCGGGGCCCACTATTTTTCTCCACGGCCCTCGGTCCATTTACAGTTTTATTATATGTATTTATAGATTTGTAATACACTGCATTTTGTAAGAAACAAAGATATGTACTTGGAATTTATTGATTGTTTTTTAAAAGTTTTTGGAAATAAATTTAATTTTCTGGCGGTTTTAAGGGCCTTATTATTTCATACGCATCCGTTTAATGATAAGTTTAACCTTTCCCGTATTATAAAATTCATATGTAAATCGGCGTTGATGTCTCTTTTCCAAAACCACGGTCTATTACAATAAGTAATATGAACTGCCATATTTGATTTTGTGGACTTTTAATATCAAAGCTTTCCAGTGATGAAGGAAGGGTTACTAACAATATTATTTTTATTAAATATGGTAATTAAACTTTGCATACCTTAAAAATTAAGGTCAATTAACTTTTATTTATGAAATGATTTTTTTGAATCGCTTTTAGTTTTCGTTAGTACAAGGTCTAATAACAAAATAAATTAATTTTTCCATTAATCTTCTAAACCAGACGTCAGAAAACTACGGTCGCTGGGCCAGACCTGACCCACCTGTTGTTTTTAATCCGGCTCACCAATCAATATAGTGCCTAACTTTAGTAATGCTTTTTAATGATGAATTTTTAGAATGAGTATTTTTACTAGAAGATAGCTAAATAAATTATTTAAAGTTTAAAGACATGGATCAATCCAAAAATCTAGAATGATGATACTATCCATTAAAATCACCTTGGTGGAGCCCTTGGCAATAATATAAGGGCACGAGGATTGTAAAATGCCTGTTTATATTCCTTTCTGTAATAATGATATTGATATTCATAACTTTACACCTACTTAAGGGATATTTGTGGCTCTATACAAAAATTTTAGGGGTATAAGAATTTTCTTGATTCCAGATTCGCACTCAGAGTCGAAAAATGCAAAGAAATACCATAGTCACTCACCGAAATCAAAACCCTGATTTTTTTCGAGGGGGTGTCTTATTGTTACTTAACCTAAATTTATATTTTTTTAATACACCTTCCACCAATCTGACCTTGCTGAAATTTCTACACACGATAACTATGTTAGAGCCAAATAACATATATTTTTTTGGTAGGTGTCACTCAAGGGGTTGATCTAAAACATGCATCCTCAAAAATTCAATTATTTTTTTAATCTAGTAAATAACGTCATACGAATGTAAAAAAATTCTATAATATAAAGCTACTTTATGTCAACATTCTTTATTAATTTCATCTAATTATCTTCAATAGTTTTGAGGAAAAAAAATTTTAAATTTAAGGGTTGTTACCCCCATATCTCTAACAATATAGGGGGTAGAGGTTTAATACCTATATTTTCGAACATTACTCACCATAAGCAACATTCGTGAAAAAGAATAGCCGAAAAAGCCGCTGGGCCGAAATCACATAATGCTTACCTGGCGAGACCCTTTGATTGATTTTAAAAATATTTATTTTTTTTAGCTTATTGTACTTTCTCACTTGAGCTGGTAGTGTATTTCTAAATATATTTCAAATTTTTATTTCATTACTTCCTATCTTCAATTGTTTGAATGAATTTCCGACTGGAAAGAAAATTCAGCTACTACTGTCACTGTCATGGTAAGACTTGAGCTTGGGACTATGATAGAATTTTATTTGGAGGTTGCCACAATCCGAAAATGATGCCGATTATATATATATATATATATATATATATATATATATATATATATATATATATATATATATATATATATATATATATATATATAATAAAGGGGCGCAACAACTACAAATCTACCGAGAGGTAGATCTATTCTTTGATCTACTTTTTGATAACGCAATTCTCCGATGACATTGTAAAATATTATCGTAAAGTTTCGTCTCCGAAAATTCGATTTTCAAATGAAAAATACCAGTAAACAGTTTAATATGAATAAAATGAATGGAAGGAAAATTTACGTAATTTTCGGGGAGTCGGGACCCCTTTGCCCACCCCCCCCCCCCGCACCCCGGTCTCTGCGGCCCATATATATATATATATATATATATATATATATATATATATATATATATATATATATATATATATATATATTTATATGTATATATATATATATATATATATATATATATATATATATATATATATATATATATATATATATAATTAAAAAGTATATATAATTATGTTGCGTGTGCTTGACTCCGTATTATCGATATTTAATAAGAGGAATAATAATCCGATTGTCAGTCCAAAATCATGTATTTTTCTCTGTTATCTGTTACCAAGATTATTCTCCCAGCATACTAATATTATTAATTTATAATTAATTTTATGCACGGCAAACTATGTAATTATGGGCCGGCACATTACTCCCCCCTGCGGAAAGAAAAAATCTTGGCACTTTTCAAAAAAAAAAAAAAAATTTTTTTTCTGGAGGGAAAAATTTTCAGGATGCAAATTAAATTGTTCCCTGAAAATGAAAAAACCCTCCAGTATAACAATGCTACATATTTACATGTCATTGTTACACAAATAGTATTAAAAAAATTACAATACATAATAATAATATGTATATTCACTTATGAATAATTTGAATTTTCTGCTTCTCCAATCCGGATGTCTTCTATAATTCAGAATATCCGAATCTAGAACATATAAAAACATACGGCAGAAAAATATCCAAGTAAAATAATTAATTTTACCTATGAGAATTCATTGAAAAACAGAAATAAATTGAATAATTATTATCATTGCTTTATGAGAATTATTTTACGCAAGCTACTGTATGCTTTTTATTGGAAACTTTATCCAAATTATTATTTAATTTAATTTTAAAATAATTCTCATCCTGTTCCATTATTTTAAAAGGATACTTGGAGAATAAATGACAATTGACTCTATCATTGCGAATATCCATTATTCTCGGAGTCGTTATATTTTCTTTGAAAAAATTTACATTTTTCGGATAACTCACAAATGGTTTCGAAAAACATTTATCGCTTTTGTGATACATTTTTCGATTATGGAAATTATTATAAAAAATTGAATTAATTCTGTGATGTCGTGATTGGAAATTAAACATTTTATCGTCATTATTTGGATGATAATTATCATATTTTGAATTATTCCTCTTTTTCCAGGAATTATTATAAAAAATCTTCGTTTTTGAATCCGTATGACATTTTGTCATTTTGTAATGGTTTCGATTCAATTTATTTCCATTTATTATTTCATTTCTAAATAAAATGTACCAATAACATGGTTTGATGCACTTTCTTGCATTTTCTCCATATTTAATGTGATATTTACATATTTCTGAATGGAATTTAGAATTAAAAATATTTTTAGAACAGTCAAAATTTCCTTTTTTCTTTCTGTTTCTATGGAAATTTTGCCTTTTCTTTAAATTTCTCAATTTATTCTTTATGGCATGTATATCATTATATAATTCTTCAAGTTTTTCATCTTTTAATTTAATTTCATTAATTTCGACTTTTCTTGAAGAATCATATATTTTGTCTGCCAATTTACCTAATTCATGCCATTCCAAATTCTCATGCGCATACAAGAAAGGCAATATGTTCTGTGGTACATGTTTAAAAAATATACGCTTAAGGAATGAATCTTCCAAATTCAAGTCATATGCAAAATATTGCATTTTATTAATAATCTCTGAAGGTTTTAGATTCTGAAAATTCTCTGTTTTAAATAAAGAAGAAAATTTTTCTGTTTCTGACATAACATATTTATTTTGTAATTCATTCCTTATTCTTTCATATTTGTTTTCAATAGCCACGTCAGTAATTATGTGACGCACAGCTTGACTAGCCTCTGGATCGAGAGCGAGAGTAATTAAAAAATATTTATTGTCTTCATTGACAATATTTTTCAATTTAAATAAAAGATCACATTTGTCCAACCACAATTGCACGTCACCTCTGTCAAATTCCGGTAGTTTTTCGAAAATGAAATTTACTCTACCGTTTTCTGAGATGACTGGTACATGAGTCATCTTCGTATTATTCTTTTTTGGCATAATTATATTTTGCTTTTGAAAACAAATATGTCAAAATATAATTATAAATATTTTAATAATAAATAAATATTTAAACGAATTACCAAATCGTCGCTGGTCACCAATTATATAATTATGTTGCGTGTGCTTGACTCCGTATTATCGATATTTAATAAGAGAAATAATAATCCGATTTTCAGTCCAAAATCATGTATTTTTCTCTGTTATCTGTTACCAAGATTATTCTCCCAGCATACTAATATTATTAATTTATAATTAATTTTATGCACGGCAAACTATGTAATTATGGGCCGGTACATATATATATATATATATATATATATATATATATATATATATATATATATATATATATATATATATATATATATATATATATATAGGACATTCTTTCTGAACGGGACACCCTGCTGTCAAAAATTGGTGTTGCTTAAAATAGATCTGCAATATCTCAAATTAAAGGTTATGGACTCTATTTTTCAAATATGCGTGGCAAAATTGTCCTCACACAACAGTGATTTCAATATGGCGGCTGGAGAATATAAAAGCGTTTTTTATGGTGACCTGGTGAGATATGGTGTAGTAGCTGAATTTTCCTTGCAGAAATTCATCAAACATTTGAATTGCAATAAGTAAACTGATTTCTAAAACTATTTAAAAGTACACTACTAGGTCAAGTTAAAAAGTACGATAAGCTAAAAAAGTAGGCATTTTTAAAATAAAATATGAGTGAGTTGTTATTCATAGAAAAAGTTTAGGTATAAAATTGAAAAGTTTGGTTGATTTGTTTGTCATTAAATAGCTATAATTTATAACTATTTAAACCATTTGCACGGTAAAATCTAATTACTAGTTTACCATTACGTTGAGCCTTACTGTACAAAATTAAACAAATTTGAAGATCTTATTAAGAGTAACATTTGACAGACAACTCATTATAATTACGTCTTCTTCTGGAGTGTGGTTACAAATAGGTAACGACGTAAGTCGCCTCTTTATATTATTATCATTAATATTTCCGTTGCTTTTGTTTAATTAGGTTGGATTATATTATTATATTATCTTTTTCTAACCCGTAATGTTAAATCGAGAAGGAGTATTTTTAAGGAGTATTAAAAATTTTGTATTCAGTTATTGGTTTAAAATCTATATGACGTCATTTTGAAGGGTTGAACTAATTTGTGACGTAATTGTCTAAATATAAAATTTCAGGTATACTATATTATATTATGCAATGTGTAATCTTGAAATGAACGCACTGTATATATATATATATATATATATATATATATATATATATATATATATATATATATATATATAATCGAGGCCACAAAACAAATTTCTGCCATAGTCCCGGGCTCAGGTCCTTCCATGACACCAGCTGTAATAGATGAATTTCCAGAACGGAAATTCACTAAAAAAGAAAACGTAATATTTTTTTAAAATATTTATTTTTGTCTCATTATATAATTTTAATTATATTGCTGTAAGTTAATAAACAATTAAATAAGTTAATATCGATGATTAAGATCTCTGGTGATGCGGAATACATAAAAAAATCAGTACAAAATACACAGCAGACATCGACTTTTTATCTTCCGACTTTCCCTAATTTTGTATCCGTTTTTGGATTAGCAGTAATCGTTTGTACGGCCACAATCGTTTCATTTATAGCCGTCTGTAATTTCCGAAGATCTTGAATATGTAATAGACGTAGAATTTTGGCGGCTTGATTGTACGTATAGTCACCTACATTGTATCCCAAATGTGCTTCTTCTAATGGAATGGCCACACCCTAAAAAAAAAATTATGATCAAAAAGGGAACGCGTTTAACATTAATTATAGTAGGAGAGCTACTGGCCGATTTGCGACGGTCATTTCAACACGCGTTAAATTAAAAGGATAGGATTTTGGATACTTACTCTACATAAAAATTCAGTTCTGGCAAACCTATTCAGTCGGGTTGAGTCATCCTTAATAGCCCAAGAGCCCACGACGGCCAGACCTTCGTTATTTTATAAAAGCTGAAAGTTTCTCTGTGCATGTCCCTTATACAGGTAAGAACGACCAGCGACTATAGAGTTTGGGTTGTGGTTACTTGGGCAAATAACAGGTGGTAAAGGTGTATAAAATAGTACCTTAAATTCGTTAAAGTATAAAGCTCGTTTTTTTTTTATATTTTCTTCGGGATAACTTTAGAAATCTCGTCATCCATTGCCGGAGACTTATGACAGTTGCTACCCCCTGCCAGACACCCCTAAACTTTAATAAATTATAATTATACTTTCGTTATAGTATAAAAGCTAAATTTTATATATGTTAGATGGGGACCTATAAAAAAATGTTACCTCAATAGCCGGACAGTTTTAATGGTTTTTACATCTTGCCAGACACATTGAAAGTCCGCAGTAGGTGCGAGCGCGAATGCTTAGTCGATTACGATCTTTTAAGATATCTAATAAAAAAAATGATTTTATTACGTTAATAGCCATGTTATATAAAGTATATAAAGTTATTTTAATATGATAAAATAAAAAAAAAATGGCTAGTGCGTGCCGGACACGCATTATCAAAGTTACGTGGTCAATAGCTAATTTTTCACAATTAATCAATTAATTTCTAATAAGTGATCATTAACTCCCTATACACATCGGTGGCGCTTTCCACTAAAAAATGTTAGGCAGTTGGCAGTTAGGCAATGTTAGGATCAAATGTAGGAAAATTAATAGTACGTATCGACGGCTTACTGCTAGAACCACGTATGCCGATTTTTCACTGTTTTGAGATAATTAGATATAAATGTTCAGAATCATCTTATACTGATCATAGGCTAATAAAAATTTCATTTTATTTATCAGAATGAAAGTTTTTTTTTAAAAATGTCCCACTAGTGGTCTCCCTTAAATAAAAATTTTAACGTGATGGAACTTTTTTACTATTTTTTACAATTACTGTCCCAAAATTTATCAGAAAGTGATTAAACTTGATGAGAAAATCTGATGTTGGTCTGTGTTCTTACAATTAAAAATTTTACAAATTTTTTACATCTATTTTTTATAGTGTACATAAATATCCAAACAACCTGTTTAAAAATTCTATAGGTAATAAATTATTTTATGGCATTATGATTTTTCTATACAAACTGTACATACATACGTCATATGAAGACAAACACAAACAATATGCACATAACATACAAATTAATATGAAAAGAGATGGTAATTATTATTAATACTTATATGTACCATAATTTGCTAAATTAATACATTTAATGCCATCTAGCGAAATAAAATGGAACTTTACGTGATTGTACTATATCTTATAATATACAAAGGCAATGTGCAATCCAGATTATATAACTTGGAAAGTACCGCCAACTAAGCAAAAACGACGGTTAAATTTTGAACTAAAAAAACTACAGGAGTGAACGAACCATAACGTTTCAGTAGTACACTGGGTATGCTTGTTTAAATGAAAAAATATCTCACTGCCTAACATTTTTTAGTGGAAAGCGCCACCGATGTGTATAGGGAGTTAATGATCACTTATTAGAAATTAATTGATTAATTGTGAAAAATTAGCTATTGACCACGTAACTTTGATAATGCGTGTCCGGCACGCACTAGCCATTTTTTTTTTATTTTATCATATTAAAATAACTTTATATACTTTATATAACATGGCTATTAACGTAATAAAATCATTTTTTTTATTAGATATCTTAAAAGATCGTAATCGACTAAGCATTCGCGCTCGCACCTACTGCGGACTTTCAATGTGTCTGGCAAGATGTAAAAACCATTAAAACTGTCCGGCTATTGAGGTAACATTTTTTAATAGGTCCCCATCTAACATATATAAAATTTAGCTTTTATACTATAACGAAAGTATAATTATAATTTATTAAAGTTTAGGGGTGTCTGGCAGGGGGTAGCAACTGTCATAAGTCTCCGGCAATGGATGACGAGATTTCTAAAGTTATCCCGAAGAAAATATAAAAAAAAAACGAGCTTTATACTTTAACGAATTTAAGGTACTATTTTATACACCTTTACCACCTGTTATCTGCCCAAGTAACCACAACCCAAACTCTATAGTCGCTGGTTGTTCTTACCTGTATAAGGGAGGCTGAGTTCAAAAATGCATCACTGCTTGCATGAGGCAGAGTCAAAAGTTCAAAAACGCATCAGACGCATCACAACGAAAAATCAAAAGTTCATTTTTGCATCTGATGCGTCAAAACAATGCATCAAGAAATTTGGTGATGCGTGTCCAAGATGCTTGTCATGTGTAGAATTATAACTACTTGCCATATTATGTAGGTATTAACACCAACAGGAATAATTCCGAAAAAAACTGTTGAAAAAGATTAATGTATTTACTTTTCATTAAAATTGTTTAAACTATTTGAATACATCTTGCACTCAAAATAGGTATGTAATATTTTTTATTCAAATAATTTCAATATTTTCAATTTCAAGTAAGTTCAAGTTGAAATTCAAAGATAATATACCTATACAAGGACTGTATTACTATATTATCTATAGTCCATCATGCTACATTGATTACATTGTGTGTCTATTATGCTACATGCATCATGATGCCAATATCCCATTCAAAAATATCTAATGTGCATCAAATTTCAAGAGAGCATCAGCATCGCATTATGCAGTATTAGACGCATCAGAACGTCCTGATGCTGCATCGATGCGGTAAAGTTTACATTTTTGAACTTACCCGGACATGCACAGAGGAACTTTCAGCTTTTATAAAATAACGAAGGTCTGGCCGTCGTGGGCTCTTGCTCTATAACGTTTAAAGTTGTGATAAATTTCATAATTATTTTGACAAATATTAAAATATTGTGTATCCATGGTAATATGATTTAATTGCTGAATTTGGAAATTCGTTAAAACGAAATGTAAATAATTGGACTCTATTATGCAACAACAGACCAAACAATAAATAAAAAAAAAAAAAAATAATAATAAATTAAAAATGAATAATTATTGATAACTTTATACTATCTATATTTTTTAATAATTTTGCAAATTACAATTTTTTTTTTTTAAATTCAAAATATATCATGTAAATAAACTAAAATTTTGTTTATATAATTAATTGTAGGTAGTTTTACCTTGTGAAAATTCATAATATATATGGCGATGAATGTTTAACTTTGTCAAATTTTCACTTAAGTATAGAAAAATACTTTTTCACAAACTAGTTTTCGGTTTCTTAAACCATCTTCAGGTGAACCCTGAATTGAACTGCTTTCTGTTTCTCCTGCTTTTCAACCTGCTTCTGTTTCTCTTTTATTCGTAATCTCTCTTCTTATTAAATCACATTACCATGGATACACAATATTTTGATATTTGTCAAAATAATTATGAAATTTATCACAACTTTAGATTGTTCTGGCCATACCTTGGTGAAGCGAAAACATTGCCAGTACGTTTTTTATCGATATAAAATATTCTTAACTTCCATATATCAAAATTCCAGAACTGTTACTTTATATAAATATGGCCTCATTTTTTACCCTCTTTAAACGTTAAGGATGACCCAACCCGGCCGAATAGGCTTGCCAGAACTGAATTTATGTGTAGAGTAAGTATCCAAGATTCTATCCTCTCAATTTAACGCGTGTTGAAATGACTATCGCAAATCGGCCAGTAGCTCTTGGTCTATTATGAAATCAGCTACATAAGGCGAATTGACAATTTAAGAGTGAATGATTATAATATTAAGAGCGAAACTGTGGGTTATTTTGTACAAATATATTATTATTGTAGTTTTTAAAAGATAAAAAAGAATAAATAGTTAATTCTGTAGATTTATCGATAAAAAGTTTAACATAAATTTTCATAAAATACAAGTACATCTTAATTTTAATTAAATTTTCTTTTAAAAAAACAGCTATTAAATATTATAGCGTCATCTTTCATTAAACAATCAAAATCAAATTTTGTATTATGGGCAATATGATTGGAGCTGCCATAACGAATTTATGTTTTACCTGTCTTTCTCTGATTGTTTATGCCTGTGTGAAGTGACAAGGTTTTAAGTAGGATTTGTTACCATACAACAATGACACTAAGCATAATAAAAGACAAGCTTAGTGGGTTTAACATTGGAGGTCACATGCGACCCCTGCGGTCCACACAATTTTCCAGTATCCCTCCCTCCAAAAAAAAAAAAAAAAAGACTATTATAACCACAGATCAACAGATTAAGCGTGCGTAAATATAAAAATCTGTAGACAGTAGTAGGCAAGGGGTCAAACTAGATTGTCTATGTCTCTGTTCCACTTGTAATGAGTTTATGACGTAAATTTCCCCACTCTGTTTGTGTAGATACACACTGTTTGCAGTGTATTAGTTTGGTGTTTTTTAGTAGTGTGCGTATTTACGCACACTACTGCAACACACGTATTACCAGAGAGAGCTGTTCAACGTATTCAACTAACAATGGTAACAATGTACATACAATGCACTGTGTGTTCGACGACGGACACGGGCTGACTAATGCCTTAAGCTGTGACACGTCTCCAAATGACTCCAAGCCAATTACACTTTTTTGATATTAGTTGGCTTCTAGTGTTCTATGGTAGTAGGTCAAACTAGGTCAACTCACTGCGTAGCTGATCATTCTTTCGGAAGCGGTGAATCGATGCACTTCAATTGTTATATATTGTTAAAATCATTGTTAGTTACACTGCTTGTTGCTCTCTCCGCAATGCATGATATGTGGATGTGTATGTGACCACTCACACACATGCATACATCAAACCCATGCAACTACAAACAGTGTGTACCTACATAACATAGTGGGGAGCAGTGGTAGGGATTTTTTGTCCACGCTGGTATCGGTAGTACAGAAATAGTTGCTTTGTTTCTGTATTTTGTGATTATAGCATAAAATTTGAATAAATATTATATATTATTTTTAAATATTATATATTACTAGCCGTATACCCACCGATGGGATTTACCATCGGCAACATTTTAGGATGTCAGTCAGTGTTAAAGATTTATTATAGTTGAAAAAATATTCCCAGACACTTTTGATAGTTTCTTTGTCAACGTATGATTGTCTTTTTCTAATTCCAGTCAAACAAATAAATAGTGCATAGGGTACTAATTGAACATTAGGTTACGAAATAATAATAAATAAAATAAGTTAATAACACTATTTTATATTTTTATGTAAATTCTGTTTATTCAATAATAATTTGATTTCAGAAGAATATTTCTTAAAGAAACCGAAAACAAATGACATTAATGATATATTATAACTTAACTGTAAACTATGGAGGGTAGAGGTCAGGAGGAGTATTTCTTATGGGACTTGAATCGAAAAAGTGGCCCCTGAATTTGATGAAATAATAGTTCAATAAGTGAATTGAAGTGAAGTGAAGTATGTTTAATTATAAGTGAAGTGAAGTATGCTAAAGGGAAATACTAACTGCTAAAAACAATAAAAGTTGAATTAAAATATAAAAACAATAAAAATTGAATTAAATATAACAATTAAAACTGTTAAAAACAATAAAAACTGTTGTTTCAGTTTTAAAATTTTCAGCGCTTAATTTTAAATTTAAGAATTTTACTACACTAGCGCCATCTTAATTTCATCCACTTTTGGGGCCACTTTTTATATATGGAGATACTTCTCCTGATACTCTACCCCCCATACTGTAAACATATACATAAAATATCTGAATGACTGGATTCATTGCAAAATATTTAATATTACTAAAAATATAATTTTGAAAAACAAAAATCAGTGGATGTCAATATGTACTGCTTAGAATTTTCAAATCAGTTAAAATCAAACGAAAATAGTTTATTCTAATTGAAAATAACATATTTCACTTTTCTTTACAGTATTGCACCATTTGTTTAACTTTGTGAAGATGAAATATTATTATGTCAAATATTTAAAAAACTAAATAAAAACCACTGATTAAGGACACTGGTGTAGTGTTGAAAAGTGTACAACAAGGAAAAAAAAGAAGGAAACCTACTACTAAAGTGTCTGGGAATATTTTTTCAACTATAAAATATTATTTTATTTTAATAGCCATAGTAACATATATTTTTATATATCTCTAACTTCAAAAATGACGAATTTCCATACAAATTTTCATCTCGTATTTAACCCACTTAGGGGACGAATTTTCAAAAATCCTTTCGTAGTGCTCACCTACCTTACATAGGGAACTCCTGTGCAAAATTTTATTCTTCTAAAGCCAACGGTTTAGGCTGTGCGTTGTCTGTCAGTCAGTCAGTGTTAGAAATTTATTAAGTAGATTATATATTATTTTTAAATATTATTTTTATAATTTTTCAAAAATAATCGATAAATTGGTAATATTTTGTGTTTTACGACTTAAAGGTTGTAATTTCTTAAAATCTTATTTGAAATAGTGGTTTGATTTGATGTATTTTGTAATTTTGAATACGAGAAAGTACGTTTCAGCTTACTGAAACTTATTTTCGTAATCTTAAAAATATTCAATAATTTAACATTGGGTTTGGTACTAATGAGTAATGAACAGCATTTTATAGAGCTTTTCAATGATGTACCATAAGTGGGGTCTTACAATTTAAAAAATAGGCTTGGGCTGGCTGGAGCCTAAGTTATTGGTATTAGAAGATTTTCGTGCGGCTCATAATGGTTCAAGTGTTCTAGAAACGGTTTTAACAAATTTTAATTAGCTATTATCATTCCAAAGATATAAGCCCTGACTTGTTTTTAAACTTTTAAACAAACTATATAGAAAAATTTTTTTGTCTCAAAATGCCGGACTTTTTACTGCCAGTGATAAGTACAATAGATAACACAGACCAATGAACACTATTATATTGTACTACTAGACAAAGCGTAAAGCCAGTTTCTAGGCATTTTTATTGAAGCAGGTAACGACTAATTGCAGGACATAATTGCATTTGTATACGTACGTATTTTGAAAATAAAGCGAATACCCCTTTTTTTCTTTCAAAATTTCGCAGTTTCTTCTTAAAAAAGTAAAATTTTATTATCAATATTATATTTTTACAATAATTATTTGAAAACGTTACTACGGATACAATCCATTACTATATTACAGAATACTATTAAGGTAGGAACTTGGTCGTAACTGGTTGCCTCAATTACACATTTTTATAATTAGTCTGTATAATATAATATATAATATGTTCACTTGTCTGTGATAGATAAGGTTACAAAAAAAGGAAAAGAAAAAAAATCAAAGATCCCAACATCAAAAAAGTGAACCCTAGGAATTTACAAAATATAAATTATACTAAACTATGTTGATAAAATTGAACATTATTTAGAATTATACCGTATTTCGGAAAATCTGTCAGAGATAGCGGCACCTGTACCAGTGAATATATACATATCACAGCATTTTGAGCCGCCACATTGCAGCACGAGTTAACTTGTCTTAATCATTTAAAGAGTTAAATTGAAACCCTGTATGTAAAAACACTGTAGTGACCTTGAAACATATAAATATGTTAAAAGTTTTTATTCTGATTTTTAGACTGAATATAGTAACTTCCATATGCTGGGAAGTTAATAAAAATTCAATTTCCGTTTGTAGAAGAATAAAAAATTAAATATGGTGGAAAAATGTCCATCATACTCCTATATTGTGCGAACCGAGTTTGATTTTATATGTGCAAGAGGCTGGCCAATTTAATATTAATTTCGAAAAAGTTGTTGACTCTATCGCCTACACAACCGCGGATGTTTTGCAGGTGACGTCTACCTATGATGAATTAAATGAAACTCATTTTAATGCAACAGAATATACAGAAGCAATGTAGGTAAATGCAAAATTGTGTGGTTTTTACTGGGCCGTTTTGTGCCGTTATACAAGTTCTTAACCAGTCGCTCATAGCCTATGCCGCCTATGCCAGTACCAACATCGCACTTGTATCATTGTTTTTCTAATTAACTTTTTAAATTTAAACAGAAAAAAATATGAAGTGTGTCGTATCCAAGTGCAAAAATTCAAATAAACAAAAAAATACTCAAAATAATGGGATATCTTTCTTTGAATAAGTAAATCGAGGTAATTGTACACTTTCACGGTCACCC
The DNA here is from genome assembly GCA_035578155.1 of Brachynemurus nebulosus. Taxonomy (NCBI): domain Eukaryota; kingdom Metazoa; phylum Arthropoda; class Insecta; order Neuroptera; family Myrmeleontidae; genus Brachynemurus; species Brachynemurus nebulosus. Next base: position 17,743,087 of record JAPWDM010000001.1, on the reverse strand, counting down.
GGTTTTTTTGGCTATAAATAAAAAACTAATGGTCCGATTTGAATGATTTTTTTTTAAATGTTCGTCATTACGGCGGATTAATGATTAGAGTCACAGAAATAAGCAAAAATGAATATTTTTGATAGTTTTATAGCTTTAAATGAACAAAAATGTGAAGCTTTTAGGAATAATCGTTCATAAAATTTTTTAACGTGGGTATATCAACTTCTTATATTATTTTTCGTAATCTACATAAAAAAATGAACAATTTAAAAAAAAAATTAAAAAAAAAACTTCGAAATTATACTACTAAAAATACAAAGAATGCTAAAAAACAACAAATTTTGATCAATAATCCTTTATAAAAATCTTTTACTTTGTTAGATCGACTTCTCAACCTGAATTTCGAGTAAAGGCTAATTGGAAATCTTATTTAATTACCCTTTGCCCGAAAATGAGGTTCCAGTGGTGCTCCGCCGTTCATTTATTTTTCAGCCTTTCTCAGCACTTCCAGTATCGGTGTAGAGTTCTAGTATTTTTTTCCATTAATCCGCCGTAATGACGAACATTTTGAAAAAAAATCATCGTAATCGGACCATTAGTTTTTTATTTATAGCCAAAAAACCAGGTGACCGTGAAAGTGTACAATTATCGTAAATCGATTTTATTAATTTTTTGTTTGTCAACCAGTCAGCCATGATGGTGTACACTCATGTATACTAATGTATACAGTGTGTCCACACCATGTCCCTGCCACTCTGCATATAGTCCATTATAAAAAAATGGACCGTATTCTGACCCGCTGTAACTAATATACCAGATGGCGTTGATGTACAGGGAGTTAAAATTAGAGTCGGGACATGAGTTTCGATAGTTCGCTATTTTTCATCAAATTCATCTAAAATAAATTGGAAATAAATTAAATATTTAAAAAAAAACTTCAACTCAACCTAGAAAGATTAATTAAATTAAAAAATTTTAATTTTTCGTTAACACATAACTTGCTAACGATACTTTTGTACTCAATCATATGATAATTAATTTTGACATCCATTTGATGAAAAATGCTCACATGTCCCAACTCTATTTAGTATACTCCCCTACCATCAGCGCCACCTAGCAAACTGTGACAGTCATTGGCCCGTCCTTGAAAACAAGTGGCAGGGACATGGTCCACACATACAGTGTTGCCAGCAAAATTTTAACAAAATCCGCCGATGAGAGGCGCTCGAGTAGCCCAAAAGTAGCCCATTCCGGAAGGAAGTGCACTTATATATTTTTTGAATTTTATTTTTGATTAAATTACAGGAGCTTTAATGACGTTTAATAAAACTTAATAATGATTGTTTAAAAAAATTTTATTTTTTTAGCCGACTTAAAAAACGAAGAGGTTCTCAATTCAACCCGTGTTTTTTTTATGTATGTACACCGATTTCTTCCACATTTCTGGGCCAATTTGAGCCATTCTTTTTTGGTTAGTAGATAAAATTCTCCAGATTGTCCCATCAAAATTTTATTCACATTGGTAGAGTAATTTTTTAACCATCATCAATAATATGAATAATTACAGCAATTTTAAAATTTATACAATTTGCAAAATTATGTATTTACTCTTAAGCAATTATCACAATAAAGGCTGGTAAGCATTGTCACTAAAAGGTATGAAATAAAAGCTAAAAAAATAATATAATAGACGTATTTTAGACGAAGTCAAGTGGGGCGTAGTATAAAAAAATGTAAATCTTTAAGAATTCGTGAATTTTGTAAGCACATCCGATCGCAATTTTTCATAGACACCCCGCTTGACTTCAAAATACGCATGTGCATTTTTACGCACCAAAAACAAACTAGTTTCGTAGTTACGATTTCATAAAATATAAGTTGAGTGACGACAATTCTAAACAATATCGTTTCTTGATTATAAAATAACAATTTTTAATTTCTTGAAAAAATTTTTTTTCGCTTGATAACTAAAAATAGCCCATTTTTCGTTGCTTGAAAATTAAAAATAGCCCAAACGGCTACCTGCCGCCAACAACAAAATTTTACCGCCAATTAAAAATATAAATAGCCCAATCGGCGGTAAATAGCCCAATCTGGCAACACTGCACACATATGCAAGCACAGGTCCGTGTACATGCAATGATAGGTTTACGTAGTAATATGTTGTATCTACCATACTAGTTTGGTGGGAGACAGCAATTTTACTCATATTTTGGCTACAATCTGTTGCCAGTACACTAGAGATTGGTAAGTTGGTTGCCTGACAACATAGTTTACCAGAAATAATTGAAATTAGGCAAACTAATTTTCGTATCGATAACATTTCATGCATGCAAGGTTACCACGTGGCGTGAGACGCTTTCACACCAAAATCGTTGAATACACTATGATTTGTATAATCTAGATAAAAAAAGAAAAAAATAATACCTTTACTAAAATTAGATCTGGATTTTGTAAAACTTGCGGGTTCAGTCGGGTTACTATCAACTTAGAAACAGCCTTCAGAGTCACTAAATGATCATTATGGGGGGTAACATTTAATAGCTTCGCTAACGTATTCACTCCATTAATAAACTCCGGGCTGTAAACTGCAAAAAGAACAAATATCATGAAATTTTTAGAAATCGATTGTTAATTCCAGAAAACAGAAATACTTACAATCTAAATTATCAAGCGGATTTGTCGAAATTACAGTAGGGACATTCTGTTTCTTAGTTTCGGTTTTCACTGCATTATATTTATCAACTGAAATAACAATTACAACTGATCGATACCGGTTTCATAAAAATTACTAAATAGGTCAATTTTCCTTACCATTGTCCGAATATTCTAACCGAACAGCGAATGAAAGAAGCCACTCAAATTGTTCGGTGGGCTTATTTGGTGGTACCGGACAGGCCAAATCTTTTAAATATTTATTAAATGCCTTCGGCCAGTCGTTTGAATTGATCTGTCGCAGTCCGTCACGATCTTCTATTTTATAGTGACGTATTTTCTGGTCTTCTAGCCATAATATCAGACTTCGAAATTCTTGTGTATCTGTAATTTTTTGCTAAATCAATGAAATTCTATTTAAAAAAAAGAAAAAAACTGAATTTTTACCATTAATATTAACTTTATTGGGTGTGGGATGGTTTAATGCCGACAGTTTTCTTGCAAACATTCTTGTATAGAATTTAATCGAACTATGTGGTACGATATTCGACTGGTTCGGCTTTTTGTGTCTCAGCTTGTTTCTGTCAAAAATTTGTAGTTTTATTTTTTATGTTGGTAATGCCGGTAAGGCTTTTCAGAATTAACTCCTTATATCCCATATCTACTTAAAAAAGAAAAAAAAGGTGACAAACGAACGGTTATGACCACAGACTAATGAACATATTATATATCATATTATATTATTATATTATATTATATTATTTAGACTAATTATATAAATGTATAATTGAGGCAGCCAGATACGATCAGGATACGACCGGATTCTGTAATATAGTAATCAGTGCAATTGAATTATGTAATATAAGTAATCAATAATGCAATAATCGATTGTATCCGTAGTAACGTTTTCAAATAATTATTGTCAAAATATAATATTGATAATAAAATTTTACTTTTTTGTGACGAAACTGCAAAATTTTAAAGAAAGAAAGTGGTATTCACTTTATTTTCAAAATACGTACGTATACAAATTATGTCCTGCAATAATTATAGTCGCATTTGCTCAAAAGTGGACAATATTATAATAATGTTCATTGGTTTTGTTTGGAAAATAACATAATAGTGTTTATTGGTTTGTAGTTATGGCGAATTTACGAAACTATAAGGGTTTATATGCGGATGTGGGGTGAAAATGGCATCCAGTTGATGTGAATATTACAGAAATGAAGCCTACACACCTATTCGCACACATTAACACACATGTAAAATAAAATGAGATGCAATTATTTTATGAATGCAAACAACACACACTACTAAAAAAACTGACAGTTGGAGCACCAGCGTTTGGCTTCAGTTCATCTAACAAAATGACAAGTCCATCCTACATCATTAGTTTTATATTTATTTCATAAAATGGTTAAAAATTCGTTTGTTAAAATATATTTACATATTATTCTGCACTTTTTTTAAACTGGCATTAGGAGAAAATATATAGGGACGAATTTAGGCATGGGTCTTAAGAGCCAGGGCCAAGGGCGGCAAAATTCAGGAGGTAGTGGTCGCAAAACTTTCCTTTATTCATATACGGAATGTTTTACGATGTTTTGACCAAGTACTTAATATGAATCTCCCCCCTGAGGAGAACCCGGATTAAAATTCTGAAAAATTTTATAAAATACAATTTTTCAAAAAAGCTCCATCTACTCCTAAAAATATAAAATAAATTTTAATTCTTTGTAACCTTTAAACAAAATGGCCTTTTTTGGATATTATTCATAAATGCTTATATATCAATTCCTTATTAGTTACTGATTCTACTCCCCTCGCCGCAGCAAGTTTCAAATACAAACAACCGTGAACGAGAAAACCCTACAACTGTGTTGTCAGCTTTTGACTTTAAATTCAACCTGGAATGTTTTAATAGTAATTTTTACACAGGGAGAAAGAGAAAGGTTAAGTGAAAGGTGTATCATTGTTATTTTATATTTAAATTCGATTGATAAAGAAAACAAGACTTTTCATGGGATTGTATGTAATATGTTGGTCTTTAATGAGTTAACATATGTCACCATCGGTTCTTTGAAATTGTAGTTCTCAAAAGCCACTTCTTTTACATAAAAAAGTTTTATCCATCCTAAAACTATTAAAAATTGTTGTAGAATTTGTAAAATTTTTACAGTTGTTTTTACTAGGAAGAATTACTATGTTCTACATTAATCGCAACATTATCGAATAGACTAATTATTGAATAATTCCTGGTCTATGATTGAATGTGCTCGCTTCTGGCACTGACATTGATTACAATGGTTTACATTGGGTGTTTTCCAACTACCAGAGCACAGTGCGCCTAAATGCCGCACAATGCCGCATTGTGCGAGCCGCGAGCGTTAATTGGAACAGATTGGTTGTCATATGACATAAAATGTATTTTGATAATTGATTTCAGTGTTATCAAAAACATTAATTAACAATTGTGTATAATAAAAATACGTCAATAGTGCCGACTCAAAAGAAAAAAAACTTAAGATTTCATGTTTACTTGTTGGTACAGAGCAAAAAAGCGGAGAGCAAAAATCTATCGAATGCCCGATTGTGCGAGGCGTTGCGATAATTGGAACACTCAATGCTGAGCATTATGCCGCATAATGCGCTTTTGTGCCGTAATTGGAAAACACCCATTGTTTACATTTTTAACCAGCACCACCCAAGATTTGTATATGAACAGGTTTTCTCATCTTCATAAGGCCAATACAATATCTGGAGGCCTGACTTGCCCTGTAGACAGCTGATATTGTTTTGGTCTATACTGAAACGTCATTTTAGAGGTTTTTTAATTATTTTTTATTTTTTATGAGTGTTTATGGACAATTATTACTTTAATTATAATACATTTAAAGACTATTATACATTCATAAATTTTACTTTTTAAGTGTATTTTAACTGAAATAGATAAGAAATTAATAATTATTTTATTCCTAACTAACACTGTATACATGTACTTATAATGATCAGGGACGGACTACTTGTAACAGAAATGAAACATTCATTGATTTTTATTTATATTGTACTTGTTAAATTTGCATTGATTTTTATTTAATTTAATAGAAAATTAATAATTATAGCAAAGTTGTATTTATTTTCAGAGGTTACTGACCTTTCAATATTAAGCGCACCCCCGGTATTTTAAGTTTATTTATATTTTTTAACTATATAATTTATTTAAAATATATTCGTTTATATTTATTTTTTGTTAATAAAATGTTATTATTAGCATTTCCATTTATATAAGTACTTTTATCCTAATATTTTTTTGTATCAGAAGGCATACGTAAGTATAATAATAATATGGAATATGTTCATTTGTATTTTTTACTATAAACTACTTTTTATAAAAAAAAATTAAAATTCACGGAAGAAAACTATACTAAATACGGTCTTGAATCGTGGAGGTCTCTTCTTTCTCCCAATGTTAAGCAAATGAGGTAACCTGTACATATACAAATCTTGCAGCACCGCCATGACCACCAACGTCTAGCACTCGCCACTCACCAGAGAACACAACCCAAAGCGTACTATAGATTGTGTAACTAATTTTCGTTTACTTTCTAAAGTAGGTATTTATCTCTTTGACAATGATTTATTTCATTTATTTACATCCATTTACATCATTCCTATCTTTTCTTTTTCTTTCGTATGGTGTTTTGTAGGCCACCGAAAACAGGAGTGAAGCAGAGTGAAGTACATAAGTCACATAAGCGTACATGGTATGAGTGAAGGTTTATGGGAAAATGTCAAAAAGAAAATGAATGGAAAATAAAATTCTAATTCCCATTTTACCCATAAAATTTTATAAATAATAAATTTTAACATACAAAAAGTGGAAATTTTCATATAATGTAAAATTAATTTTACGAAAGAACTAAATTATATTTCTGTTTGGAGGTAATTCATTTGATTATTTATGTCTGCTTATTTTTGAGCGCTCGTAAATAGCATATTCGTTTTATTTTTAGACAAATAGCAATGGCCCCAGTACCATTAGAAGGATTGACAACTCCAGTTGCAAATGCTATGTCGCAATCAAATATCGGTAGTGCCCAAGAGGGTAATCGTGGTGGTTCAATTTCTTTGGCAATGCTTATCGATTTCATTGTGCAGCGAACATATAATGAACTCACAGTTCTTGCCGAATTGTAAGTAGATTAATTTTTTTTTTTTGTGTTCAATTTTAAATGCTTCATGGGGAATTATTTGAATGCAGGTTACCAAGGAAGACAGATATGGAACGGAAGGTGGAAATCTATAATTTTTCGGCTCGTACTCGGCAACTGTTTGTACGACTGTTGGCCCTGGTGAAGTGGGCAAGTAGTGCATCGAAAGTAGATAAATCAGCCGTGAGTACAAACAAATTTTGAGGGAAATTGTCTAGTGTTATGAATGTTTTTTGCAATTCCGGGATTAAAATACGTACTTTAGTCCCTCATAATAGGAAGCAAAGTTACTTTTTGTTCCAAGGGACTAAAAATACTTTTACTCCCACTTTTAAGCCAATCAGCAAACTATACTTGATGTAATATTTTTTCAGGTGCGCCTTATTTCATACAATTTAAATAATTATTTTTCTTAATATTTATAATTGCTTCCGAGACTACTAAAGTAGCGGAAGCATTGTGATCACTTTAGAAAAATAAAAAAATTTGTTCTCTCCAAAATAAAATTTTTTACGCACATTCTACGTTTTAGAGCTTCCTGAACAATTTTGGTTTGGTGTCTGTCCGTCTGTGTGTCGCCAGTTTCCACCAAGTGGCATAACTTCTGAACTATTCGATTGTTTTTAATGAAATTTTCAGAAATTATGCAGTTTGGTTCCTAGATGATCCCCTATGAATTTAATCGAAATCGAAGTAACGGTAGCTACACCGCTACCATGTCATTCCATTAATATACTAAATTTATTTGCAATTTTTTATAATTTAGCCTTTAAATATAATTTCACGGTATATATATTTGGTAGAATATTATTTTAAAGGCTTTTCGAGTACGAGGAAGCTGTGTGCCACACCCATTGGCAGCGTATTTTAAATTATCCGGAATTGCAAATATATATATATATATATATATATATATATATATATATATATATATATATATATATATATATATGAAGTTTATTGCCAGAGGACCTGTAAAGTCCGAGGGCAACAAGTACCACGAGGGATCAAAAGAAACACTTTAGCCCCGTGGCATATATATGCATATATATATATATATATATATATATATATATATATATATATATATATATATATATATATATATATATATATATATATATATATATATATATGCATATATATGCCACGGGGCTAAAGTGTTTCTTTTGATATATATATATATATATATATATATATATATATATATATATATATATATATATATATATATATATATATATGCATATATATGCCACGGGGCTAAAGTGTTTCTTTTGATCCCTCGTGGTACTTGTTGCCCTCGGACTTTACAGGTCCTCTGGCAATAAACTTCATACTCGGAATTAAAAATCACACTTTAGTACCTTGGTGAATAATAATTTTTTTTTTAAACAGCGAATTATGGCTTTCCTCGATAAACAATCCTTATTATTTGTCGAAACTGCCGATATGTTGGCACGTATGGCTCGGGAGACCTTGGTTCATGCCCGACTACCAAATTTTCATATACCGGCTGCCGTGGAAGTTCTCACAACCGGTACCTATACTCGATTACCTGCTTGTATCCGGGAAAAAATTGTGCCCCCGGATCCAATAACACCAGCGGAAAAACGGGACACACTGTTAAAATTGAATCAAGTGATTCAACATCGCTTAGTGACCGGAAATTTGTTGCCCCAAATGAGAAATTTGAAGATTGAAAATGGTCGGGTCACTTTCCGCGTGGAACACGAATTCGAGGTTTCGTTGACAGTAATGGGTGATGGTCCAAATATTCCGTGGCGTTTACTAGATGTTGATATTCTGGTAGAAGACAAAGAAACAGGAGGTAAGTACATAGACCGATCAAATTAACTCATTTAGAGGGAAATAAAAAAAAAATTTTACCTAGACTTTTATTAATGGAAATGGTAAAGAGGGTTATAATAAACGTAAAAAAATAAATACGTGAGCAGGGGCGGTGGAGTGCTTATTTGGGGGGTCCCAAAAGGATGAAAAATTATATTTTTGCAATTTCCGGCGAAAGTCGAAGTCAAAGGAAAAATTATCCTTAACAAACGTTGTAGAACAAAAATCTACAACTTATGGAGGGTAGATATCAGGAGCACCATCTTTGAAAAAGTGTCCATAGAAAGGCGTTGAAAGTGATTCGTAATTACGTGAATTTTTAATGTCTGTTAGTGATTTTTTTGTGTTGAGTTTTATAAAAATTTTTAAAATAATAAAACAATTATATGTAACAATTATAATAAAAAAACAATAATTAGATAATTACATAACGCAGATGTTTTTCTTTCCTTTTTTACTTCTCAAAATTTACCCTTTTGCTACAGTAGCACCGCCACTCTTTACGCCTTTCTATGGACACTTTTTGATACAGAAATGGCCCGGAACACTTTTTTTTTTAAAGAAAAGATTCTACTTAAAAAATCATCGCACAGAGTTCTGCCGGTGCTCATTTTTTTCGGCTTGACATGTACTTTTTGGTAAAGTAAATAAAATTGGTAGTTTCATTTAAGAACATGCTCAAAAATGCAAAAGAAAAACCAATAAACAAAAAATTACTCTTACAACAATGAATTTTTCAATAATTCTTGATAACTTGGTCAAATTTTTGAAAAATTTCAAAAACTGATTACACCACTCAATTGTACGGAACAAGATACGAAAGAAACCGTGTTTCATTGTTCGACTCGAAACTTTATTTTTGGAGAGTATTGCTATAAACATCTAAGTCGAAAAAATAAAGTTTTGAGTCAAACAATGAAACTCATTTTCCTTCGTATTTTTTTCGAGTGGTGTAATCAGTTTCTGAAATTTTTCAAAAATTTGACCAAATTGTCAAGAATTACTGAAAAATTCATTTATTATTTATTTACTAATAAAAGTCAGGTAACAATTTCTTTTTCTTTATGTGTAATTTAGTTGATCTAACACTTTTAGACAGGTATTGATTATTTTTGTAATATTTTTCACTAAATAATGCGGTTTCAGATGGTAAAGCTCTAGTACATTCCCTGCAAGTTCAGTATATTCACCAAGTGCTGCAAGCGCGCTTGGCTGACAACCCGAATCCGCTGTCGGAGGTCTACAATTTCTTACATTTCTTTTGTCAAGCTTTACAATTGGAGGTCCTCTACACCCAGACATTGCGTTTAATTCGTGATCGGTTAGATGATCATATTCATGTCGATGAATACGTTCCTGGAAAGAATCTCACCGTATCCTACTGGAGGTAATTTGACTAATTTTGGGAAACTATTTTAAAATACGGATAGTTATGTATTATACGTGTATATAATTTTAATTTTTAAAAATAATGGCGAAAATCGTTAGAAAAAATTAATTTAATATTTGTTCTCATGCGCGAAAACGTTCATTAGTTTCAATTACGTCACATACTCTAGATAGCAACGGGTGTTATGTAACTAATTGTAAGAAAAAAAACTGTTTATTTTTCTTATGTGTTTATAGTTATGTTTACTAACCGGAATTTACATAGCGACCCTAGTGGCGACAGTGTTGAAATATAAGAGAAAGCAACGTCACAGCCCATTTCTGCTGACGTAATTTATAGCTGAAAAATATTAATTTTTTAAAATTAAATAATGATTGTTAGGATGAATTAACATAATAAATTGCTGTCTTTTATTATCAATTTTCATTAAAATTTGTTTTTATTGTTTTTCTTTGATACTGTCAAATACGCCATTCTTTCTCCTGTTTCTACTATTTTAAAAGTTTTCCAACTTCTAGGGAATTGACCAACAAGGATCCACGTTCTGAGCTAGGATATCGTCTCACTGTGCAAGTGGACCAACATGATCCGGCCAGACCGTTGGCAGTTGTACACGTCCCCACGCTTGGAAATAAAGAATGTGAAATTGCTGATCGAGCAATCCGTTCAGAAGTATTATCCATGGAGCGGTTGCTTGTCCATACAATTTACATGCGAACTCGAAGTCGCCTTGGGGAACTCAAAATTGAACTACAAACAATGCTAAAAGACATCGAATGTCAGTTACAAGGATCACCCGCCATTTTATCAATTGCCGTGCTCCAGCCATGTTTACGGGCGGAACAACTTTTAGTTACTGTGGATACACACACGGGGATCCTGCAGTGTCATGTGCCCCAATACGATGCCCCTCTTGTGTCGGAGTTACACACAGCGTTAAATGGAGACCATTCACGGTTGCCAACATTACTCTCGGAATTACGGTAATGACCTGTCTATTAGTATATTCTTAACTCATTATGATCCGGGCACATTTCACCCACTTGTATAGTGTTACTATATTACGTGACTGTATAGTATTAATATATTTGGAACGGAAATGAAATATAAATAAAAAATGTAAAAGTACTATAAACTTAAGAGAAAAACTCTATTCATAAAGTAAATTGAAAAAATATCTATTCACAATTACAATAATAACATTTTTTAAAGTCTTAGTCAGCTTAGGTACGTCAAATTTATTCACCCCTCATTTCTGCCTATTAGCTCCTTTTACATCCGTGTTAACTTGATCGGCATCCCTATTTCCCCTAATTTATATAGAGAAGCTGCATAAAGACAAGTGGCGCCTTTTTCAATAATTTTATAAGTACATGCGTGGCATGTCAGCGCAAATTTTTTGTAACCGTAGATTTTCATATAAATTCATTAACAAGTTTATACTTTTGTATTAATTATTACTTTTTAATATTTATAATTTTAATATATAAATATTAAATAAAGTAAATACAGAGAACCTGAATTGTCACCATTGTCACTAGTGACGTCTTTATAAGTCAATTTATAAGTTTTTTACAAGTTCTTGTTGTTGTTTTAAATACAACAGATAAATTGACTACGTCCAATGCAACATTGTAACCGTACAGATAAATATTTATTTATTACTAAAAATTTAAATTAAATCTTTTTAAAAAATGTACAATTAGCCACTTACTTTAATAGTTATATTACAATGAAGTTTTATATTTGTCGCATAACTAGCTGTTATTCCACTTCGAACACAAATATATAATAGTTCTTAAATCTCGTGTACATATGACCATTTTGACACAAGTATTTTCCTTTTTTGTAACAAGAATTACATAAATCAGTCACTTGGACATCTCGAAAATCGCTTTTTATAATAATTTTATTTGCAATTTGACATTTTTCATAAAAAAATAACAAACTTTTAATTCAAAATAGCCTACTTATATTAATTAAACTCTTCCATTTAAAAAATACTAAATATAGGCACCATACGCGCTAGTGTCGTAATTCAAAGATCAGGCAGGTTCTCTATATTAGTTTGACATAGATTATTAATTTAGATAAATACGAATTTAATTAATTTTTTACGAATAGTTATATCAAATTAATTTTTTACAAATAGGGTAAACGGTATAGTTATTGGACAGTTAAGAAAAATTTTCAAACAAAGTACAGAAAAAGTACGTGTTGTAACTTTATTTTGAACAAAAAAATTCATAAATAAAGTAAGACCTGTCTGTCTTAATGTACCGTATAAAACTTTCATATTACATATTGATAAGTTTCTGAAGAAAAATATTGAAGTTGTGCGTGTAGAAAAATACAGTTATTGGACAAAAATTGCATTTATTAATTTCTGGCGTATTTCCACAATCCACAAATCCTGTATCATGTACACAGCCTTTATCCACTCCTTGATCAACCCTTTACGATGATTCACAATTTAGTAGGATATTATTAAATGATTATAGCCTTGTCACTCACTAAACGCAGTAAACTTTTTTAACCAACTACCTAAGACCACGCTAAGAATGACGTAGTTACAGGTTTCTATAAATTATGGTTAACTCAGAATGCATTTTCGGAAAATAGATACTAGAGGGTTCTGTTTAACTAAAAAATCAGGAAGTTTGCTTTACTATAAGCCTTATAATCTCCAAAAGAGAGTGGCTTGTCCAATAACTGTCAATGTCCAATAACTATACTGTTTACCCTATATCAAATATTCGTAAAAAATTAACATAATTTTAAATATTTTAACTCTTTAAATGATTAAGACGAGTTAACTCGTCCTGCAATATGGCGACTCAGAATGCTTTGATATGTATATATTCACCGGTACAAGTGCCGCCATCTGTGATATCGATTTTTCGAAATAATGACGAAAGCTAAACTATGCTGTTATCTGTTAGAAAGCTAAACTATCCAACCAATTTTGAAAATACTTTCATTGTGAGAGAGCTAAACTATTTTAAATGAATATTGGCTATTTTAATGAGGTCTTTCAGGATTCTGTGGATCTAAAAGCGTCAAAAAATAAACTCCCCAACCAATTTTGAAAATTTTTTCACTTGTAAATCTTTGGAAATTCGCTATATTATATAATCGCTCTATAATCTAAACATTAACTCATTATCAAAGTACTCGTAGATATAGAAAGGCACGCTACATTTGAGTTCAAAATAAGCTTTTTTTGCGCAGTTCGCCATGTACGTCATAATTACGTCCCATATTTGAATTTTTAGAAAAAGACAACATTACAATTATTTATTATTTAAATTTTCCGCTATGAGAAAGTCACCGAATTCGCCTCACGATCTGCGCGTCGGCATACCTGTCTCCATCTACTTGGCTCATTATTATGTATTAATAATAGCTTATAATAAATACAAGCCTCTTCAAAATATAAACTATAATAATGATAATAAATTATCGGTTTTTTCCCTATTTATTCCGCGAATCTTACACAACCAATTTTACGGTATCGACTTAGTTCTTGCTGTATATTTTACAGACTTGTTAAATTTTAATGAATGAGCTAGAATGTTAAGGACCTCGATTTAGGTATTGGAAATTTTTCGGATCAAACAACATCGTGTTTTGTATATGCAGGCAGATAGACGGGTAATATGTGTGAATTGTATATATATATATATATATATATATATATATATATATATATATATATATATATATATATATATATATATATATATATATATATATGTATGTTTTATCAAAATATCTATTCATTTTTATTTACATTAATCACATCAAGTGTGATATACGTGCATACACAAATGAATGCTGTTTGATCCGAAAAATTTCCGATACCTAATTATGACTATTTATTTCTTTTTAATCCTGCAATTTTAGATTCTGGATAACACAACGACGCTGTGAAAAGACCTTACAACATTTACCAGCAACTCCATACGAACGCTTACCCTTATTGCATCATCCAGATCATCCTTTGGCAAAAATTGGAAGACATCGTATGTTTGTACAATTGCATCGTCATCCAAACGTTATTTTGGTAAGCCATGTTTCTAAAATGAATATTTTTTATTATCATGTGTTATGTAGCTTAATCTCTTGACTAACCCTATATATTATCAATATATGACATCAGAAACCTGAGTTGTGTGACAAAACTTTTTGTAGTTGAGTCTTCTTAACACTCTCACCATAATTACAATTTTTTTTCTTTGTTTAGATTGTTGAATTGAAAGAGAAAGAAAATAGTCCATGCGAGGTTGAATGTGGTTTTTATTTAGCCGTGGTGAAACAGTCAAGTGTTGAAGATAATCCGCATGATGATTCCATTGAATCAGAGATTCCAAAAATGTATTTACGGGTGCAAACATTGTTACAGTTTGATACGTTTGTTGTAACCCATGGACCGTTCACAAATGTTGATGGTAAAATTTTGTTTTCATATTCGTAATCATGTGTCATTTTCATAACATTCGAAATTGCATGTTAATGTACATAAATTCTAATTCTGTGTTTGGTCCTTGTTTTTCCACTAAAATTTCAATTTTTCTAAACTCTTTGAATTTTCTTTTAAAAAAAAATCAAATGGGGAATTTTTTGAAAATCTGAGATGAAGGAATAAAATATTGTAAACAACTTTAAAACAATAAATGTCTCCTTATTTGTATATACATGGTGATTTGTTTCAGCTCTATGTTTATTATATAAATTAAAATACAAATCGCGAGTCTAGTTTTACACGATTATATTTTGACTTTATTGGATTTTCTACTTTTTCACAAAATTGAGTTCTACATTTTGTGTTTATAAATTTCAATTTAATTAGAATGAGCGTTTTCTATTTAGAAAACATTTACACAGTGTATGAGTTTTGCAATAAAATTTTTAAAAAAATAGTTGTCTTTTTTATGAAAAAAATGACAAAAATCACTAAAATTTGATTGGCATTACTTTTTTCGTATGCCCTGTGTCACATAGTGTCGTCTGTCTTTTCTAAATGGAAAACACTCAATTTCTTAAAAAACGGTTAAAAGCAAAAATCATAGTTCCATTTCTTGGAACTATCATTTTGTTAAAAGTTCTAGGTTTCTCATGTTCTCATAAACTTAGATGTTCTAAATTATTATCATTTAATTTATTAATTTTATATTGTTTCACATAGTCTTTGATTTGCTGTAACTTTAACGTCAATTGATTATTTATTAACTATGATATTTATACATCAAATTTTCGACGAAAAAGATCCTTAAAATTTACATCGAAATGAATCCCCAAACTGATTTTGAATATGAACTTTTTTTTTTTTGAAAGAATTTAAGATATTTTTTTTCTTGAACGTTTTCTATGAACGTTAATGATAATCGGGTATTTGACTAATGAGTAAATGTAGCGATTTCACTAAGTTTCAACCTTTAATTTTCAGTTTTCAAAATTTTGAAAATAATTTTTATCTTTTGAACGGCTTGATTGATTTTGCTAAAAAAATATATGTAATAAAGATTACTGAGATACATTTGAGGAAATATTTTAGAAGATTTAGAATGATTAGAAGAATAGCGAGAAAAAAATATACTTATGTATTTTTTTAAAGGCTTTAGTGGTATTACACAATAACGAAAATTTTTTCGTAGAATCTTTCAGTTCTCTTCTACAACATATATTTTTGTAAATTTTAAAAAAGGGTACTTCATACTTTTAAAAAATAACATTTTTATGTATTTTTTTTTTTTTAATGGCTTAGAGGCCTTGCATGAAAAATTGGGCAAAATCCATAATTACCAAGTTCTTTACTCTCTGTTAATCATTTTAGACTCTCTTTCGGTCAAAATTTCAGGTTTATCCAAAATCAATAGTCTGAAGTTTGGACACGATAAAAGTTTCTTCATCTCTGATATAAACTATTTTAAGCTTATCTAACAAAAACCCCACAAATTTTTAACGATCACTATCCAAGTCATAGGTTCCCGTAGGGTACTTTACGTTGTAAAGTATTTTGACATTTTTATCCACATGTTTCATACTAACCAACATTTCATGTATATAATAACACAATTATTTTAGGCGATAGTGAGCAAGATAGTCATTGCTCGATTACAGACACTAGTACCGGTATTTCAAATCAATTGGTTCCCGCAGGAAGTTCATCATCCACCGCGTCACAATCCACGCCAAAACGAAAAATAACCGGTCCCAGTCCAAAAGATTCATCCAGTCGTAAACCTAGACACCCAGCATATTTCATACCGGAATTGGCACATGTTGTTGCAATGTGTGACGAACGTTTACCATTTGTAGCGCTAGCCCAGGAGGTAATAAAGCTGAAGAAGCTTCTTCGAAATTTGTAGAATAATCTTCTTTAATAATCTTTAATTTTTTAGCTTACAAAGAAAGATATTTACCACCAAGGGCTTCAAGTTGAAGCCAACGCTACAACCCTCGTATTACGTCTACTTCAATTACCACCTCCAACACAAGAAATAACGAAATCACCAGCTTGGAGTGCCCTTTTAAAACGTCTTCTATCAGTGGCAATTCGTGCCCAAGGAAAAGGAACTGCGAAAATTTGGATGACCGAATTTGTGTTTTATAGTTCTCCGTTGACCAGTACTCATCCAAAAGAGCAAGGCAACAGACGTCCTGTCTATTTCCAGTACGAAATGGGTACGGCAGACACGATGGCACGAACCGTGGAAGCCCTTCTAAATGATTGGGCTCAAATTGTTTATTTGTATACTCTGGTTTACGATTTTGCCGAATACTACAGCATGGGTAAATTTAAATACATATTATTCCAACTTTATACAGGCTGATTCATGTAGAGACGTAGACGATTGATGTTAGATCGTTTAAAAGTTTGCATAAGTATTTGCGATACGTCTCAAACGAAGAACATTTTTCAGTATTGGGTTTTAACTCTACATCGATATTTACTATATCGCTACCTTTCTGTCTTAACCTCGTATCTCAAAAACTACAGTTTTCAGGAAACACAAAAAACATATTAAATATTGTATTTTCATCACTATGAATTTAAGATTTATATATGTTACACTTTTTGATGTTTGCTACCTATGTGGACAAGTTTCTGTTGTTTTCAGTAAATACAAGATTCCAGTCCATTTTTTTGTTGTACAGAATTATCAAGATACGAGGTCATGAAATAAATACATAATATAAATCCAAGGTCGGTAAAATAGATTTTACCGACTTCGATATAAATCATTAAATAATTTTTATTTTATTCCAGTATATTTATTTGAAGATATTATAACATAAAGATATCATAACATTTAAACGATTTTACGAAAAAATTCAAATTTGTATTAAGAAAACATCCGAAAAATTTTTAGGTTAAGGCATTATTACTTTCACAACAACAGTATTTATTAAGATAAATAATTTTAAATGAAAAATTTTAATATTATTTTTATTAATAGTAAGAATACTTTAAAATTGTTTTAACTATTATTTATACTTAATACGCTTAATACTATTTTTAAAATAAAAACCGATCAGGTCGAATACATAAAGCCGATAATTATATGGTACCTATCGTACCTATGGTACATATCAACCATTGATATAGAAGAATATGGATGGAGACTATTTCTTAAGAGAGGGACATGATATAGTTTAAT
This sequence comes from Brachynemurus nebulosus, assembly GCA_035578155.1. Taxonomy (NCBI): domain Eukaryota; kingdom Metazoa; phylum Arthropoda; class Insecta; order Neuroptera; family Myrmeleontidae; genus Brachynemurus; species Brachynemurus nebulosus. The sequence continues at coordinate 17,725,334 of JAPWDM010000001.1, read as the reverse complement.
ATGATATGTTAGAATGAATACGTAGATTCTTTTGAATGAACCACAAAAAATAAAAAACAAAAGAGTAAATATACACTATAACACGTGCAAATAAGCACTAAACATCCAGTCCTACAAAAAATTAAATTTAAAATAAAATTAGTAAACGTAATACACCGTAAATATAATATTTGGGTAAGTAAATATTGTATTGATCAATAAATGCAACCATTTCTAGGGAAAATTTGTTAATTTTTCTACATTTTTCATTTAAAAAAACAGGTTTATAATAAGCGGAAAAATACCAATTTTGACATTACACAAAGTAAAGGAAATATCGAAAAAGGAATCATTCTACATAAATAAGGAATTCGTTTTTTAGTTAAAATATGTGATAATAACGACAAAAATTTTAAAAATATTGTAAAAAATAAAATTATGTAAAAATTAAAATATAGGTTAGATTGACCCTTCATTTCAGTAGCGTCTTATATGTAAAATTAATGAGCATATAAAAATTTAACTTCAAGATTATGTATTTTGTTTGTATTTATTTACTTATTAATAAAATGATAATTTAATAACTGTATAGTTTTATTTATGTTTGTGTCTACTTTTGTCAAAAAGATATGTCTTATTAGTGATGGAAAATTATAAACCAAAACGTAATCTTTTTACAAAAATTGTTATAAATTGTAAATAATCGATTAATTTGAGCAATTTTTGTTTTCAGTTTATGGTAATTTATAATATTCTTTAAGCACCGTTAAAAAATACAATAATTTAGTAGACAATTAAGAATTCGAAAAATTAACTGATAAAATAGTCGAACAGCATTCTTAAGGAGTTGATTATTGAATTAAATAGAACAGATATTAAAAATAATTAATTAATTGTTTATGTTTTTATATAGAAATCACAATTATAAGAAAAATATACTAAATATATTGTTTTAAAAGCAATGACAATGTTTTAATTAAATTAAAACCGTTACTGTATATTTACAAAATGACGTCATTCATAATACGCACGTTTAATATTCAATTATGTTGATCAGTATTTTGGGAAATGCTCCTTCCTTTACAATATTATATACCTCTCCTTCTTCCATGATATCAACATACAGCCCTGGCGAACTCTAGCGTCCGAAAGTTGTATCTTGATCAAATACACAGAATAACTAGAAGCAGCCTACATATACAAATCTGTCGTTCGTAAATTGCAATAAGTTGCAATTTACACCGCTACTGATTTAGTCTGTTACTGTCCATGATGAGGTTCACGTCGTAACGAGTATCATTGTTTTTTTAATCAACTCGTGAAATTTAAACAGAAAAAATAAGAAGTGTGTCGTATTTAAGTGTAAAAATTCTATTGAACAAAAAAATTCTCAAAATAAAGGGATATCTTTCTTAAAATAAATAAATTTATTGTTAATTGTTGGTTGTTCATCATAAATGGTTAGCCATGATAGTATATGCTATATGTATGCAAGCTGTGCACCATATTACACTAATACATCCACATGTTTGTGTTAATACATGTTTTGTTTGTATGTATCATGATCGCTTGGAAGGGGTAACGGTGCCATGTCACTCGCCGGCGACAGGGGACACAGTAGGTAGAGATAGAAATGTTACTTTTTGTTATTCTGTGATCAAATACGAGTTATATGGATAAAAACGTTACTTTTTCAAAGAATTCTTTTACCCACAAACTTGTATATGATATACGATGTTATGTCAGAAAACTAAATTTAGTTCATGTCATACGAGATTACATTTAATTGAATAATTATGTTTCCATTAACTATTTTGCAATATTTCTTAATGCATCATATGGGGGAGTGAATTATGTACATATATGACTTTCTAACTCAAAACAGCCAAAAAACCACATACGGAATTAAGACAGAAAGGTGGCGATATGATACTAGTCAAATTATTATTCGTTGATTTATTTGCCTTTTATAGTACTAGTTATAAATATAAAATTGTATTATATATTTTTCTAGAGCAATACAATTTCCCCAACATCATCAACGTTAAATCCTTCAACTACAACAAACTGATTCTTGGCTACGGTCCGGATCGTGAAGCAATCGTGTGCGTGCAGTGGAGTCCACAGGATCAAATGTTTAAACTAGTTTTCGCCGCGGGACAAAACGCGATTAATGCGCATTCATTAATGCGCGAACAATTGGAGGGATATTTGAATCAGACGAAAAATTTAGCGCAGCTAGTTCATATCTTACATGAGACTTATGAACCACTGGTCTCCGTCAGTCGTTTGCCAACCATTCCACAAATGGGCGTTCATAACACAAGACCCCAAGTACCTGTCCAAACGTTTACGATTATGCCACAGTCGGCGACGATGCTTCGAGTGGCGTATCAGGGAATGTATTGTTTAGAGTTAAGGTTACTCGGTGGTGGGTTAGTTTCATTACGGGATGGCGCTTACAGTAGATTCGATAGAAGTAATGTTGTGGAAGAATTCACACCGACTCAAGGTTTAAAAGTAAGTATCCGTGAGATAACACTAGGTATGTTCCAACAAACACTAGAATTTCCAATTCGAGTGAATGCAGTATTTTAAATTCGATAATGTCATTTGAAGGTCGAATCAAATTCAATAGGGTACTTGACTGCAATTGAGAAATGATTCTAAATGCTTTGTTCTTACGTATAAATTAGTTAATTTTTGTTAAATTTTTAAAAATCTTCAAAAAAACCATTGTTCAATTTTAAATGAACAAATTGGCGGGAAAAACGATTTGGCGTAGTGACGTATGCAATAACGTCACGATTTAACTCAAACAGATGTCACTTTCATTCATATCAACACTTGTCAACACGATTTCAAATTTGTATACAATATTCAGCAGTCATCATGCTCAGTTTTAGTGGTATTTACAACTTTCACTTTGTTATCTTTTTCATTTATCATCATCGTAAGATTTTCATGAAGCTCTACAAGTATTAAATGCACTTTAAGAAAACGTAACTTTAAAATTGTAGCAAAAAATAAAAGCATTTTTAACATAATGTTTAAAACAAGTTGATAAGGATATTTTACGTATTAAGTGACGATGTATTCCTTCCATCAATCTTTTTTGAGTGCAAAATTAATTCCAAACCAAAAAGTTCAAAATAAATTACAAATAAAAACAACTTCTCTTGGTCAATTAGAATTGTAAAAATGTCACAATGAAAATGCAATTTGTCATAGACAAACCGTAACTAGAGTAATAAGATCTGCTATTAAAAAATGACGTCATTTTCAAATATCACTGCGTTTTTAACCATTTAAATGAAGGCTAAAAATTTATAATTTTCGAAATCGAATTTTTAAGTAACTAAAGAATATTTTTATTTGTCACTACTAAAATTAAATATATTTAAGGACAATACATAAAATTATTCAACATTTAAAACAAATTTTGAATACAGTCAAGTACCGTATTCAGAACTTCACTTCGGTATTTAATAGGTAGGAACGTTTATATTAATTCGTAGGGATTTCAAAAGATGTCTCTACTAAAGACTTGAGTTATGTATTCTATACCTTCCATACTATGAAAAATATTTTCAAATAATATATCCACTAAAAAATTATGTTTTTATTAATTTTATTTTTAAATAAAATGTACGAATTTTTTTTGTTACTTTACTCCATATTTTACTTTATTACTTACTAAAATAATATAATATAAATATTTATAAAACAAATAATTAAAATATACCTGTTTGCTAATTTCGCTATGAACTTTTGCCTGGAGGGGATACAAAAATCGACTACAGCGTTCATGGTGGACAAATATATCTGTTTATCAGGACGGTATTTGTACATACTTTTACTATTTTCTTTAAGAAAAAGTATTTTTTTTTAAATACTTATTTGATTTTTTCAAGGCGAGTACTTATTACGATTTCTATTTACCAGATTCTACAAAATAATAAAAAGAATTATTTGTAACCCTACTATCAAACGTCTATTTATTTTGAAATTTTCAAAAAAAATATCATAAAAATTACCTCTTATGCTTTTTCTTAGTTAATTATTGAAAAATATTGTATTTTCAGACATTTTTAAGGTAAAATGAGTAGATGTATGGCTTTTATTAAACAAATTTCAGTTTTTTAATATATTTTCCATTTATTTAAATAGTAAAATGGCCTGATAAATTGTTAAATAATCATTTGATGTAGGTGGCTATACTTTCGGCTGGGAGCGAATAGCAATTAAATGAAGTGAAAAATTTGTAATTTGTCTTTTGACAGAACAATTCAAACTTAAAATTATGTCTGTTTATTATTTAAATTTTTAAATTATAAGGTTAAAAATTAAATTTTCGTTAATGCGCATGTCTAGGATTTGAAATACTTACTCTGGGTAGTTGGAACAGTAAAGTCAATTATGCGCATGCTCATTAAAAAGAGAATTAATTTGAGTGTTTGTTGGAACATACCTACTAATAGTTTTTTGTAAGCTAAATCTTTTTGGTCTCTTTTTTAGACATTCTTATCGAAATACGCGGATGAAAGCGTGATCTCCAGACGACGATCACAATCAGAAGATGATAATCCACCATCACCGATCACTATGGATGTAGAAGGAAGCGGTGGCGGAAGTTTCTTAAGCCATCATCGTGGTCCACAATCACCAGCCCAACAACGCGATGCACTACGGTTTCATGCGCCTCTAACACCTCCATCCGGAAGTAATCCACATACACCAGCCAGTCCACACGCAAATATTACTCAGGGAAATACTCACACAAGTTTTGGATCCAGTCCGGCCACTTCATTCAATCTAGCATCTCCTCCATCGCTTCCGCCAAACATAAATCCATCTCCCATTCCATTAATGCCACATCCAAGCCCAAGTGGAGTAGCGAATTCACCACTTAATCCTCTTCATGTTCCTAGTCCAGCTGGTTTAATGCCGAGTGCATCTCCAGGACCTAGCCTTCCAGGACATTCACCAGCTAGCAGTTTCATACAAACAGGTCACACTGATGGAAGCCCATTCCCATCTTCTCAAAGTATGGCTTCTCCGGCTGCATCGAATTGGCCAGGATCACCTAGTGTACCGAGACCATCACCTGCTCGTCCTGGTCAATCGCCACTCGGCCATTCAGCGTTACACAGTCCACAAGCCGATCATAGACAAGGTACAATAACTTATAATCTAATCTTAAAATTGGGTCTAATTTTATTTTAAAATTTAGCAAGCCACAGTTCAAGAGTATTGCCGGCACGTCCATGGGCCGCAGCTGTTCCAACACTTTTGACAAATGAGGCATTAGATCGTCTTTGTCGACCGTCACCCCATCCTTCAGGATTACCTGGACCTGAAATGGCACCGATAGAACGATTCCTTGGTTGTGTGTACATGAGACGACAATTGCAACGGTTTATACAAACCGAACTTACAGCTATGCCGAACAATGAACCTGGAGTTGTCCATTTCAAAGTTGAAACACTCCAGTGTCGGGTCAGTCTCAACGCCCAACATTTGCAGTCATTGCATATTAAAGTGACACCGCTACCTGAACACGTTGACAAGTGGACAAATGAAGAATTACAGGTAATACATGCGAAAACTAATCCATTGTACGTTAAAGTGTTAAATCATTTAAGGGCAGTTTTCTTTATTAAAGTAATCGGGAATTTGACTAATTTTGGGAAATTATTTTAAAATACACATATTTATGTGTTACACATGTTTAACTGTTTTTGATTTTTAAAAATAATGCCTAAAATCGTTAGAAAAAATTATTTTAATATTTATTCTCAAAATTTGTGCGAAAACGTTCATTAGCTGTCAGTTACGTCACATTCTCTAGATAGCAGCAGATGTTCTGTAATTAAGAAAGAAAATTGTTTATTTTTCTTATAACTAGGAAAATAAATTGCTGGTTTTTTATAGAGTCCCTATAATAAATAGAGTCGTGACATGTCATCCATTTTCTGTCCAAAACAGAGCGGGAACTTCAAAATTAATTATCACATGTTTGAGTAAATATTTTTGAGTACATAATTATTGTTAATAAGTTATGAATTAATGAACAATTAAAATTTTTTAATTTAATTATTCTTTCTGGGTTAATCTAAATAATTTTTGTTAATATTTAATTTATTTCTAATGTATTTTACGGAAACTGTGGACAGAAAATGCCGGAACCAATCAACGTTCAGCACACATGTCACGACTCTATTTATTATAGGGACTGTAGTTTTTAAAAAATTAATTTAGATGATTTTCAAAGGTTATGTTTATTAACCGGAATTTATAGTAGCGACCCTAGTGGAGATAGTGTTGAAATATATAAGAGAATGTAACGTCACAGCCCGTTTCTGTTTACGTGGATTTTAACTAAAAAATTACTTTTTTAATTAATTTTTTTTAAATAAAATAATGATGGTTAAGATGAATTAGTATAATAAATTGCTGTTTTTATTATCAATTTTCATTAAAATTTATTTTGATTGCTTGTCTTTAATATTGTCAAATACGCCATTTTAACATTAATTAAATTTATTTTATACTTTATTAGTTAGTATTCCGGTTCACTCCTATTCCCGTAAAAAAATTTTCACTGCCACCCGTTTTAAGAAAATTATACCTGTTCTCGGCGGGACCCGAGCAGATCCTTAAAACTCCCTACCCGATTCCCATCTCTACCTCCGAGTATTACATACTACATGGTGGCCACAGATTTTTAAAGACTAAATTCCCTGACTTTTCCAGGTTTTCCAGAAATTTTATTAAAAAATTCCCTATTTTGTGAAAAATGCCGCCCCTACTTTATCCCAAGAAGCTAAAAAAAATTTCTTAATAACTTTTTAACACTTCACACACAAAGAAAAAAAGAGAAATTCGTGCCAATTTTTAAATCTAATCTCAAAACAAGTGAAGAATTGATTGGAGTTTTATTCCTAAATAAACAAAATTATAAAAATCAATTTTTTCCAGTCTTCTAGTAAAATTCCCTGACTTTTCCAGAAAGTTTGGAATTCCCTGACATTTCCAGGTTTTCCAGTAATGTGGCCACTATGCATATATTATACCGTAAATGGGAATGAATCGGCACGAATTCAAACTTCACATCGTATTACGTATCGACTATCGTAAATACCGATTCAGTGGTCTTTTCTTTCTGTAAAATATATTCTATTTTTTTTTTTTTAAAAAAAAGTAACTTTTCTACCCATTTTTAGAATTCTACCCATTGACCACAGTTGTATACTCGTGTAGAAGCTACACAACTAATTTCTTATTTTTCATTTTTTCATAAAATTTTATCAAAATTTAAATAAAATAAAATACTGTTGTTTTTAGCTAATTGAAAAATTCTTCGATACAAAAGCCGCGGCTCCTCCATACAAACCTAACTCGCTCTCAGGATTTGGAAGTTTAATAAATGTTCCATACAACGTGCTCAAAGATTTTGTACAAATTATTCGCCTAGAAATGGTACCTGGTTTAACACAAGGCTTGAAATGGTCTGTCCAATGGTGTCTACGGATACCCCCATCCGCAACACCCATTGTACCTTGTGGAATGGCTGGAGTTCTTGTTGCCAGAAACAAAATTTTATTCTTCGTAAGTCAAACTAGCCAACATTAACATAAATCCAAAATTAACTTGCTACTATTCCAGTTACAAATAACAAGAATCGGCGTCCAGTATCCCCCAAATATGGAACCACCTTCAGTAGTTCTTCCGTTAGTTTATGATGCTAGTACAAATTTAACCCAACTGGCCGAAAAACGTGAACCAGGACCAGCTGGAAATATTGGTGCAGCACGACGAGATCCAATGCCAGCGTCCGCATTGACCGCTGCCAGTTTACAATTGAAACGTTTCGCGGAATTCAATCCACCAAATGAATGTTCTCTGTTCCCGGCTGTTCGAGACCTACTAGCAAATTTAACATTACCAACAGAACCACCACAAATGCAAAATCAGGTAAAAAATAGTTCGATTTACACATAAACCGGTTTTTTAGATGGTTTAAAATTTTCTATTTTTGTAATTTTTCTAGATTGTACCTCCGCCGGCATCTGGAGGAATGACACCCACCCAACAAATACAGTCGCCGGCTATGCAAATGAATTCACCAATGCCTCCTCAGTCGACTCAAGGCTATCCCGTAGGAATGCCAATGAGTATGATGGGGCCACAGTGATAATTAAGTTCAATTTTTTAATTTACTTGTAATTTATTGTTTTATGCAAAACAGATGTATATTATAAAATGTATAAAGAATTATTAAATATAGATTTTTGTAATGTTATTTTATCTGTAATAAAGAGAGAGTGTGTGTTTGTTTGTAGCAATGGAGTGTAGAGGTAAGGAGAAGTATCTCTATGTATAAAAAGTGGCCCCAAAAGTGGATGAAATTAAGATGGCGCTAGTGTACTAAAATTCGTTAATAATTGATCTAAAATACGTTATTAATTGACCATTTATTTGCTGTACTTTCAACTACTACTTTATTCAATATAACTACTTCTATACTCTAGTAGAGTATAGAAGTAGTTGTATAGAGTATTCCCTTTGGCATACTTCATTTCACTTATAATCGCCAAGTTCAGATCGAACCCTGATTGCTTATCAGCGCCGTTCTGGGTACTTATTGAACTATTATTTCATCAAATTCAGGGGCCACTTTTTCGATTCAAGTCCCATATGAGATACTCCTCCTTACCTCTACCCTCCATATTTGTAACGTATAAAGTAAAAAAAAAATACCCCTGTCGCAGCATCTGCATAACATAGCGAATTTCTAAATATTGGGTACTGACGGATCTCAACTAATTGTAAGACCTATACCTATTTAAAATAATTCAGCTTTTTAAGAGTGAAAAGATTTTCAAAATTAGTTGAGTAGTTAATTTTTGGCGCTTTTCCGCATAAGGCGCTTGGCGCATATATCCATTTAAAATAGTTTAGTCAAAATCGGCTGGGTGATTTATTTTTGGGACCCAAAACCCCGAACGGACTTTGTACAGCATAGTGCTATCCACCTAAAATAACTTAGTTTTCGTGCAATGAGAAAATTTTGAGAATCGGTTCGGTAGTGCAGTACTTTTCAAATTATTACCATTTTTCATAATTCTCAATTTTGAAATTTTCGATTTCCCGCCAAATTGCAAGAAGGAGGTAAGATGTGTTTAGCTATCTTTTCATTCCAACTGATGCACCAACTAGCCCCATTAAAATATTTTTTAAAAAATCAATAGTAAAAAATTTTCCCATATGGTGCGAACTTTATGAAAGATACTATATATATATATATATATATATATATATATATATATATATATATATATATATATATATATATACACAGTTGGAATGTATATATCTATATATCAGTTGGAATATATATATATATATATATATATATATATATATATATATATATATATATATATATATAGTTAAAGAGTCAGTCTAAAGAGATGGTTTGGAATGTTCATTCATATTTCGAAAAAGAACCAGATAATCTATGTCCATTTTTGCCACTGGAATCAGTTCGACAGGTAAATATATTGACATTTATTTTAATTGTCAAACACAATTTACTAACTAATATCTTATTACAATTTATTTAATTAAACGTTTTAGAGGACAGCAGAAGATTGTGGCGTTAGTGAATATGCGGTTACAAAAACTGAGAAGAGAGCAGCAGGTGGAAATAGATTAAGTTCTCCTCCAAGAAAGAGGTCTCGTTTTGCTTTGAAATCGACTGAGGTCGACAATTTTACAAAAGATACAGTTTCGCGGCTGATCTATGAACTGCATTCCAAACGTATGTAACCATTACATTTTACATATTTTTGTTAATCAAACCTTTTATTATTATTATCTTGCTGTTTCTTGTGCTAAGTGTGAAACACTCACGTCGTATTTGTACTTTCTACAAAGTGTAACTTATTATGACACTTCTAAAGTTCTTATACAAATTTTAGAAGATTTGTAATCGTAAAGTTTACTCGTAATTGGTGTAAATATTATTTTATTTTTAGGGCTTCATGTGACATTGGATATCCTTCAGAAGGAATTAAAAAATCGAGAAATTTTCGAATTCTCCAGAAGTAGTCTATGGAGACTTTCACATAAAATAGGATTTGAATTTTCAGTAGATGACCCAAAACGTGGTTTAAAAGAAAAAGAACATATCGCTGTTGATAGAGCACGTTTCTTACGGAGATATTTTAAATTAAAGGAAGAAGGCTGGAAATTTTTATTTCAAGACGAAACTTGGATATTTCAGCGAGGATCGTCCAGGAAAACATGGCACGATAAAAATATCCAGAGTTTACCAAACAAGCCTCTGGGTGAAGGGAAGCGGTGAGTTTCATAAAAAATTAAAATTTGTATATACACGTTTTTAAGATTCCCTACCCAAAACATCTAATGAAACCTTGCTGTTCTTAGCACAATATTTATTTGTTTATCAGAGTTCTGAAGATGATAAATTTGAGATTTTAAAATTACAGTACGTATTTTTTTACTTAAACAAGTTTTAATAAATTTTCTTTTGTTATTAGATACATCGTAGTGCATTGTGGAGGAGAAGATGGTTTTCTGCCGACTGCGTCACTAGTGTTTACAGCAACATCTAAATCATCTGATTACCATGACAATATGAACGCAGACAATTATAAAAAGTGGTTCGTCGAGAAAGTTTTGCCTTGCCTAACTAGTAAAACTGTCTTTATCATGGACAATGCGAGGTATCATTCCCGTTTAATTGAAAAAAATCCAACGTCCAGCTGGACAAAAGGCGAATTACAAAAGTATTTAGAAGAAAAAAACATTCCCCATGATAAAGACATGTTAAAAATGGAATTGTTCCAACTGGCAAAACAACATGCGTCATGTGTAGAAAAAAAGTACGAAATTGACGAATTGGCCAAAGAAAATGGTCATGAAGTATTAAGGCTTCCACCTTACCATCCAGAACTCAATGCTATTGAATTAATATGGGCCAATTGTAAAGAATATTATAACAAAAATATTGGTAGTGAGGGTTATAGTGATGGTAAGGTTTTAGAGATGTGGCAAAAAGCACTAGGTCGCATAGACGCAGAATATTGGAAGAAATGTATAAAAAAGGCGGAGGAAAATATGATGCGTTGGTGGGATGTAATAAAGATAGTTGATTCCCACCAACAATCTGTAGTAATAGATGTTGGAAATGATTCCGGAGAATTTTCTAATGATGAAAATTCAGAAAATTAAACATGATAAACAAACGATGACAGACTGTATTTTGTAAATACTGTAATTTGTAAATCTCTATAAAAAAAATTCTATGTATCATTCCATAATCATTATATATGTATAATTAAAGAAAAACTAACGACTATTTTTTATTTTTTTTTTTTAATCCTTGATTTCTATTACAAAAATAATTCAATTTTAAGTTATAAAAACTAAATATTTCTATTATATTACGTTTTTTCTATTATTAAAATTTAATCATTTTAAAAAATGACAATTTTGTTAAAAGCTTTTCCAAATGATAAGCAAATATTCAAATAAACAAAATTCGCGGTTGACCTTCTGATGTGATAGAATTGTTTCTGAAGTAGTTGTTTAGAAATAAAATGTCCTTTTAAGGGGACAGCAATGCAAATTAACAGGGCAATAGAACAAGAGGGAAAACCCTTAATTTTTTTACATTATATCCTAAAAGTTATAATTATACAAGTAATTTTTAATAAAGAATTCGTTACCTATTGATATGTTGAAAAATTTAAACATTAAAGCTATTATATTTTTAAATAATAGCATGACGATACAATAGAAAATTTTGGAAATGTATTACATAAATGTAATACGTATGTTTTATTTATTTAATATTTTTAACATGAACAGTTAATATTAAATAAAATAAAATACATTATTTTTACATGAATCTCGTGGTTGTTATTATAATTCTTAATAATAATAATAATAAATAATAAATTTCCCAATTAAATATTTAATCTCCAAATGTTAATTTTGAAATTAGTAGTATTTTCTACCACCAGATGTCATGTTCAATTGGTTATTATTATATCATTCTCATTGGCTGTTATATTTCTTAATGTGTTAAAAGCTACGACACACGTCTCATTACTTTATTAAGAAAATTATTTTTTGTATGAGTCATGCGTGAGTTTAACTGGGATAAACTATATATATATATATATATATATATATATATATATATATATATATATATATATATATATATATATATATATATATATATCGCACCATTAGTTCAATAGGGTGATATGTGCAAATTTTTAATTTTGAGATATTTGACAATAAAGATTTTAAAAATTCATATAAATGAACCTAGTGCACGAAATTTTTTGAAAATTTAGCAATTTATTCCTACACTCGCTCTTTACTTATTATAATAATTAATTTTTCTTTAGTTCAATTAGGAAAATTTTCTTTGCAGTTATAACCGCGAAAATCAATAGCATAACAAAAAGAAAATTGATTATATGGTGAGAGCAATGCGGTTACAAAGGCATTTGTAACTTCTATGCAATCATTTTCTTCGTATAAGGAATAATTTTTAAAATTTTTGGAAACCAGAAATGTAAAAAAAGGAAATGTGGAAGTGGTGTTTATTTTTTAAAAGTTAAATTATCAACTTAATGTGGCAAAATATATATATATATATATATATATATATATATATATATATATATATATATATATATATATATATATATATATATATATATATATATATATATATATTCTTGATTATTGAAATTGTTAAAAATAGGTAATTTATAATTTTTACTGAATTGTTCTCAAAAGCTTCCTTAGGCTAGTCTTCAAATCCAGAGGAAAATCTTCAGCCTTGTAATCAGAGTCGGATTTACATAAGGGCACTTGGGGCACGTGCCTTGGGTCAAGGGCCTCCACACAATAGGGGCCTTCACAAAATTGATAATAAATTTCTTAAGGGGGAAAAAGTTAAGTAAAGGCACAGTTTTTCAAGTTTTTTTAAAATAAACATGGGGAAGTTTATTGAAGCGTCGCGTCGTGCTGTCTACGGGACTCAAATCTTAATTAAAATCAAAAAATAAAATGTCCACCGTTCAAATTTATAAATACATACCATTTGTATAATGAAGAAAAAAGAAAAAAAATAATCAGGATCATTTTGAAAAAAGATCGCTTAGGTATTTTTTTTATAAATATTCGGTAAAAAACAATGTTTATAATTTTTAAAAAACTATAAACGTCTTGCAATTTACGTAACTTTTCCTCCTTAAAAGAGTAGAATAGAAGAAAATAGAAAGGATAAGCGCTTTTTTGTTTTTTTGCTCGTAAACCCAGTTTTTCGGGGAAATTTGAAAAATTTTGGAAATTTCCTTACTGCTTTAAAAAGGGTCTCCACATGAAAAGTGCCCGGGGCCTCCACAAAGGTAAATCCGGCCCTGCTTCTAATAAAATTTATAACCCCCTAATCCAAAATATTTTATATGGCGATTCTGTTAGGGACCACTATTTTCCTAAATCTAGTAATAACTTATACTACTTATACACAATACAAAATATATTTAAATATAAAATTTAATTATAACTATACAATAAAATACATAATAACAATACAAAAATGAAGAGTTATTCCTGTTAAAACAAGTATGTACATATGTATACAACTACAGCTATACTGTTTATCTCGCATAATAAATACCTTTATGGTACATAATACATAAATAATATGATATACATATGAGAAGAAATCGTAGCCCAACTTAATAACAAAAATAAAAATATTGCTACCTATGTATGTATGATAAGGATACCTATATATTATTCAAACAGTAAATGAATTTTATTTTTAGTTATCGGTGGATATAACAACAAACGTTTCTTAATTGAACTTGAAATTTTATTGCATTGTATCTATATTCACCAATTCAATGAAGTGATATTAACTAATATGACTTTATTTCATAAACTAATGTTAGAAAAAGGTCAAAAATTAGTAAAATATTGTCAGATATGTCCTAATTGTCTTAATAAGATTTAAATGGGGGAAAAAATTCCATAAAGTTATAACTGTTAAAAGTTATCATATTTTTGTTATTTATTAACATTTATTTATACTTGTGGGTTAGGATAGTGTAGAAAAATATGCTTAATCCCAATATACTCTTAACTCGAAAAAGATATTTTTGCATATATCACCCTATTGAACTAATGGTGCGATATATATATATATATATATATATATATATATATATATATATATATATATATATATATATATATATATATATATATATATATATATATATATATATATATATATATATATGTATATAAATTTTAGTGAATATCATTTTCGTATTCTAGGAACCTCAAAACATATTTATGTTATAGTCTCGACCTCATTTACGTCATGGGGGCGGCCGTAATAGCTGAATTTCGAGTTATCGAAATTCGCTAAAATTTAACCGGTTTTAAAAATTATAAGTAGGGGAGATCGTGGTAATAAGAGACAAAAAATTTATTTAACTCTAAATTATAAATCTAATCAATATGAAAAAAATACAACATACAGTGATTCTTCTCAATAGTTCCCCAAAATAAGACGAGGGGAATAGCTTTTCCAAGAAATGTTGTTCCCCCACCAAAGTCCAGTTGCTCGCTAGCAAGGTACATAAATTTCTTTACGTCTAGATTCAGAATTTGTAATTCAATAATTTATGATTCTGTTAAAATTAAAAACTTTTCAGGAGCGTCAAAACAAGTAGGAGGGGTCTAAAAATAACAATGTAACTTAAAAATTTAAATTAATATTTATATAACCATGTAACGAAACTCTAGTGGTTTACGTTTAACATATGTATATACATAATTATACTATGTGAGTATAATGTACCTGTGTACAGTATTGGACTTACAATTAGGTATAATCACTTAATGGTATATGTATCATTTTCATTACAATCATCACTTTATAAGTTTATTTTTTTTATTCATTATTTAAAATCTAATTAAAAAGTATTGACTATTGCATACCATTTTTCGTTTGTTGATAAAATATGTATCTCCTCATGAAATTTTGCAAGACTACGCTCGCTCCTCTAATTGTTTTTTATTTTTTTATTTTGTATATAATCAAATCAATTTTCTATACCTGCATAACATAGATTTTTTTGTTTATCTGTTTACAAAATGATGATGACTAGTGAAGCAGTGGAACAATATAAACAGTACAAACTAGTTAGTCGAATAATGATATTACAAACTTAAGTTGTCTTACTATGTTTACTTAAAAATATTCAAAAACTTAATACAGTAACAAAAAAAAAAATGAAAGCGTTGAGCAGTCACGAACTTCAGATCTAGTTCAAATACAAAGTTTTTTCAGTTAATTATAGAAGATTCAAAAACTTTTACTTATAGAACCGTTATTTATTTTTTAAAATGTCATCTTGAATTTTTAGTGTTTTTTTACCTTGTCTTTTATTACCCCGGTCTCCCCTAATTAATATTTAAAAGATTTATTTTGTGAAAATTCATATTTTCATCCTCAATGATGAGCACCCAGAGCAAAGCAAAAAATATCTGTCCTAAAATATAGTTGACGAATAAGAAAAAAATTCCGGGTCTTTAGGCTATATGTAGATCCACCTGCCTCCCCCTTCCCTTGAGCCGGCCTTGTATAGAAGAACCAGTGATATACACCTCTATGAGAAGAACGGAAGTCCGAGCTGCACCGGCTGTACCTATTATGCCTATTATGCATTGTCGTGTATATTCATAATTTTTTACTGTAATTATATGAACCGATGAGGTCAACACAAGGTTAATTAATATTTAAAACAATGTTTTCCAAACTTTTTTCATGTAGAGCATTTTAAGGGTGATACCCGACAAAAAATTCCAACTTTTTCCATTGAGTTTGAAATATATTAAACAATAGACGATTCTGCATCGATTAGAAAAAAGAAAATTGTATGTCACGGACAAATTAAACGAAATAATTAATATTAATGTTCTCATTTAACGTGTGTTATTTGAACCGGAAGTAACTTAGCTACGAATAAATTTGTAAAATTCATTACATTTTATCCAACTGTCGTCAAAACAAAAGATAGTTCTATATTAACCTTATAGTTACTATGTATTATTTTTTAATGAAAAAATAAACCGAACTCAACGGCCTTTCCTTTTCGTAAAAATTAAAAGCCGGAACCATACAGTTTTGACACTATTTTAAAAAACTGTACCCGCCGTTATCGACGAGAAATATGATAAAACATAGAATGAATGTTTTTCATTTAGGAAACACAGACGACACAGTGCATTTTTTTCTCACAAAAACTAATTTTTTTTTAAATTTTAATCTTTTAATTGCTTTTATATGCAATTAAAAGCTTAGTTTTGCAATAAAACTTTAAAAAAATTCGTTTTTTGTTAAAAAAAAAGAAAATGCAGTTTCACGCCGTGTTTTCTAAATGGAACATAGTCGATACATCAACTGTCAGAATCATAACTTCTGATTAGCTGCTAAATCCAACGTCAACCATAGTCAAGTTAAATATTTATTTTATGAAAAAAATTTATTAATTGATATAATTTCTTATAAGGTGCACATCTTAATTTATAAAATAAGTGTTTCTAGTAATAATAATTTAACATTATGATTAATTTTAAAAAAATTTTAGATGTACTACTCGATTTGACTGGCTAGACATCCTTAAGTTCTTTAATTTATACGGGGTACTGCCTCAAATAGAGTTGGTGGAAAAAAAAAAGAGGACACATAAGACCACTATAATCAAACATAGGGGCTATTCGTACCGCACGAAGTCAAAGTGTCTTGCTCTTACTTTTAAGAACATTATACTTGTTTTGAAGAACTTTTGTCTTACTTTGGAGATATTTGTATGTTCCTGTCTCACTTTCCGTGTTCTTGAGAGAAGGGTGAAGGATATGTACGATGTATACCGAACGCTATTACTGACTATAAACTATGTATGCTACAATCATCGTATCATAGAGATGTACACGATATGATTTTACTCACAGAGTACTAATTTAAATACAAGAGTAATATTGTACTAGATTTTAGATAAAATTTCTTGTTAATACAATAATACGTGAAAGTTTTTAAAAAAATGTGTTGTTAATTATTTAGAATTTAGCTAATTCACTTGAATGAATTTTTTTAATGAAAATAAGTTGCGTTTTTAATGACAATAGGAATATTCTTATTGGAACGAGAAAAAATTAAAAAATAAAATAACAGAAAATTCTCATATAATTTTTATTTGTATAAATTGAATTATATAATTCATTTTATTTATTTATACTATTATTATTATTATTATTATTATTATTATTATTATTATTATTATTATTATTAATTTTTTTTATTATAATAAGAATTGTACAGAATTTTGATAAGAATTGAATGTAAAATGTTGAACTGGCAAAAATTTTAATAGGTATAAAGAAATTAGCATTATGAATAATACAATTTTGTTCGTCATTGGCCTGGCCTTTATATAAGGTTAAAACTATTCATTAAGAATTTTTTAGTACATCAAACATGTATACGAAGTATCCCATGATTTAAATACCTAATTAAAGCCGGTTACACACGGTCTGATCTCATCGGCCAATAAAATAGACATTATTGACGACGTAAAGATTCTCTCTCGTGTCTCTGGTGGTAAAATTAGGACTAGTATCAATATACGCATAAATGTTTAATTGGGGATATAAAATCTAGTAATCCGCCCATAATTTGTATAATAGGTATTCTAATGACAATTACACGTATACAAAAATTTTTACTTGATACAGATTCTAAATTAAAAAAAAAAAAAAAAAAAAAAAAAACCTGAGATGCTTGTGTAATCTTTACGTCGCCAAGAATCAGCTACCCACGCGATGATAATATGATAATTTAGTATTTCAATAGTCATGGACGCTGTTCAGCGTTAACTTAAACCTAAGTAACTGTGACACAACCTTGTAACTCGTTAACAATTCCACATAATTCCATATAACGTATACTAGTTGTCAAAATAGTGTACCAGCTGGTCGTTTCGTCATTATAGGTTATGATCTTGATCGTGTTAATTTAAAATTGTACCAAAATAGTCGTTTATACAATCACCAATCTTAATTTTAAATTCTATTAAATAAAAACAAAAATTGACGCTTGCTTTATGATTAATCGTAAACAATCTTTTTTTTTGTTTTTGTTTTTTTTTTTTTTTTTTTTTTTGTTTTTCTTTTTTTTTACGTTTTTGTATTAATAAAATTAAAATGTCATATTTAACTTATCAGTTTTTATATTAAATTATAATATAGTTAGCTAAGAGTAAGTTATAATGACCTGATCGCAGATGACCTGATTTGATTGAATGACTTCAATCACACAATGGTCTTAGATTATAATTTTTATCAATAAATTCGTTCGCAACTTTAAGATTGATTAAGAATCTAGTCTTTTGGTTCGTGTGTAACGGGCTTTATGCTGTTAACAGCATCATAGACCATTAAATCAACTACGTATTCATGAAAAATACGAAAAATGCCGAATATACCGGAAGTGCGTACGTTTACATATTTCCTATGTAAAATTATCGCGTGGCTTGTTGTTTCGTTTTAATGTTTTATTTGTGTTTCTCACTTCAGTTGCTTCACGTCGTTCATTTTTCATTTTTTATTTGCGTCTTTTAAATTGTGGTTATTGTTGGATACTACTTGTTAGTTGTTTTTGAGAAGAAACGACGATTTAGTGTGTTGGTATGAAACAGTTTATACATATTAAAAATAAAAATAAAGAAAATTTATAAATTAAACTTTAATTTTAGCTTTCTTTATTATTATTTTTATAAATAATAATAAAGAAAGCTCTATAAATTTTCTTTATTTTTATTTTTAATATGTATAAACTGTTTCATACCAACACACTAAATCGTCGTTTCTTCTCAAAAACAACTAACAAGTAGTATCCAACAATAACCACAATTTAAAAGACGCAAATAAAAAATGAAAAATGAACGACGTGAAGCAACTGAAGTGAGAAACACAAATAAAACATTAAAACGAAACAACAAGCCACGCGATAATTTTACATAGGAAATATGTAAACGTACGCACTTCCGGTATATTCGGCATTTTTCGTATTTTTCATGAATACGTAGTTGATTTAATGGTCTATGATGCTGTTAACAGCATAAAGCCCGTTACACACGAACCAAAAGACTAGATTCTTAATCAATCTTAAAGTTGCGAACGAATTTATTGATAAAAATTATAATCTAAGACCATTGTGTGATTGAAGTCATTCAATCAAATCAGGTCATCTGCGATCAGGTCATTATAACTTACTCTTAGCTAACTATATTATAATTTAATATAAAAACTGATAAGTTAAATATGACATTTTAATTTTATTAATACAAAAACGTAAAAAAAAAGAAAAACAAAAAAAAAAAAAAACAAAAACAAAAAAAAGATTGTTTACGATTAATCATAAAGCAAGCGTCAATTTTTGTTTTTATTTAATAGAATTTAAAATTAAGATTGGTGATTGTATAAACGACTATTTTGGTACAATTTTAAATTAACACGATCAAGATCATAACCTATAATGACGAAACGACCAGCTGGTACACTATTTTGACAACTAGTATACGTTATATGGAATTATGTGGAATTGTTAACGAGTTACAAGGTTGTGTCACAGTTACTTAGGTTTAAGTTAACGCTGAACAGCGTCCATGACTATTGAAATACTAAATTATCATATTATCATCGCGTGGGTAGCTGATTCTTGGCGACGTAAAGATTACGCAAGCATCTCAGGTTTTTTTTTTTTTTTTTTTTTTTTTTAAAATTAGAATCTGTATCAAGTAAAAATTTTTGTATACGTGTAATTGTCATTAGAATACCTATTATACAAATTATGGGCGGATTACTAGATTTTATATCCCCAATTAAACATTTATGCGTATATTGATACTAGTCCTAATTTTACCACCAGAGACACGAGAGAGAATCTTTACGTCGTCAATAATGTCTATTTTATTGGCCGATGAGATCAGACCGTGTGTAACCGGCTTTAATTAGGTATTTAAATCATGGGATACTTCGTATACATGTTTGATGTACTAAAAAATTCTTAATGAATAGTTTTAACCTTATATAAAGGCCAGGCCAATGACGAACAAAATTGTATTATTCATAATGCTAATTTCTTTATACCTATTAAAATTTTTGCCAGTTCAACATTTTACATTCAATTCTTATCAAAATTCTGTACAATTCTTATTATAATAAAAAAAATTAATAATAATAATAATAATAATAATAATAATAATAATAATAATAGTGTAAATAAATAAAATGAATTATATAATTCAATTTATACAAATAAAAATTATATGAGAATTTTCTGTTATTTTATTTTTTAATTTTTTCTCGTTCCAATAAGAATATTCCTATTGTCATTAAAAACGCAACTTATTTTCATTAAAAAAATTCATTCAAGTGAATTAGCTAAATTCTAAATAATTAACAACACATTTTTTAAAAACTTTCACGTATTATTGTATTAACAAGAAATTTTATCTAAAATCTAGTACAATATTACTCTTGTATTTAAATTAGTACTCTGTGAGTAAAATCATATCGTGTACATCTCTATGATACGATGATTGTAGCATACATAGTTTATAGTCAGTAATAGCGTTCGGTATACATCGTACATATCCTTCACCCTTCTCTCAAGAACACGGAAAGTGAGACAGGAACATACAAATATCTCCAAAGTAAGACAAAAGTTCTTCAAAACAAGTATAATGTTCTTAAAAGTAAGAGCAAGACACTTTGACTTCGTGCGGTACGAATAGCCCCATAATTTTAATCGGTTGACGGTTATTGACGCCGTAAGGGTCAAATGAAATCTGAAAAGATATACCAGAAAAAAAATTGCGTTAGAATTACTTAAGTTTGAAATATCTATATTAAACGATAAACAATTCAGTATCGATTAAAAAAAAAGAAATTTGTATATCACCGACAAATTAAACGAAATGTAATGTTTTCATTTATCAGGTATCATTTTTATCGGAAGTAAATTGGCTACGAATGAATTTACAAAATTCATATATTTGACCTTATGGACTTTATATTATTTTTAAATGCCAAAAAGTAGGTTCCACCGGATTGTTTTTTGGTAGATTAAAATAAAAATTAGAAGTGGAAGTTATGTGATAAGGACGGTCAAATGGAGAAGTCTACCAATTTTTTTTATGGGTGAAAATAAAAATGCAAACAAAAGTGTATCTTTTACAAATTCAATATTTTGAAGTTTTAAAATGTCATTTTTTAATTTTTAAACACATAAATATATAAAACAAAAATATTTTTTTTTAAAAATATTAAATCCATGGTAATTTAAGATAATTTAATTAAAAAGTTATTGCATAAAAGACACTCGATATCCAATAGTGCGGATATTTGACGTCACAAATGAACTGGAAATCAATCATTCCGCTTTAAACTTTGATCTTCTATTTCTCTATTAATTTTAAACGGATTTCAAAAATTTGTTCACCTGTTTATTAGTTTTGGCTCATACTTTAATTAAATGCAACTATGTACATATTACATTTTCGTCCCTATGAGACTTCTTCATTGATATTAATTTCTAATAAAATATGTACACATTTTAATTCATAAAACTTGTTATTAGTAATAATTTGATTTGACATTATTAATAGAGAGTAGCGATCGACCTGGAAAACCTGGAAAAGTCAGGGAATTTCGAATTTCTGGAAAAGTCAGGGAATTTAAGTCGTAGTCAGGGATTTTTTCAGTTTTCGGCCCAACGAGAGCGTCGACTGATAGTTTGTGCTCTTTAGTTGTATTTTTTGCCACTGACAAGCAAAAAAAAGGTCGTCAAAAAACTTTATTTTTAGAAATTATTTTATTTTTAAACAATATTTTTTTCGGAGTAAGTCATGGAATTTTATTCAGAGTCAGGGAGAAGTCAGGGAATTTTGAAATTGATTTTCAATCGCCACCCTGTAATAAAAAACGGTAAATTTTATTATAATGATTTCGAAGCTTGCTAGGGCTACGAAATCCTAATAAGCGATAAGCTGGTTACCCTGGTTACGCTGTATCACGTCAACAATTCCTAGGGTGTGTTCCGAAATCCAATCCAGCATACTGGCCAGTGTTAATGACGTCATGAATTGACACCATACTGTTGATTCGTTTCGAAATATACTGACCAGCGATGTACGCCTGTTTAAGGATGTCTGGCCAGTTAAATCGCGCAATACATTTAAAATTTGTTTAACATTTTGCACTCAAGCAAAATAAACGTGTTTCGCGGCTCGCTGGTACGACATGTAACACATGACATTACGCATGATTAACATTCCTATTTTTTTTTTTTTAAAACTTGCAACATTTTTTCTCAAAGCTCGAATTAAATGAATTTCATAAATTTATTCATAGCTAATCTACTTCCAGTACAAATAACTAGGAATGTTATGGATATCCGTAACCGTAACCGAAACTACCGGATATCCGAAATAATTAAATATCTGAAACCGAAACCGTATCCGAAAATAAGTTTCGGATAATAACAGACAAATGCCGTTGGAAAACAGTTTAAATCGAAGCAAGTTTTTGCTGCATATATTTCTCTTGATAGATTTTGTTCCAGTCACGTTGATTCGTTTTTGACGTTCACTTTTTGGGTTAAAGCTTTCCCTTTTTTTTCAAAAAAATATGCTCACTGAAAGCAATTATCCATAACCGTAACCGTGTCCGAAACATTATCCGATATTTTTACATATCCGTAACCGAAATCGAAAAAAATGTTTTTAAATTTCCGTATCCGTATCCAAAATTTCATATCCATAACATCACTACAAATAACACACGAGAATTGAGAACATTAAACTTAACTATTTCGTTTAATTTGTCCGTGATATACAATTTTCTTTTATCTAATCGGTCCAGAAACGTCTATTATTTAAAGCAGCTTCCACATTCTCGCCGAGGTTGGACGAGTCGAGAATGTAGAGGGTCATTTCGTTGTGCTTCGCGGTTGGTGTTTCAATGCTATTCTTATGCCTCGGCCAACCTCGCGAGGAACTACTTCGTCCAACTTCGGCGAGAATGTGGTAGCTGCTTTACATATTTCAAACTCGATGGAATAAGTTGGATTTTTCGGGCAGACATCCTTAACATCTGACACTTGTCTCACCATTACAATATGGTATTGCACCAGTAGAATATGGTGTCGAAGTCATGACGTCATTAACACCGGCCAGTATGCTGGATTATATTTCGGAACATACACCATATAAAGTGCATTATGTCCAAACCGTCAAAACAATGCTGGCGTTCCGGACGAAAATTTTGTTAGCCTAATGTTAGCTAACGAAGCTTTCACCGTTACAAACCAGAGGGCTCTGATTCAAAAAATGAATGCACGTTAAATATTTTTTCATGGTTTTTCACGGTATAAATACTTAATTTCTGAAGTACAGCCACATTTAAAAATTATTGAATAAAAATAATCAGTGACCATGTTAGAAATTGTTATTTTAATATACATATATGTTTATGTTAATTTTTTGAATGCGTGCCCTCTGGTTTGTTACGGTGAAAGCTCCGTTAGCTAACGTTAAGCTAACAAAATTTTCGTCCGGAACGCCAGCAGTGTATCAGCTGGTCATTTCGTCATAATTCTACGTGACCTTTATCGTCTTAACACCTTAACGGTCACTGACGTTAAGTGAAACCCTATCACATCGTCCGACGTCAAGAATTCCATGTGTATTAGCTGTCAAAGTAGTGTACCAGTTAGGCGTTTCGTCATTATATGTTATTATCGTCATGGTGTTAATTTATAAAAAATTCGTTTTGGAATACATCTGTTATTTAGAATAAAAAGATTTGTATCT
Source organism: Brachynemurus nebulosus (assembly GCA_035578155.1). Taxonomy (NCBI): domain Eukaryota; kingdom Metazoa; phylum Arthropoda; class Insecta; order Neuroptera; family Myrmeleontidae; genus Brachynemurus; species Brachynemurus nebulosus. Next base: position 17,701,350 of record JAPWDM010000001.1, on the reverse strand, counting down.
CTGTTGTAGGAGTTGAAAATTGACAAATATGTGGAGATACCACTGTATTTAATGTACAGAATTATGTATAATTTTTAGTACCGTAGATAGGAGCGAATAGGCACGAATTCAGACTTCACATCGTATTTTTTTGTATTTACTTTATGAGTATCTAATCTTTAATATATTAAAAATTTTCGTGAGGATGGTCACTTTATCACAGTATACAAAAAATTTTGAAAACTTCGGTGGTTTTTGAAAAAATAACAAAAATTTCTTCTCTATATATGGAAAAATTGGGGTCAAAAGAGACGATAAAAGGGTACATGGGGACGACCTGTAGGGCCGACCAATACATCCAAAAAAGAAATATCACTTCATAAAGTATGAAATGTTATGCTGAATGTGTATATTGTATAAAAATATCGAATGACTTGATGACCTTGAAAGTGCTCTGTTCTATGGGCCTATTCGTACCGCACCAAGTCAAAGTGTCTTGCTCTTACTTTTAAGAACATTATACTTGTTTTGAAGAACTTTTGTCTTACTTTGAAGATATTTGTATGTTCCTGTCTCACTTTCCGTGTTCTTGAGAGAAGGGTGAAGGATATGTACGATGTATACCGAACGCTATTACTGACTATAAACTATGTATGCTACAATCATCGTATCATAGAGATGTACACGATATGATTTTACTCACAGAGTACTAATTTAAATACAAGAGTAATATTGTACTAGATTTTAGATAAAATTTCTTGTTAATACAATAATACGTGAAAGTTTTTAAAAAATGTGTTGTTAATTATTTAGAATTTAGCTAATTCACTTGAATGAATTTTTTTAATGAAAATAAGTTGCGTTTTTAATGACAATAGGAATATTCTTATTGGAACGAGAAAAAATTAAAAAATAAAATAACAGAAAATTCTCATATAATGGGGTATTTGACAGTAGTTGAAAAAGTACCTATTTTGATTTTTAAATAATTACTTGAGTCATAATGATACTGAATATTGCCTTTTTACAAGTTATTTCATTCAAAAATATAAAAATTTTAATTAAATAAAATTAAAAAATTTACGTTAAAAATGACGTAATCAAAAACATCAAGTAAAAGCAGCTTACGTCACAAGCTCGTTCGAATATGTAGGTATTATATTGTAGCTAGGAAAAAAACTGTTTACTTTTTTGGTAACTATGAAAGAAATTTTTCATTATTAATTTTCATTGCTAGACCTACTACTACTACTCAATGTTTTAGAGCCAATGACGTCATACAATTTGACGTCACAGAAAGTATCGTTTTGGCGATCTTTTTAAAAACTGAAATTTTATCGGTGATTTTTATTAAAAATATAGTACAAAATAATTTAAAAATGTGTATTATGAGTTTAGTAAGAAGTAATAAACACACTAAGATGGTTTTTAAAAAATTGTCAAATACCGAATTTTTATTTGTATAAATTGAATTATATAATTCATTTTATTTATTTATACTATTATTATTATTATTATGACTTTTACGCCAACCTGGCGCTCACTACTCAGTAGGACAGTACTGGGTAACATTCACCTATACCGGCATTATGCAAGGTATTAGGCTCTGTGGAAGGGTAATGTGCCAAACCAATCCGTAAAAGTACCGTAGTACATTCACGGACGGGTCTGTCACATCACTCCTTATATTGTTGTTGTTGTTGCTTGAAACGAGGTGTTATGCGTCTATTTTGGTGTACACTGGTTCGTGCGACGAGACTTTTGTGGGAGCGTAGATGTTAGCTCAATGACAGACGGCTGTGAATGCCTAGTTCGTTTTCGTGTCCTCAGAGAATAGTTATTATTATTATTATTATTATTATTATTATTATTATTATTAATAATTTTTTTTATTATAATAAGAATTGTACAGAATTTTGATAAGAATTGAATGTAAAATGTTGAACTGGCAAAAATTTTAATAGGTATAAAGAAATTAGCATTATGAATAATACATAAAGCCCGTTACACACGAAAATTAATAATGAAAAATTTCTTTCATAGTTACCAAAAAAGTAAACAGTTTTTTTCCTAGCTACAATATAATACCTACATATTCGAACGAGCTTGTGACGTAAGCTGCTTTTACTTGATGTTTTTGATTACGTCATTTTTAACGTAAATTTTTTAATTTTATTTAATTAAAATTTTTATATTTTTGAATGAAATAACTTGTAAAAAGGTAATATTCAGTATCATTATGACTCAAGTAATTATTTAAAAATCAAAATAGGTACTTTTTCAACTACTGTCAAATACCCCATTATATGAGAATTTTCTGTTATTTTATTTTTTAATTTTTTCTCGTTCCAATAAGAATATCCCTATTGTCATTAAAAACGCAACTTATTTTCATTAAAAAAATTCATTCAAGTGAATTAGCTAAATTCTAAATAATTAACAACACATTTTTTAAAAACTTTCACGTATTATTGTATTAACAAGAAATTTTATCTAAAATCTAGTACAATATTACTCTTGTATTTAAATTAGTACTCTGTGAGTAAAATCATATCGTGTACATCTCTATGATACGATGATTGTAGCATACATAGTTTATAGTCAGTAATAGCGTTCGGTATACATCGTACATATCCTTCACCCTTCTCTCAAGAACACGGAAAGTGAGACAGGAACATACAAATATCTTCAAAGTAAGACAAAAGTTCTTCAAAACAAGTATAATGTTCTTAAAAGTAAGAGCAAGACACTTTGACTTGGTGCGGTACGAATAGGCCCTATGTTCCAGTACATCCTTCATCCGTTCTTTACCACCCCACATTTATCCCTTTATAAGTTCCTTGATATAATATCCCTATTAACCTATGTACTGTTCCTATTAACACCTTTTCGTCCCTATTAACCTCCAAATTAGCCCAAATGTCAAGTCCTCATTATTTTCTCTTAAAAAAATAAAAATAACTAAAAGTTTGCAGTCTTCTTTTTTCAAATATATTTCAAAATAACTAAAGTTTTCGATTAAACAACAATTTATTCATAACAGCACAAAAATAAATAGTTTTTAGATAAAGTTATAAGAAATAAAAAATAGCACTGTTTGAAGACGTTAGTCTAAACTTTTTTATTTTTTAATATTTTTTATCCAACTTCAATCTTAGTCACTATTGTTACCCGCAAGAATAATTATTTTACTATAGTTTAAGGAAATATATGTTCGCAGTTCGCATTTACGTTTAGTATTCTTAAACTACGGTCATGAATAATATTTTTCGTTTTGTCCCTATTCACCCGCCTGTCTCGATTTACCCTACTACGGTAGTTACCGTACTTACCACCGTACTACCCACAGAGTACCAGAGGTGACGCAATTATCTCTATCATGAAATCTGCATTGTGCAATTCTGAGCAAGTTAGGCTACTCATTAGTCACTCGCTCCGTAGCAGTGGGTAAGTGTAGGTCAATTGTTTTGATCACGTTTTGATTGTTGTTTGCATTGTTAGAATTCCTACATGGAGCCATATACATGCGTTGTAGTATTATATACATACATGCGTTGTAGTATTATATACATATACGTATGTGACACCACGGCCAACACACCTCCGATCACTCACACAAATACAAAGTAAACCAAGTGCACATATATAACATATTTTGTTCTTTTTTGGTTACACTGGTTTCAGTAGTATAGAGATAGCAATGTTGTCTCTGGTATTCTGTGGTACTGCCTTTACTAGGCAATGTAATTTGAAACCATAAAAATTTGTACCTATTAAATCTTATAAAAAATTTGATTTATTTTTATAAAAAGTCAGTTTTTTAAATTTTATTTAGTTATAACAATTTTTTTTAAAAATAAATAATTTAGTAATTTATATATGTAATTTTTTTTACAATACACGAAATTTATTATACTAAGTCCTACGTTTCCTCCCATCGAATCTTACGTTTCACCATGATATCCTCCGTGCTCATACTATCGAATAAATTCACCTAAAAATTAATAATTATGAAATTAAAATAACTGCCGAATTAAATGAAAACATTAAATAGTTACCTGTTTTCGAACATAATGCACTAAATTCTCAAGATCTTGTGCCGATTCACAATTCCGTTGAAAAAATCGACGCCAAAGGGCACCCGCTAATACTTTATCATCCTCCGACAGGAGCCCTTCATCATACCCAATTAACGCCGCATTAAATTGTTTTGCTAATTCATTAACTTGATCTTTAATATCAGATGAATTCGCCCCTTCTAATTTTTTTACACGAGTTTGAATATCTGTCCACATTGCTTCAATCATTGCATTTCGTACGGTGCGACCGTTAGTGCCCTCAGCCATAGCACGAACTGATAACATCCAAATATGTAATTCAGTTACGACAAACCATGAATAAAATGTATCAGCTAATTTATATTTCTTGAAAAAATCTAGGTATGATATATTATCAGCAATTGATTCATACAAAAAATATCCAGAAACTTTCAATTTCTAAAACAATATTTTTTTTATTATAAAAAATAATTTTTTTGAATTAATTAAAACATACTGTTGACGTGAAATCAAACAAATTGGTACGTTTTAGAAAATTTTGAACCATATTGTCATTTTTATTGTCAGTAATTGCAATATTGTTTGCTTTACATATACTAAAGGATCTACTGATATTTGATCTAAATACTGTTTGAAAATTGTAGTAAGTGTGCCCGTGCTGTAAAAGTCGAAAAAAAATTAGTGTATCAATTATGGTAAGTTAATTGTCAACATTAGGTTAATACAAACCTTTAAAGCGCGACAATATCGAAAAAATTGCATTTTTCCCAATGAAATTATTATCACTTTTTTATTTTGATATTTAACATATCCAGAATAATTTTGGATTGCATTTATCAAAGAATTAATTTGCGTCACTTCACAATTTTTTCGGGTCAATTTCGATTATTACGAATTTTCAAATTCGTTAAAAGACCCAGTAAATATGTTGTTAACATTAAATAAAAATAAAATGAAATTTTTATTTTGATAATTAATTATTCAAATTGATTTTATTGACCGAATTTTAAATGGGAAATTATATTATATAAAACGTGAATATTTCCCCCTACTTAAGACGCCACTATCACAAATATGTAAAAGGCATTGATATATGTTATATTGTCAAATCTTATATCTTAACGCACCAGAAAATGGTGGAGAAACTTGGCTAGTATACTATCATATCCAAGCAGAAATAATAATAAGGTAACATTTTACGCTTTAAATTTATTTGCAATTTCTTAAATAATTTTTTTTCTATCAGTATATATATATTTTATTTGCAATCTATAGACAAATATTGAATAATCCTTGGGAGAGACACTTGGTATATCGTTACTTAATAATTATTAATTTTTGCTTTAATTTGATTATTTAGCTCTCATTTGATACGTAAATAGCAGAAACTTTTATTTCCTTATTATACCTAGTGCTATACGCAAAAATTTTCGAGTAAAAATTTATTTTGACTTGTATAACACATTGCATATACTTATTTGAGTTCACATAGTTGATTCATTGTAAACTCATTACTCAATAATTTGAATTTTCTTATTTATTATCATTTCGATGTAATTCGATTATGGCATCCAAAAATTATGCATTTTTAAATGCGTCATAATTATAGAAAGTATCTAGTTGTCTGGATTTTTATAAAAAATTAATCTCAGGTACAAGTGTAGTGAATTTAAAGTACGTATAGCTGCAATTTTTTTCCGTGATATATATTTAATGAATGACTTTATTAGTTTTTCTTATTTTTCTTTTAAACGCCCCAATTTTTTGTTTTTAAATTAATTTCTTAATGTCTAATTGACATATAATTTAAAAAAGGTCACGATTGTTTCATATTTTTTATTTAGATGGCAGGACCCCGTCCAGCATCGCGGCTCAAAACGACTGCGAAAAAACAGAATCAGAAAATTGGTGGTAAGATTCGAGGTGATGATGATAATGGTTCAAATACGAATGAAAATAAATTGGACGAGGCATTATTGAAAAAACCGATTGATACAAGTGTTGTCGGATTGATGAAGGCACTGCAAGTATTACAGAATGGCACATCGGAAGTTCAAGACTATTTATCGAATGAATGCGATATCGTTTATGAATGTCGCGTTTGTCGAAGTCTATTTCGAAGTTTGGCAAATTTTATATTGCACAAACGTCTATATTGTCAGGATCTATATGAAAATACGTTTAGTTTCAATCGAAAATTTCAGGTAATTTTTTTTTATGTGAATTTAAACTTTGAATTGATTTTTTTAAATAAGGTTTGATCATCTTTTGAATATTTGTAAAAACATTTGAATTGTATTAATTAAGAAATTTCAATTTGAAATTTAAAAATTTAAAATTAATACTATTAAATTTTTTTTAAAGAAAATTAATGTAGATTTAAAAAAAATAATATTTTTTCGACTTTTTTAAAAAAAATTTTATATTTAAAATCACAAAACTCAATACAATCAAATCTGGGTAAACGAGAGTTCAAGAGACCTGAATATTATCTCGCTTACAGAGGCTTCTCACTTATAAAGGTTTAGAAAGGGGCTTTTCTCATTTATATTTAGACGTCTCGCTTATAGAGGTATAGGACAAGGAAGTCTCGATTAGGCTTCCTAGAGGTTTGGGTAAAAATAGACTTTCTCATATACAGATTTTAATTTAGATAATTGAAGACATGAATGGATGAAGGTGTTATGTAACATTTTTTCAAAAATTCATTTTTTGTCAAATTTTGAAATATGATATGCTGAATTGAATCCGTAATTCAAATTTGGTTTCATTAGACCCAATAGTTTTGTAGAAATTCAATAATAAACATGTGCCATTGCATGGGAAGTAGGTATATGTAAATAATAAAAACTTTCAAACGCTTCTATTGTAAAATTATAATTAAGTTACATAACACCTTCATCCACTCATGTCTTCAATTAATATTTGAATATTTACTTTGTGAAAATCCATGTTGGCACTCAAAAACTTAATTACAACTTTTAGTATACATCTATTCGAGGCCAACGATAAGTATTTATCGTTGGCCTCGCATCTATTAGAAACAGGTTTATTCAGTCAAAATAAAAACGTTTGTTCAAAAGACTGTAAACTTAATATTTTGAAAGCTCTGACACTTGGATCATGCGCATTAAAAAATTTGGTTTTTGGTCTTCTCATTTTAATTAACACTTTACAGTCTCAGCACACCACATATGTGTGATGGCCAGACCGATAGTAAAAACCTATCGTAATCAGTGATTACATGTATATGTGATGCTACCGGGGACAGGTATTGGCCGGTAACATGGGTTACACACTCCCGATATAGTGGTTATATTTTATAAACGTTATAGACGAATAACATACTACATATAATCGTACCTATGTGCTATACCTGTAACAGGTCTGTTGCACAATACGTAATGTATTATAGGTCACATCACACCGCTCCGTTACCCACGGTAACTAGATAGAAAGTGAGCTATGTTTGTATGCTTTATTGGTGTACGCTTTATACGGAATTGTTGACGTGGTACACTGTACAGCGTTGCGTCAACGTGTTAAAAATTCTGCCGGCCCTTGGGGAAGTTTACTGCGTAGACTGTATAGCGTTAATGCTCAGTTTCTTTACTTCATTACCTTGCTGAATTAGTTGTTCATCTTATATAAGACATCGCCGATTATAATTTTCGTAAAATTTTGGGTTTTTCATCTAAACTGCCGTTTTTTTGTTTCAGTAAATATGATGCCTTACTGGTTAGTAGGCATTAACCGCCTTATATGTAAACCATTCTCAGTAAATCAATTCCAATAGAATCTTTAATTGTATTCTTTCTGACGATGAGATAAACCTCGAAAATCGACTTGTAATCTTATAAATTGAAGGGGTGTATTCCAAAAGTCATTTTTTGCAATTTTTCAGGAAACGTAAAATACTATCTAGGTAGGCAAAAGTAGTAACCTGTTTAAATTGTTTTAAAGGTCTTAAATTAGATAATTATTAATGTTATTTATTTGTTCTTATTTATACATATAATTTTCAATAAATTATATTGAAAATATTTTTCAAAAGGGCTGCAATGGTGCGCATGCGCACCAGACTTAAAAGTTTGAAATAAAACTGCCACTGACTTAGCGCTCTTTGGAAAGCATTACTTTATTCATCATTCATTTTACAGTAGACTAAGCTTCTTTTGAAGGGTGGCACTATGAAATTCATGTAGAGCTGGACTTCCTGCATCAACTAAAATCTCACATTAAAAAAAAATGACTTAGCGCCTTTTGGAATCCACCTCTTCAATTATTTATTGATGAAAAAATGACGATTTTTATATTTTCTAGATTTTAATTTTCACTTATAGAGATTTTGGGGTGTGAAAATTTTGAGATATGGCAATTACTTTAACTAATAGTTTTTTCACCTATTCAATTTGATTTTTTTTCCTTATTAACGTCTTTTTCTTTGGATTATACTCTGAAAATGGCTCACTCAAGCCTAACTCAGACGCACCACACCATGGAAACGCATTATACAACCTCAATCAGATGGACCACTGATTGAGGTTGGATGTGACGATTGTCGCAATATGTGGTCGCTATTATTCCTAAACCTGTTGTTGCTAGTGATTGGAATCAATCACTAACTGGACACTCATTAGCTGTAGTGTATATCTATGACAGTTTTGGTGGCTTTGGGGTCGCCTAACTCAGACGTATCACACAGTAACTGGAAAAAAGTGGTTGATAAGTGGTATATCTGAGTTAGGCCTTTTACTTATGCCTCATTTTACTTTGAATTTATTCTTTCTTTCTTTATATATGCATATATTTTATATTAATTCAAGGATGAAGATCAACTTTACGTACAATCGGAAAACGATCTGCGACAAGATGATGATGAGATTCAAGAAGTCGAAAAGAGGCCCAAAGACCTATCATCAATTATTGAACGCTTAGGAAAGAAAATTGATAATACGTTTCAAATTAACAATAACAAATTATCTGAATGTCCGGTGTCAGAAGAAGATGAGGTCAAGAATATCCTCAGCCTGCAAAATATGGATGGAACCACTTCGGGAATGTTTCAAACAATCAGCGAAAATTCAACTTCCCAAGATGTTGAATTTATGAAGAATGAGGTAAGTTTCAAGTTGTTTCGAAGCCGGCGTTCAAAGCTTACTTAAACCTGGAATTACTTCTAGGTAATGGAATTACATATGATGGAGAATGGAGGGGCTGTGATTGGTCCGGATGGTCGTTGTTTGGGTTTTCGATCATCCAGTCGGAGTCCTCATCCACCGTTCACCGATATTAAAAAAGACTTCGTTAATGAAAGTATACGAAATGGGAAAATCGAATGTGTAAAATGTAAGGATTTTTTCCTTTGATTTTTCCACATTTTTCCATTTATGGCAAAATATTTTTTACAGGCAATCAAAAATTCTCAACTAAGAAAACTTTACGCTTTCACATTAACACCAAACATAACGAAAATCGTCTAGTATATCCGTGCCCTGATTGTTCCGAAACATTTGTCAACCCATGGGGTGTCTTTCGACACTTATTCAAAGTACATCGTAAAACTTCCAATGAAGTGCGAAAATTACGCGATGTAGTACAAAATAGCTGTTATCAAGTCGATCAAGCCCCAATCCCGAAAAAAGTACGTCTAGATCCTGTGTTAGAAGCTCCCGTACTCACCGAACAGGAACGACTAAACGAGAAAAATAAAGAATGGATGCAAAATTTAGAAAGTGATAATGACCTTCAATGCTGCGGTGGGTGTGGTCGTCGTTTCGAACGTAAAGCTGCCCTACATTCCCATTCGCTCATGTGTCAAAAACGAATTGCCGCTTGCAACAAGATTAAACGCTCATCAGACGATAAAGCGACAATTAAAGCAAAAAATACTGTGAAGAAGAGTGTTGTCTCGAAGAAAAAGACCCCCGATGAACTAGATCGAAATAATTACGATTTTTCAAGTATGGATGACTCAAGACCTCCATCAGAAATCGGAAACCCTGAGAGTATTATGATTGATTCAGATATAGCAGTGAGAAAAAGTTCAAGCGAAGATCAACTGAAATTAATTTTATCAGACGATGATGAGTCTCTGGAAGAAGTCCCCGTCAAAGACCCTCTTGGTGTTTCCGACAATGAAGAATGCTCATCACCTGTAGAGAAACCCGAAACTCCAGTTCTACCCGTAGCTCCAAAAGAAGATATTCCGCAACAAGAAAAGAATACATCACCACCAGTAAATTCCCAATTATTAGGGAACGAAACTCCAGAAAAAACTGCCAGTGATAAAGAGAATAACAAAGAATCGGACAAGTCATCCCTCGTACCAATGTTCATTAACGATATGCTCGCAGCACGGATGAAAGCCTTCACAAACGTAGGCCGAAAATTCGTATGCATGCCCTGTGACTATCGCTACAGCTCACTAGCCTCCCTACGACGCCATATGGCTATTCACTTCAACTGGAAACGTTTCCGTTGCATGCGCTGTGATTTCATGAGTTTCGACAAACGAGACGCCATTGTGCATGCGCAAACATTACATCACGCAACACTTGATATTATCAAAAAATTTGTTGTGCGCATGACCGAAACTGAATCAGATCATAATTCATCAAAAATTTTCTTACCGCTCAACACAACTCCCCAGGAAATTATCACACTTGATGATAGCGATGAAGACTCAAATAAACAACAGTTGAGTCAACAATTAGATGAAATCAAAGATAGTCAATCGTCTGCTAACAATTCCGAAAGTTCATCCGACGAGAATACCCCCCAAAATGATTTCTCCAGAAATTTGATTATGGAAATGATCATTGGCGTGAGTGAACCATCGCAAAAAATAAATATTTCATCAAACACCCTAGAATCAAAATGTGCTGATCCCCTGGAGAACGTCCAAACAGTTACCACTACGTCCATGGTTACCCCAATAACTACTTCCATAGTTGGAACAATCGGTAACACCATCATCACAAGTATCAGTACTAATCCAATCCAAGCTAGTGCCGCTGAGGAACTCCCAAAACCCACCAACTCAATAACCACAACCAGTATTACTTCATCTCGCCCCGTTCGTAACCGCGTCAAACCCGTAAATAAAGATTTCATTTACGACATGTCGGCACTTACAAAAGACGACTCTGACGACTTCTTCTACACCTCAAAATCCAAACGAAAAACTGAACCATCACCAGACGTTCCAAAAGACACAGAATGTTATAAATTCACCCCAGTCATCGATGATACCGGAAATTTGAAAAAGAAACGAAGAAGAAATTCAAAAATCTATCTAAATTCCTCAAATTCAAATAGTTCCAGTGAAATAAACGATTCAATACGAATTGTTCCTATTGAATATAGTCAAACGACCAATTGTGCGAAAATGGAAGTGACTGATGATGATAATAAAAGTGATCGTGCTGAAGCTACATCATCAAATGATGAACAACAAAAAACTGTAGAACCGGAAGACTCTCCATTTTGTATCCAAAATGTTATGTCAGTTAATATTTAAAAATTAAAGTAGGTTTAATTAATTTATTGAAATTTTTTCGAAAAACGTTGGCACGAATGCTTTTTTCAAATTGGTTTAGCGTTAATTTTCCTCCTTTTCCAATGTTAATTATTTAACTGCAATTAATAATGTAATACTTAAGAATATATTTAATAGATCATAAGTTAATCTAAAATAAATGAATAGTTTTATAATTTCCCAATAATTGATTATTTAAAATAAATAAAATAAATTGAAAGATTGTATGAAATGCATTTCAACTTATTTTAATTTCTTGTAAAATGATTCCTTAAATTATATAAAATAAACAAATCTAAACAAAAACGATCTTTATTTTTATTTAACTCCTTTGATGATTAATTGTAAGACGAATTACCTCAACTAACTCGCGCCTCTGGTGGTAAAATTAGAACTAGTATCAAGTATAAATATATGTATGTATAGGTGAAATTAACTAAACTTGGTCTGACGTCATTAAAAAAAATGCAACAAATGAAGCAAAATTAGACAAACCAAATTTTCTGTCTTTTTTCGTTATTTTTATATTAAAATAACTACAGTAACTTAAAATATACTTCTAATTATGCTTCATTTATTAATGACGTCAAACCAACCTTAGTTAATTTGACCTACATATACCTATATACGTTTATTAGTGATATAAAATCTAGTAATCCGCACATAATTTGTATAAAATATTTTTATATCAACTGAATGTATACGTATATTTTTACTTGATATTAGTTCTAATTTTACCACTAGAGGCGCGCGTGTAATTTTTGCGTGCTTTGCGTCGCCAATATTTGAATATTTACACTGGTGCACCAACTCGTCTGAACTTGTTTTTGACTTTTCCCATTACTTCTATCCCATTTCTATTTCTATTGTCTATTTTTCCTATCCACCACTACTATTTTACTGTACATTTAGTATATAAAACGCATGGATTTTAATGTAATTTCACTTGTTTGATAATGATCATTTTGATCGAAATATGTCATAAGAATTAAAATAAAAGTTTTAATTTATGCAAAGTGTTTTATTTGTTAATAACAATATTAAATAAGTTGTAAATTCAATGAGACCAAAACACAAAAAACCAAAGGGTTAAAAACCAAGAGATTAAGTAACTTTAGTAATATTAACGGACTTTATAGCAAACTTGTTTCGGTAGGGATCAAATATTTCAAAAAGTCCGCTCGTGTATGGCTACGTACCTAATTTGACTTTAAACAATCTTTTGGTTTGTGCTCGCATACGAGTAAAAGTTTGACAATAAATTCAATTTAAAATTTTATATAAAGGAATAAATTCAATTTAAAATTTCATATAAAGGAATGTTCTAGTTTTCCCGGTTTTGTCATATAGGTACATATATTCACCTACTTAGATAAGAATTTCATTCTAATAAAGTTTGTCTAAAAAATTTTATTAAAATTTGACCAAAAAAAATTATATCAAATATTTTACATGCTTTTCTGATATTTTTCGGAAAGTATAGTAATCGATATGTATAACTATTTTGTAATTTAAAAAAATTTCACCAATAAATGAGATAAGTTTTTCTTATAAATTTCTTGACATTTTATCTAGAAAAAAAATATGTATTTATTATTTAATACTATTTTAAGTTAATTCTACACATTTTATAAACGATAAACGATTTTACTATGATTTTACAAAAGCATTTGAATATAACCTAAATATGTATATGATGTATATCATAAATCATAATTATCTGACATATAGCACATATAGCATTGAGGACATAAACAATGGAGTATTATAAGATGGAGATCTAACTCACATGAGAGGAATTGACAAAACTGGTCAGGAAAATGGTAAATATAAGGGCTTTCTTTTTTTTACCACTGGCGGCGTTAATCATCTCAAAATACTGATGTGAAATAGCGAATATAGTAACATAAGGCTGCCTGCACACTGATAATACAAAAACGCTGTAAAACAAACCGTTTTGTCTAAAGTTAAAACAGTTCGACACACACTTAAAGAACAAAAATGTTGTTATACAAAACATTTTCTTTAAAAACAAAAACGTTTTGCTTCATACTACCGCACACTGATCAAGCAAAATGTTTTGTCGTAGAACAAAACGTTTTCTGCAAATACGTTTTTGCTTTATCAGTGTGTCCATTATTTGTGTGTTGTCATATACTATGTCTTTGAACATATTTACAAATGAATTTAATACAATGTGAAAGAAATTATTGGATACATCCTAAAAAAGAAAAAAAAAGAAAATACTCTGAAAAAATTTATTTTTAAATTAGGTAAAGATCCTATAAAACTGATTAATTTTTCTAATTCCTAACACTTTTGACTACATTTCAATTGAAATTTTCAACTATAATTTATCAGTAAGTTCTCGATTATGACGTTCTTTTATCGTAAAAAACCACAGGCCTTGCTTCCACCAAACTAATTATTCTTCAGTATTTACGTCCATTAAAAAAAAAAAAAAATATATGTACGTTAAATAAAAATCTATAAAACACGTGGAATGTTTGTATTGTTATGTTTTTGAATAAAACAAGTGTCAATGTTTGCGCTTCTAACAAAATGTTTTTTCTTAAAACGTTCGATTGTAGTAAATTACATGTAAACACACTTGCAAAGCAAAAACGCTTTTATACAAAACATTTTGTTAGATGAAAAAACATTTTGTAACACATTGATCAAGCGAAAACAACTTAAACCAAAAGCTTTTTGTTTAAAACGGTTTTATAGTGATTTAACATGTTTTATAATGTTTCTTTGTTTTGAAGTACCAATGTATGTGCACTCATATTAAAAGTATAAGGAAAACAACTTCTAACGAAATTAGTCAAAAACGTTTTGTATAAAGGCGTTTTTGTTTTATCAGTCTGCAGGCAGCCTAAAACGGCTAAAACCACAGAACAAATAGAACGAATATAACTATCTCTTTTCTGCAATCACTTATGTGCAAGTATGTGCATCTTAGGCTGCTTAGTGTCAGTTGCTCAGTACCCGTCGCTCAGTGTAAGTCAGTCAAACAACAATAAATTTGATTGTTGAACCGGCGCAAGTAGCGCTGTGGTATCACACACATCACACACATGTATGCGAACCAAGGTCACGTGACGGCTATCACCACTCACACTAACAGAGTTTACCGCACAAATACAAAGTAAACACCGTGCACGTATACAACATATTTTCTATCTCAAGTGGTTACACTGGTTCCAGTAGTACAGAGATATGTATTTTATCTCTAGTGCTCTATGGATAAAACAGAATGTAACTACAGTACTTATTCTCAAAAAAAACACGCCGGGACTGGGGAACTGAGTGTTTCCATTTGAGAATCACCAATGTCGGTTGATGATATTTAATAATAAGGCAATACATAGAAATTACATATGTATGAAATAAACTCTTATAGTTTAAATTACTTTATACGGCGGATATCCAATGGTACTGACTCCGATTTTACATAGTGACGTCAGCGAATTATATAATATACAATATAAATGACGCGACGCAACTTAAAAATTGTTAAGTTTATTTTAAAAACGATCGAAAAACCCACTTTATAACTGAGTTGAAAATTGAAAAAGATTCCAGTAGATTCTATTCAAAAGCTAACAAAGATAATATAGAAGCTCGCGTTTCCATTTGAGAGTGTTCCATTTCCAGAATAAGTACTGTACCGCTTTCGTATCGTACGAACACGAGTGCCATCTTTGATTTGAACATTTTTTTGATTACACTGAGTTTCGACTCCTTGTCTAATTTTCATAACATATACTATGGAGATTAGACAAGGAGACGAAACTCAATGTATTCAAAAAAGTGTCTAAATCAAAGATGGCACTCGTGTTCGTACGATACGAAAGCGGTACAGTACTTATTCTCAAATGGAACACTCTCAAATGGAAACGCGAGCTTCTATATTATCTTTATTAGCTTTTGAATAGAATCTTCTGGAATTTTTATCCATGTTCAACTCAGTTATAAAGTGGGTTTTAAAATAAACTTAACAATTTTTATTTTGAGTCACATCGTTTACATTGTATATTATATAATTTGCTGACGTCACTATGTAAAATCGGAGTCAGTACCATTAGATATTCGCCGTATAAAGTAATTTAAACTATAACAGTTTATTTCGATCATATGTAATTTCTATGTATTTCCTTATTATTAAATATCATCAATCGACATTGGTGATTCTCAAATGGAAACGCTCACTTCCCCAGTCTGGACGTGTTTCCTTTTGAGAATAAGTACTGTGGTTACATTCTGTTTTATCCGTTTAATGTTACTATATTCGCTATATTCACATCAGTATTTTAGCATTATTAACGCCGCGAGTGGTAAAAAAAGAAAGCCTTATATGTACCATTTTCGTGACCAATTTTGTCAATTCCTCTCATATAAGTTTGATCTCCATCTTATAATACTCCATTACATATACTATGGAGATTAGACAAGGAGACGAAACTCAATGTATTCAAAAAAGTGTGCAAATCAAAGATGGCACTCGTGTTCGACGGATACGAAAGCGGTACAGTACTTATTCTCAAATGGAACACTCTCAAATGGAAACACGGGTTTCTATATTATCTTTGTTAGCTTTTGAATAGAATCTTCTGGAATCTATTTCAATGTTCAACTCAGTTATAAAGTGGGTTTTTCGATCGTTTTTAAAATAAACTTAACAATTTTTATTTTGCGTCGTGTCATTTATATTGTATATTATATAATTCGCTGACGTCACTATGTAAAATCTGAGTCAGTACCATTGGATATCCGCCGTATAAAGTAATTTAAACTATAAGAGCTTATTTCATACATATGTAATTTCTACGTATTTCCTTATTATTAAGTATCATCAACCGACATTGGTGATTCTCAAATGGAAACACTCACTTCCCCAGTCCCGACGTGTTCCCATTTGAGAATAAGTACTGTAGTTACATTCTGTTTTATCCGTTTTATGTTACTATATTCGCTATATTCACATCAGTATTCGAGCATTTTTAACGTCGCAAGTGGTAAAAAAAGAAAGCCTTATGTTTACCATTTTCCTGACAAATTTTGTCAATTCCTCTCATATTTGTTAAACCTCCTTTTTATAATACTCCATTACATATACGACATATCGCGCGTTTTCTGTCTCAACCTCGTATCTGAAAAATCCCAATTTTTGGACACACAAACAAAACGTATTTAAATCTGTATCTTCATCACTATGAACTTAAGATTTATGCTAATTACACCCATTGATGTTGGCTAGCTATATATATAAATATATATAGATAAGTATATGTATAAATACAGTATTTAATATGATTTTTGTGTGTCCTAAAACATGTAGTTTTTGATATACGAGGTTGAGACAGAAAACGCGCGATATACCACATATACCATTTGACCACCATTGGTACCATTTCCATTTTACCATTTGACCGCTTTGACATCTGTGGCTTTGACAGTATTTTATACACGTTAACGGCATACAAAACAAATTTTACTCTGTCCAGATAAACATTTCCGTATCGTAGAATGTGCCCAATCGGGACGAAAAGAAAAATGTTATTCATGAACTTAATTTAAAAATACTAAATGTAAATCCGAACATATATTTTACTTAAATTATAGCATAATCATTATTCTTTCGGGTAACAATTGTGACTAAGCTTGAAGTTGAAAACCAATATTAAAAATTGAGTTTTGATTGACGTCCTCAAGTAGTACTATTTTTTGTACCTTAAAACTTTATCTAAAAATTATTCGTTTCGGTATTTTTATGAATAAATTGTTGCTTAATCGAAAATTTAATTATTTTGGAACATATCTGAAAAAAGACTCTTAGTTGTTTTTATTTTTTTTAAGAGGAAATAATGAGGACTTGACATTTGGGCTAAGTTGGAAGTTAAAAGGAACGGAAAAGGTGTGAATAGGGTCAATAGGGACAGTATATAGGTTAATAGGGACATTATATAAAAGTATAAAGGGACGAATGTGGGGTGATTAGGGACGGATGAAGCGTGTATTGGAACACAGAAGAGAGCACTTTCAAGGTTATCAAGTCAATCGATATTTATTATAAACTCAATTTCAATATTTTATAAACTTTATTTTAAATTCTACGTTTATTTCTACAGAAAATCATCAAGTATTATTTCCTTTTTGAATGTATAAATACAAAAAATTCTAAATTATTTTATATTAGAATTTCAATTTTGGTCGACACTACAGGTTGGCCCCATTCACCCTTTTATCGTCTCTTTTGATCCCAATTTTTCATAGAGAAGAAATTATACAATTTTTGTTATTTTTTCAAAAACCACCGATATTTATAAAATTTTTTGGTTACTGTGATAAAGTGATCATCCTCGCGTAAATTTTTAGTATATTAAAGATTAGGTACTCATAAAATAAATACAAAAAAATACGGTGTGAAGTCTGAATTCGTCCTTATTCATCCCGCTCTACGGTAAACTGATAAGTGATGAATATCATCATGTACTTCCACAGTACAGAATATATCAGAAGGAACGCAACTATCTCTTTTCTGTAATCACCAGTGTGCCTTTTTGGGAACGTTAGGCTACTTAGTAGTCATTCGTTCACTGGTAATCCATGAGTGTAGTTCAATTATTGTGATGACGTTCTGATTGTTTAGTCATTGTTGCCACCGCCTTGCTATACGATATACGTACCACATACATACGTATGTAATATTATGTATGCGTATTCAAGATAGCCAAGACAGGTTACCTCACTCAGCACTCACACACACAACATAGATCATGCAAACACACACTAAACCGAGTGCACATATATAACATACAGCAAAGATTCTTTTTATAATACACCTTGATCAGATAGAAATACAGTTATATTGCTATCCCTTTTTAAATACAAATTCAGAATATACAGGTTGATAACTATGACTTGCGATTTCGATGTGTGTAGAATACAAATGTATAATTATGATAACTGTTTGCAATGCATTTTAGTGCAAAATATTTAATAATCAGTTGAAAATTTATACTTTTATAAAAAATAAATGTATTTCGTATAAAAATGCATTTCATATTTAATACATGAAACATTCTGTATATGCTAGTAGAAAAAATTGCAAACCAAACTTACTTTATGTCATTATTGTCTGTACTAATGGATAGATGTTGATATGTGACTTTTCATATGAACGTGTATTGATACATTCAAACATAGTCTGTGCATACTGTGTGACATGCTAGTAGAAAAAATAGCAAACCAAACTTATTTTATGTCATTATTGTCTGTATTAATGGATAGATGTTGATACGTGACTTTTCATACGAACGTGTATTCATACATTCAAACATATACTATCAAAGTTTTTAGTGTATACAACTTATACAACTTATAGTGTATACAACTTATACTATCAAAGTTTTTTAGGATAAATACTTTGGCATCATGTTTTAATACATATATAATTTTCAATAGATTATGGTACTCTGTATGACATCTGTAAATACTATTTGCAATTAAATACTAAGAAACCAGTTATTTAAGTACTGTAATAATAATCAATTTATCATTTATAATTTTAATTGAGTTAAAAATTAACGGTATTTAATATTTTTTATTAATATCTTTTTTAAAAGATAATATAAAAGAAATTATTTATTAATATACTGATTTGCAATTGAAATCTTGAAATTCGCACTGCTGTATGCGAGTTGTATAGTGTCATACAGCGTTGTCAAACTGCTTTGGTTCAATTGCTTCAAACTGGTGTCGATGTTAAATTCTTATTAAAATACTATAATTTCTCTGATGATATCTCCAATTCAAAACGATCAACAAATAATTCAATTTTTTCTTTACATTCAGGACTTATTAATCTATGTTACCCTAGTTTTTTATTGAATTCTGTCGAGTCATTATATTGTTAAATACAAAATAAGGGTACGTAATCAGAATTTTCGGATCTAATATATAGAGTAGATACAAACTTTAACCCTAATAATCTTAACTCAGAAGCGATCAATCTTTCCCAAATTACAAGGACAATCAGATATAGCATTCTTCTTTATACTATTAAAATTTGAAACTATTCTGTCGAAAAGTTGAATGTCGAGGTCACTACCTTAAATGAATAAAAAATATATTTCTTTCTTTCTTAAAAAGATTACGAAATATGTTTCTTTCTTTCTCGTTCGTGTATTATAAAAAGAATCATTGCTGTACACATAGAGCACTAGAGAAAAAATATCTATTTCTATACTACTGGAACCAGTGTAACCACTTGAGATAGAAAATATGTTGTATACGTGCACGGTTTTTACTTTGTATTTGTGCGGTAAACTCTGTTAGTGTGAGTGATTGGTGGTGCACGTGACCCTGGTTCGCATACATATGTGTGATACTTGTGCGGGTTCTACAATGCTAACAACAATCAAATGCATTGTTGTTTGACTGACTTACACTCAGCGACGGGTACTGAGCAAATGACACTAAGCAGCCTAAGATGCACATAAAAGCACATAAGTGATTGCAGAAAAGAGATAGTTATATTCGTTCTATTTGTTCTGTGGCTGTACACATTGTATGTACATATTGGTGGAATATTTTCTGTCCTTTTTTGGTTACACTGGTT
Source organism: Brachynemurus nebulosus (assembly GCA_035578155.1). Taxonomy (NCBI): domain Eukaryota; kingdom Metazoa; phylum Arthropoda; class Insecta; order Neuroptera; family Myrmeleontidae; genus Brachynemurus; species Brachynemurus nebulosus. The sequence continues at coordinate 17,681,147 of JAPWDM010000001.1, read as the reverse complement.
TCAGTAGTATGTATAGAGATAGTAACCAAAGGGCCACGCTATTATTCCGTAGCTTGTATACCGTTTGTCGCCAAAATCATACGTCATAGCGAGTCTGCGCAACAGATTATTTTGATAAATTTCATATCTATGAACACGAAATCTACGTCTGTATGTGTGTCATACGTCACACTCAACCTGTGCTAAGTGGGGTACCTGGTATAATGTATATGTATTCGAGGCCGACCAGGCCGATGGAGGCGGATGTGTGCATGTACTACATTATTGCAAGTGGTTCGTCAACAATACTAACAATTGATGTGTGTGTTGGAAGAGCAGTCAGCTGACTAATGGACTTAAACGATATCTGACACACTCTGGACACACTGCTAGCTACAGTTTTTTACAAATACGCTTAGGGTTTGATAGTAACGTTCCTTCTGATATATTCTGTGTTCCACAGTGTACCCAGTGTACTTCTTTTTTGAAGTATTGATAATGGCGGGTAGATATCAGGAGCACTATCTTGGCCGGAAAACAATAGAAAAATAGTTCAAAAAGTGTCCCGTTTTAAGTACTAAGTAACAGTTCAAAAACTCGCCAGAATAGCGCTAGAGTAGCAAAAGAGTATAGTGATTTTTTTGTGTTGAATTTTATAAAAATTTTTAAAATAATAAAATTATTAGGTATATGTAACAATTATAATAAAAAAACTATAATTACATAACAACACGGATGTTTTTCTTTCCTTGTTTACTTCTCTAAATTTACCCTTTTGCTACAGTGGCGCCGCCACTATTTACGCCTTTCTATGGACACTTTTTGATACAGAGATGGTGCTCCTAATATCTACCCTCCATAGACGGTACATTGATACATAGAGGCAGGGCATAGAGGTATAATAGAGGGTAAATGGAATAATAATAAAAGTGGTAAACATGTGGTGTATGTGACGGAATAAGGTTAGGTAAAAATTGTATGTTAATTTCAACTGTAAAATTGCTCAGAATTGTTCCATATTTAAATCACTGTAATAAATAATTGTAATCTTAAGCATGGAGTACATTTCAGACCCTAATCTTTTGAATAACAACCAACAAAGAATGTAAGTTGCGATATTAAAAAACACCTACTGTTTTGAGAAGTTCATGTTTTAAATTTTTCTGACAGATTATGTTGCGAATGTGGTATTGCAATCGAACCAAATCCCTCGAATATGTGCGTGGGGTGTCTTCGAACGCACGTAGATATTACAGAGGGTATTCCAAAACAAGCCGTTTTATATTTCTGTAAAGGTTGTGAAAGATACCTTCATCCTCCATCAGATTGGATTCATTGTGCTTTAGAGTCTCGTGAACTTTTATCGTTGTGTTTAAAAAAATTAAAAGGTTTAAATCGGGTTAAATTGATCGACGCCGGATTTGTATGGACTGAACCTCACTCCAAACGAATTAAGGTACCTAGATTTTTATACAAAAAAAAAAAAAAAAAAAAAAAAGAAACAATTTTTGAATTAAAATTTTATTTTTAGGTAAAATTAACAGTTCAAGGTGAAGTATTAGGTGGAGCAGTGCTTCAACAAGTCTTCATTGTGGAGTACACGATCACACATCATATGTGCGATGATTGTCACCGTTCAGAAGCCAAGGATTATTGGCGTGCACTAGTTCAAGTGCGTCAAAAATCTGAAAATAAGAAAACCTTTTACTATTTAGAACAATTAATGCTGAAATATAAAGCACATGAGCATACTTTAGGCATAAAACCAGTACATGGTGCGTATTATAATATACCCCGATAGTTTATTGATGAGTTAAGAATAACTTTGTCTTTAATTGTAAGTTGCGCGAATGAAAGAAAGCAAGTAATCCAATGAGTATATCATTGACTTTAGTCTGAAAAATTACAAGTTTAAATGATATCACTGTCTTCGAATTTTAATTATTTAGTACTTAACCACAGTGACAGGTCGTTGACGGTTTTTTTTTTTTTAACGTAACGAATTTTTTTGCCATTAACTAGTTGGAAAACTAGATAACTATTAGCGAATTTCCAAAAATTGAAATTTAGCTTTTACGGCCGCTCTCATGACGCAATCTGAGGCCGAGACTATAACAGAAATATGTTTTGAGGTCATTAGAATACGAAAATGATATTTTTTTATCGTAAAAAAATTTTTTAGATTCTTGATATTAATTTACTATTATGTATCATAAACTCAGCAATATCGTCTAATTTCTAGATCTATTTTGGGAAATTATTTTAAAACACACATTTATGTATTATGCATGTATATATATATATATATATATATATATATATATATATATATATATATATATATATATATATATATATATATATATATATATATATATATATATATATATATATATATTTTTTAATTTTTAAAAATAATGCCGAAAATCGTTAGAAAAAAATTATTTTAATATTTGTTTACAAAATTTGGACGAAAACGTTCATTAGCTGTCAGTTACGTCACATTCTTTAGATAGCAACAGGTGTTCTGTAACTAAGAAAAAACTTTATTTTTCTTAACTAAAAGAAAAGAAATAGGTTTTTTAAAATTAATTTAATTTAAATGTTCGTGGTTGAAATATAAGAGAATGAACGTCACAGCCCGTTTCTAACCACGTGAATTTTAGCTAAAAAATTACTTTTTTATTATTTTTTTTTTTTTTTTTAAATTAAATAATGATAGTTAAGATGAATTAACATAATATATAAATTGCTGTCTTTTATTGTCAGTTTTCATTAAAATTTGTTTGGGTTGCTTTTCTTTGATACTGTCAAATACCCCAACGTGTGGCAAATTTTAACACCATGGCGGTCATAACCTATTACCATAACTGATACACTATTTTGACAGCTAATATTTATTAGTTTACTTTTTCGATTTAGTTGTGACCATGTCCCTGCCACTTTCCATATAGTCCATTATAAAAAAAAATGGGCCGTTTTTTTGACGCCGCTATAACTAATATACCAGATGGCGTTGATGTTCTAGAATAAAATTAGAGTAGGGATATGACTTTTGATAGTTCGCTATTTTTCATCAAAGATTCATCTAAAATGAATTGGAAATAAATATTTAAAAAAATACTTTAATTCAACCTAGAAAGAATAATTCAATTAAAAAATTTTAATTCTTCGCTAACGCATAATTTGGTGACGATACTTTTGTACTCAATCATATGATAATTAATTTTGACATCTATTTGATGAAAAATGCTCACATGTCCCAACACTGTTTAGTATGCTCCTCTACCATCAGCGCCACGTAGCAAACTGTGACATTGAAAGGTCCGTCCTTGAAAACAAGTGGCAGGGACATGGTTGTGACTAATTAAATTAGCCTGCAAATATTCTAGTTATATTTAAGATTTCACAAACGATAATTTTAGTTTGTTACCAAGAAAATTTACATAGGAAATCGTTGATAGCTAATTTCTATGTCAAAATTTAATTGTTAAACATAAATCAACTACAAGGTTATGCAATCGACTGAAATTATTAACACTTTACAGACCGAGCATACAACAGATCACAACAGATGTACATTGTAGCTTGAAAACTATAAGAGCTATAAAGCTCTTTACTATAGTAATCGATTCCCCCTGTTGGTGTCTAGAACTCTTATTTGAACAATTTTTTGATCAAATCACCGGTTTGGCAGTAGTAAAAGTAGCATCTCTCAAAAAACTCATTCATATACGTGGGCTTATATTAGCGGTTCTCTTTTTTTCTCGTGCATTCCTTGAGTAGGTTTTTCATTTATGAGTACCCTTTATATCTCCTAGAATATAATTTTCAAGTTCTTGTTACCAGTATTTTTGTTTATTACAAATTTCTTTATAATCGTATAATCACTACACAATTTTAACATTATACAGTCCGCACACTTTCACAGTAAACTTTCTCAGGGGCTGGCATATGTAAACATACATATTTTTAATAAATCAGTAACAGACAAACACACTGATAATAATAAAAAAAAATATAAAAAAACACAAACAATTAAATACTTTTGTTACAATTACATTTCGCATCCAATGGTATGGACTCTGATTTTACATAGTGACGTCAGCAATGACGCATTACGCATTTCAATACAATTACAAAAAAATAAAAATATAAATGATAATATAAACTTATATTTTTAAGTGTTATATTATTCTTCTATAAATGTTTACAAAAAGCAACACATAGAGCGTGTTTGTTGAGAGTCAATATCTGTTTGCGGTAAGATCGCACACGTGTGTGATCATTGATCACAATCGGCCTCTACGGTTGTTCTCGCTATTCACAGATGCCGTCAATACGGACCGTAGTGTTAATAATCGAATGATTGATGACATGAGTGGATGAAGGTGTTATGTAACATTTTTTTATAATTTTACAATAGAAGCGTTTGAAAATTTTTATTTACATATACTTCCCATGCAATAGCTCATGTTTATTATTGAATTTCTACAAAACTATTAGGCGTAATGAAACCAAATTGTACGATACTTCAGCATAGGATATTCCAAAATTTTGCAAAAAATGACTTTTTGAAAAAAATGTTACATAACACCTTTATCCACTCACGTCTTCAATTTTATTTATTCGTAAATAGCACAGTTTAAATAATAGTTTGTTTCACAAACAGTTACGAAACGAGATGACGTAAGAGTGTCATTTGGAATTCAAAAATTCCAAAGGGTTGTCCATGTTATGTACCTAAATAATGCATAACATTATGCATACTAATACAGTGAAAATATCATCACTAAAGTAAATTCAATTTAGAAAAATAAATTTGCAGGTCAAATTATATTGTGAAAATTTACAGTTGATAATTATGTAAATTATTTAATTTTGTCTAAGTTTCACTGACTTTTTCTAAAATTTTTAACAACGATGGCAGTGGAATTTTAACTGTCACTAAATTTTTTTTATTTAAAGCTTGTCATCAGTTATTTTTGATATTTCCTTGTAATTTTAGTGTGTTTTGTGATCTGTAAGATATTTCTAATATGTATTTAATTATTATGGTGGCTTAAAATGTCTGGTGATAACTCTTGTGCTGCTAAATTTTGTTTAAATCATTCAAAACAAAATTTCAATTTATGTTTTTTCTGAGTGCCGTTTGATGAAAATTTGTATTATTATAATTTGAATGCTTAGTAATAAATAATTATTAATATCTTATAATAATTCAGTTAATATTTTCGATTTCGACAGTGGTTGGTGCTAATAGGTCGTGACGATCTAAATTCTCGTGTTGAATACTGTCATCAATTTCGCGTTTGCTCAATTCATTTTGAAGAAAGTTGCTTTTAGTTGTTCACATAACTTAACATGACCATTATCAACCCTCAATCTCACATGACAAACACATACAATGACATAAGTAAAAAAGGACATACATAATTTTTTGTACTTATATCAAAAAAGGATAGAAAGTGCGTTTCGCTACTGTCCACCGATAGTACTTACATTGTGCTCAATATTGATATGTTAAGTGGTCACTGCGAATTTTATTTTCAAGGACAAAGTTATTCTTATCAAATCACTACTTTTCATTTTCTTTAATAATACGGTAAAATTAAAATTTTTTCTCAAAAAAATTTACATACAAGATTTTCTTTTTGGAGAATGTTTAGGGGTACTCATGAGTGCAAATTCAAATTGGCAGGATGCTGGAGGTTGTGCTTCAGCCGCCATCTTGAATTTCAGTTTTTGCCAAATATCTCAAACACGGTGCATCTCATGAGAAAAATTCTCAGAATCAGTTTTATAGAAAATTAAATTTTGCTTTACTTTTGTTTGAAACATTTTTCGATGAAATTTGTATTTTTCGATGTATAACCTGCCAAAATTTCGTGGATCTAATTTCCCCCAATATCTCATTAACGATACTCCGAACATTGAAAGTAACTATTATCGCATTTTTCGAACGTAAAATCCTCTACAAGTTTCATTCGAAACTTTTTGACGTATTTTTAATAGCTTAGAAGTTATAGACCTTTAAACGTCAAAATTATGTCATCCAATCTTCAACAAGAGTTGCTACTGTTAACATTCATGAGTAACAGTAATATGCAATAGTGAAAACTTGGTCTGCAAAATTTGAACCTTAGATTGTGTTTCCGGGAAATGTTTAGAAGTATCCCAAGAGCCTGAATAAAGATTGGCGGGATGGTGGAAGTTGTGCTTCAGCCGCCATCTTAGATTTCAGTTTTCGCCAAATATCTCGACAGCGGTGCATCTAATGAGGAAAATGTTCAGAATCAATTTTATAGAATATTAAATTTTGCGTTACTTTTGTTGGAAACATTTTTCGATAAATTTCGTATTTTTCGATGTATAACTTGCCAAAATTTCGTGGATCTAATTTTTCCGCAATATCTCGTTAACGATACTTTGGACATTGAAAGTAGCTATTATCGCATTTTTAGAACGTAAAATCCTCTACAATTTTCATTCGAAATTTTTTGACGTATTTTTAATAGCTTGGAAGTTATAGACCTTTAAACGTTAAAATTGTATCATCAAATTTTCGGTAAGAGTCATTACTGTTGATACTAATGAGATATATAGTGCTAAAAACTTGGGCTGCAAAATTTAGATCCTAGATTTTTCTTTCGGAAAATCTTTAGGAGTATCCCATGAGTTTAAATACAAGTTGGCGGGATGGTGGAAGCTGTGCTTCAGCTGCTATCTTGGGTTCAAGTTTTTACGCAATATTTCGAAAACGGTATATTTAACAAACAAACTGGTAAGAACTAATTTTACAGAAAAATAAATTTGGCACAATTTTCGTTCAAAAATTTTTTCGATGAAACCGGTATATTTCTACAGTTTTACTGGAACGTTTTTGATGTACCTGCTATAGCTCGAAAGTTATAAATTTCGAAAAATCAAAATTGTCAGTTTAATCGCTGTTGTAACACTTAAATGAGATGACCGTACCAAACACTTGGTCTGCAAAATTTGCATCTGAGATTTTTTTATTGGAAAATGCTAAGGGATACTCCACTATTGAAATATAAATTGGCGGGGTGGTGGCAGTTGTGCTTCAACCGTAATTCAATTTTTAATCTGGATTTAATCATCTTAATCTACTCTAATTAGATTATTAAATTTAATAATCTAATAACCTTAATTCAACGAAGAAAAGACTAATATGGAATTTTTACAAAAGTTGATACTCTTAATAATTAATAACAACTTTCTTTACGACATACCTATCTATACCTAACAGAATTGTTTGAAAACAGTAGTTGTTAAAGTTTTTTACATTCTAATTCTGTAGTTTATGAGAAAAATATTCAAAACAAACTAATTTGAAGAGTGTTTGGTAAAAGCAAACTGTAATACCTACAAACTTTTAATATTCGAGCTTAGTGTCTTCTGATTAGCAGTATATTTTTAGAAAATTCGAGTTATCGATTTCTAAAAGAAAACTTCGGCTGTAAATTATTAAAATCAAACTAAAATAAAAATTGTAGAGAATTTTACACTCTAACAATTTCTTAATAGCTATTTTCAAGGTATAACGTATTTACGAGATATTAAAAAAAATGGGATCCATGAAATTGTGGCGAGTTCTACATCGAAAGTTACGAAATCCATTGAAAAGTTTTTCGAGGAAAAGTATTTTGTTTCAAATTTAATTTTCTATAATATTAGTTCTCACCATTTTCTTTGCTAGATGTATTGTTATTGAGATATTCTAAGATCCAAGATGGCGCCTAAAGCACAACCTCCACTATCCCGCCAATTTGGATTTACACACATGGAATATTCCTAAACATCTTCTGAAAAAAGAATTTCAGGAGAAAATTTTGCAACCCAAATTATTAGTGCTGCATATCTCATAAGTGTGTTAACAATATAGACTCTTACTGACAATTGCAGGTGATTTTCACGTTTACATGTCTATGTATAGCTTCTGAACTATTAGTTCTACGTAAAAAAGCTTTAAATAAAATTTGTAGAGAATTTTATGCTCAACAAGTTTTATAATAACTATTTTCAGAATATTTTTCACATCTGAGGAGATATGAGACAAAAACAACTACAACGAATTTTCACAGATTTAATGTTCGATGTCTTGAAAAATATTAATTTCACGGAAAAATGCTTCAAATAAAAATTGTAGGAAATTGAATTTCTGATAAAAAAGGTTCTTACCATTTTCCTTGTAATACGGATAGTTTGTGAGATATTGGCGATTATTTGAAAAAGAAATTTTCCAATATGGCGGCTGAAGCGCAACCTTCACCATCTCGCCAATGTATATTTATACTCACAAAACATCCCTGAACAACTTCCGAAAGAAAAATCTTGTATGTAAATTTTTGCATTTTGATAGGCTTTTTCTTGGTAAATTTACTGTATTATACTAGTTGTGTGTTTTTCGATAGGTGGTTTGGATTTTTTCTACACAACCGAGGCATACGCTCGTAAACTAGTTGATTTTATTCAATCTATGCTTCCATGTAAATACCAACATTCGAAGAAGTTGATATCGCACGATATTCACAGTAATATTTACAATTATAAGTTTACATTTAGTGTTGAAATTGTTCCAATATCAAAAGACAGCGTTGTATGTTTACCAAAAAAATTAGCACATCAACTGGGTGGATTATCGTCGCTATGTCTCGTGTATCGCGTTACAAATTCCCTTCATTTGATTGATCCCTTCACTGCCCAAAGTAAGTTTATAGACCAGTTGACAAATTTTTTTATTTTCTTTGTATAGTTTTAACATCGAAAAAACAAAAAACAATCAATTTTTTGTACTTTCAAAAGTAGGGTTTAAACGATTTGTGATGTAATTGTTTATTAAGGGTTTCTAGCTGACTTACCAAAAAATCAGATTTCTCTTTGAGAATTTTTTGTTGTGAAAACCAACAAAAATGAGATTTTAAGGGTTAATTTTATATAATATATTTGAATGAAAAAACAACATAAAATAGTGGTTTAAAAGCAATTGTCTTGAAACTACATTTTTTAAGCATAGCGAAACGGGAATGTCAAATTTATGTGTCGGGAACAAAAGCAAGCGCTGGAAAAATGGTTCATAAAATCTGTTTAAAATAGCCACTGTTGTAGCATCCTGCATAATATAGCCAATTTTCAAAGACTTAGAATAAAATTTTCAAAATATGTATTATAAGACTTAACTAATAATAATCATTTATTTTTAAACTACAGTTAAAATTTGATGTTAATCGGATAAAAATTGAAATACTTAGCTCGGTAAGGAAGAAAAATGTGGCCTTTTTGCGAAAATTATTAAAAAATAAATACCCGCCATTTTATTATTAAAAAATATATTGAAATTTTTATACCTTAAGACTCGTACTTTCATGTGTACGAAACATAATATTAATAAATCTCTTTTCTTTTAAATAAATTTGAGAATATGAGTATATATGTGAATTTGTGAACACAAGGTGATATTATTCATTAACTCTTTTATTTTAACCATAGGGAAAATTTTTTTGTCTTAAAATATCGGACCTTTTACTACTAGTGACAAGTGCAATAGATAAGTTACAAAAAAGAAAGAAAATCAAAGATACCGATATCAAAAAATGATACCCTAGGAATTTGCAAAATAGAAATTATATTAAACTTTGTTGGTAAAATTGAACATTACTTACAATTATACCATATTTCGATAAATCTGTCACAGATGGCGGCATTTGTATTGGTGAATATATACATATCAAAGTATTTTGAGACGCCATATTGTATGACGAGTTAACTCGTCTTATTAATCATTTAAAGCGTTAATTAAATCAAAACATTAATTAAAAATAATAAAAATAAGATGTATTTTAGGAACATTTATATTTAGACTTTTTATCAGTAAATGTACAGACTATTTGTTCTATTTTTTTTTTTATTTTTATTTTAATTTTTTAAATACTGTCAACTTAACTGCTTTTAAATGTGAAAAATCACTTTTGTGATCATCTTCAAACTTCACAATGTTAATTATGTTTTCTGTTTCGATCATAGTTGCTGAAGTAGGCAGTGTTGTCTACTATCGAACACCGTTTAATTCTATTCTGGATCCTAAACAATTAATACTTTACACTGTGATGGATATTGAACCAGTACTTGAACGGGATAAGAAACAATTTCCAGGTCAAGGAACGGTCTCTCACAAACATGTGTTAGCCGACGCATGGATTGTCAGGTCATCGGATCTTGGAGTTAGTGAACCATGCCATGTACGGACACATTTGGGACACATTTTGAAAACGGGTGATCAAGTTTATGGGTAATTTTTTTTTTAAATTTACTCTATTTTTTCTTTCTTTTTTAATTTTTAATTCTGAATTTAGTTATAACATTGAGGATTGTAATATAAATGACACAAATTTTGATAAAATCGATCAGTCGAATGTACCTGTTGCAATTTTAGTCAAAAAATATTACGGAAGTAAATCCGCGCGGCGACGTTTGCGCAATTGGAAGTTGAAACATTTGACGGAAGCTGATATGGAGCTGTTTACTGTAGGTAGTGATAATAAGTAAGTTTCACTCTCTCTTTCACTTAAACAGTCTAATTATCCAGACTTTTATTGTATTTTAATAATCGTTTATAAAATTGTTTTAGTGATTACAATGAATTCCTCGAAGACTTGGAAGAAGATGTGGCACTTCGGCAAAATGTTGCAATTTATAAAGATGCGAAGAAAGTTGAGGATCCGATAATTGCTGTCGATAGTGATGATGTTATCGATCCAACTGTTCCTCAGGTAACGTTAGAAGAAATGTTGGAGGATTTAGTCCTTGAAGATGTTGAAATGACCGAATCAAGCTAAATAATTATGTATCTATTTTTTTTATTATTGAAAATAACAAATGATGCATTTAAAATTGTGTATATTTATTTGCCTTTTTAAATCCCTTAAAAGTCTATTTGAATATTTTTTAGAGTAGCTTGCTATAGATTTCATCATTGTAACGTAAAAGCCTCTATACCAGAATATTATTTTAGGGGAATAAAAAGTGATTTTTTCTTACATCAAATTTCATGAATTTTTATGTTATTGCTTTATACAGTAAAATATGAGATATACAGTGGACTATCTCAACAAGAAACATCTCTCTCTCTCTCTCTCTATGTGTATATATAGTATGTATATATATATATATATATATATATATATATATATATATATATATATATATATATATATATATATATATATAGAGAGAGAGAGAGAGAGAGAGAGAGAGAGAGAGATGTTTATTGTTGGGAAGGTCTAATGCATGGACGTATATGGACTAGTCATTTTGTTAGATGATCTGAACTTCTGAAGCCAAGCACTGGTGTTCCTTCTGTCATTGTTTAGTCGTGTGTGTGCGTCACGTGGGATGTCTGAAAATATGTCGTGAAATTAAAACTGACTACAACGTTTTCCATGGGAAACCAAAATGGTTAATTGTTGCGTTTTTATTATAAATAGTATTATAATCCATTTTTATCTCATTTTTTTGAAAAAGTGGAGATAGCTAACTTTGGAATGACACCCCTCATATATATAAGTAAAATAGACCCTCAATTGAAATAGTTATCTCCAAGACTGTGGCATTAACTCATTGACTAGCGCTACGTACTACATAAAAACATAAGGTTCTGAAATGTCTCTTCGAAATCCTAAAAAGTATTTCTATACTCTTAACTCTCTTAAATTTAATAAAAAACAAAAAACATGATAATATGGCAGACATTTGAAGAGGCAAGTGAATGAAGGTATTATGTAACATTTTTTTCAAAATGTTATAAAATATAGCAATTTAGTAATAAACATGTGCTACTGCATGGTTTTCTATTGCAAACGCTTCTGTTGCAAAATTATAAAAAAATGTCACATAACACCTTCATCGACTTGACTTAAAATCAATTTTCTACTCTGTTTTTTTATTGTGTAACTATACATTTACTGACAGATGTGTTTTAACAACCCCAAACACATAATGATATTACCCATAATGCCCATAATACAACCAACTGATTTTGTTTACATAGTGAACGATAACATCATAAAATTTAATAGTAAGTAATAATATTTTTTTAATTAAGAATAAGATGTATCTTATGAAAAATTATATTAATTTATAATTTTTTATCAGTAAGTCTACATTTATTAGATTAAGAGATTAATTATTCATTCTATTTTTTTAAAACTACTGTCAACTCGCCTATTACATTGCAACAAACCTGACTGAACAAAGAATAGTTGTTTTTAATACAAGTTAAACTTTTCAGATTAAAAACAGGGATCAAAAAGTATTCTTTTGTTTTGTTCAGTAATCAATAATCAACATAAAAAAAATTATCGAAATTATTAAAAAAGTTATTTGAATATCCTCTACGTAATTTTAGTATTTTAAAACTACTTCACGTAAAAAGATAAGTCATTTTTTTTATGTCATAAATATGTATTTAAAATTTTTAAATAATTATTTTGTTAAAACTAAACTGCATTGTAAATTACAGTAAAACTTCTTTACTTATTCTATTCAAGTAGGAATTCAAACTCAATACGTTCATTACGTTTTTGAAAAAGGTTTTAAAAGTTATCTCGTACTATATACTACAGTGACTATAATACTTGATAATATTGATATTATCAAGTCACTGAAATTAATATTCTAAAAGCTTTGTTGTTGCATATTAGTTAAGTGATTTTTTTTATTTTCGATAAATTCTGTAAAAATTATCAAAGAAAAAAAAACAATTTTAAATCAAAAAATTGGTACGAATTCCGGCGTAATACGTATAACTCGCACCTCAAAATTTTGAATATTTTTTTAGTTTTTAGCATGTTCGCCATATAACGCGCACCCCAACTTTGGTAATAAAATAATGAATGATATAAAATAATTTTAACACATAAACTATTTTATTTTATATATTATATTGTTTTTGTATATTTTTTTTATTGTATCTTATTAAATTTGTATTATTCTTAAATTTTCTTTTATTTACTTTTTTTTTATTTATTTGATAACCCACTTACTATTGACAGGAGAATATATAATATTAAAATAAAAATCGTGGTAATTTTTACAGAATCCGTTTTATATCCGACGTATAATGTGCACCACGAAAATTAAACTATATTTTTGGTGTTTAAGGTACGCATTATACGTCGGAAAATATTGTATTTATTGAAGTTTTGTCGATTATTATCTATATATACAACCTGCTCAACCAACATAAGGTTGCCGGTCAAGGTTGTATGGGCAGTAGACAAACACAACTTTTATCATTATCACACTTTTATGCATATATGTTTTATGTTTAATTCTTGTTGTCGCACTCCTTCATTTGCGCATCTGACCGACAACCTTATGTTGGTTGGGTTGATTAAAAAAATGTTACGTCATTTTCAAAAAATGGCGCCTTTTCACTAATTTGAATCGTTGTTGGAAAATGATGATTTTGAAAATAAAATTTCTAAATAATTATCAAATATTTTTTTGTTATAATTAAAATGAAGATAATTATGTAATAATAATATAATTCATAGAATTATTTAACATTTGACACAAATTTTAAACGTATAGTCCAATACTGTATTAATAATGTTAAAATTAAATGTGGTATGGCATAAAAAGTTTTCCAAATCTGGTTTTATACTATTTACATATGTAATTAGCGTAATTAGCTGATAACTTTTTTTGTAGGATTAAAAGAAATTTTTATTATACTGGAATTTAGGATTTAATTTGTAACCTAATAATTTAGTGATAACACAAAGCAATTTTAATTCTAAATTATAATATTACCTAAATTTAAAAAAAAAAAAAAGAAAAAAATTGGTATACAGAGTGATTAAAAAATCAGGATATTGTTTAAATTATGGGTCCACGTTAAGATGTATTATAGATAGATAAAGTTATTATCACAATAAAAAAATACCCTCATAGCAGGCAGCTTATACATATTATAAAACTCAAATTGATCTTTGAGTTCTATACAGATATAATTGTAACATTATTGAAAATGTATAAATAATATCTAAATATAACGGTTGTTATAAATCGTTATAATTTAGAAAATTAAATTAAGCTATCTCACCCGTGCGAATATTTCACACAATATCATATTTATAACATATTAATATAATTATGTACATAGCATTGGTGCTCAACGAGTAAACGGAAAACTTTTTTTAAAAATATTCAGTTTTCGCATTACCACACGTTTACTTGGAACACCATAAATTAACCTGTGGACGTCATGGACACTATACGGCTTCAAGTAAAACCTGACTAACTGCAACACAACGCTGTACTGCGTCAATAATTCTCGACGTATAAAGTGTATTAGTTGTCAAAATACATAGTGTACCAGATGGGCATTTCATCATAATAGGTTATGACCGTCAACGTGTTAATTTATTATTATTTTTTTTTAATAATAGATTGTATATACACAAAGTAATTATGAAATAAATGGATTCCTTGCAAAAATTCAAAGAAATCATTTTTTATTTCTATAAAATGAGCTTTTGATAACGCTGTAAATTATAATCTTAACATATTGTATTTTTGATTGATAATAATAGTTAATTCTTATGTGAATAAAACAATTGATATTAATCGATATATAAATGATATTTATAATTTAAATAATATAATAATGATAATAATAAATATAATTAATCTGACAATGAGTAATAATAATTAATTTATTCTAGAGATATAGTATACATATATTTTTCAAAAATAATACAATAGAGTAGGTAGCAAAATAGTTTGAAAATTACTTGATTTGTTTTCAAGTAGTTTAAAAAATTAAACTGCATTATATATAAAATTCGTTGATTTTGTTAGTTTAATGATTTAATAATATGCTTCTTTTGTATTCAAATGAGCTTGTTTTTACCGCTGTTAACAGTATTGCCGGTATATTATTTCATAGGTTTATTATTTCATCAAATTTTTTGAAATATGTACACAAGTTACAATTTATACGTGTGTTAAAGTTACTTCGAAATTCCCCATTTATTGTGTAAACTAAGTACAATTTAAGTTTCAAAATGTGTTATACATATTTTTTTAAAATCTTTTTATACAACACAAAGTAATAAGTAAAATAAAATGAAATTTGATAAAAAAATGCAATTGGATTTTTTAATTAACTCAATAAAATATTTTTGTTTATGTTTAGGAATAAAAGTGAAAGATGTATTAAATAGGATATTACTTATCGAGGACCGTAAATGCCATTCACAGAAAAGTAGAGACAACATATCTATCTCTACATTACTGGAGCAAATGTAACCAGTAAGAGATAGAAAATATGTTATATCGCGCGTTGGCTGTCTTGTATATATATATGGGTAGCCAACATCAAAGGGTGTAATTAGCATAAATCTTAAGCTCATAGTGATGAAAACACGGATTTAAAATGTTTTTTTTTTGTGTCCAAAAATTGGGAGTTTTCAGATACGAGGTTGAGACAGAGTACGCGCGATATACGTGCACTGGGTTTACTTTGCATTTCTGCGATTTCTGCGGGATACTGTCTTTGTGTGAATAATCGGAGATGGTAGCGACCGTCACGTGGCCGTGTTTCGCATACATATCTATGATACCACAAGGCATGTATGTGGCTCCGTGTGGTGATGTAACAATGCCAACAACAATCAAATAAATTATCTTGTGATTGACCTACACCCATCGACTGCTACTGAGAGAGTGACTACTAAGTAGCCTAACGTGCACAGAAGTGTACATTGCAGATTTCATGATAGAGATAGTTGCTGTACCTCTGTACTCTGTGATGCCATTTTTGTGGCCTTGGATATAGTTTGAGAATCCGAGACTGAAAGCCGAGGATTTTTAAACATCCATGCCCCCAAAAGTAAACTTACAGGCCGAGTATGCGTAAATTATTTTTTCAACCAAAAAAATGATGAAGAAATTGAAAAAAATTAATAAAAAATAACAAATGAATAGTAGGTGTCTATAAAAAACTATTTCCAGAGAAAAATCGATTCTTAGGAAAGTAAATAAACTTTTGTTACCTGTTATTTTTTGTAACTATAGTAATGTAATTAGAAAATAGAATGGTAAATGTTGCTTACTGTCAAGTTACCTGCTATGTAAATGTGAACTTACGATTCAAGAGGTTGAAAAAAATTGTGTTTAAAAAATCGTCGCGTGCCTACAACTTGTTCTATGGCTATAATTTCTAAAAATCGAATTTAAAACGCAATAAAATAAGAGATAATCTTTTGTTCTATACAGATAACATCGATAATATTATTAAAATAAACTTTTAGAGTAAACAGGTTAAAATTGTCTAACAAAATAAGTCAAATTATAAAATTATCTAAGGTAAGATCAAAAAGATAACATTAAAACAAACACCAGTAACACTTCAAATATTATTCAAATATTTTTAATGCAATCTAATTGAATAAAAAAATCAGATATCATTTTTTGAACAATGCTTATTTGCGCACGTCGATTTTTTAAAAATGCCTTTTAGGTGTGCGAATATATAATTTTTAATCTACACTTAATAAAAAAAAAAAAAATGCTCTCAGTCAAAAATAATTAAACTTGGATTAATCAAAAAATAATAATGTATCTAAAAATTGTAATCGATTATACTATAAATTAACTTAAACTTCGTGTACGTCATCAACAAATAAAGTGTGTTTAGACATACAATCTTAAGTTACTACGGGTACTCTAATATAAAAATGTCAAAAAAGGTAAAGGATAAAGTGCCCTGTAAACGATCAAATTTGTTTGACAAATTTGTTTGTCAAACTTCACGTTTTCATCAAACAAGAGCTTAAACGATCAAACCAAAGCTCAAACAAATTTGACAAACTTGCCCGTAATTTGTCACCCTAGTGGTCCCCATAAAATAATTTTATTAGATAAAACTTGGCCAAACATAGAATAAATAATGAAAATTACGGAAAAAAGGTTGCTAGGACAGAGATTTGCAAAAATTTTCTCAAATTTGCTATTCATTTCGGTGCAATTTAATAGAGCTTGTTTGACAAACACAACAAACACCGCCGCACACCTTCAAACTTGTTGGTCAAACACGTCAAACAAGTTGATCAATCAAGATTTTCATCAAACACGTCAAACACGTAGATTGTTTGACAAACGCGTCAAACAAAGCTGCATACTATCAAATAATTTGACAAACACGTAAAATTTGACAAACAATTTGATCGTTTAAGTGCCCTGTAAAAAACTAAAATAGGTGCGTCTAATTTTGTTTTATCTGTTGATGATGTAGGTGAAATTTAAGTTAATTTCAGGTATACTAAAGTTTAATTTGGTAATCCATGGTAAATGATTACCAAAGAAAAGAAAGAAGAAAAAGAAAAATTTTCTATTTTATTTGCCCTATGTTTGGCAAATATGTTTTTTCCACCTTTATGCTTGCAGTATATTAGAGGTTGTTTTGATGAATTACCAATAATCTTCTGTTTTGAACTAATAGTCCAGTAGCACTAATTTTAATCCCTATCTCACTAAACATTAATTTTAGAACAGATATAAAAATTTTTTAAAAAGAGATTCTTGTAGGGATTGCCGAGGAGAACATTTGTGCAAAATGTTAACTTCCGGAAATGTTTTTTTATATTGTTTAAACAATATTGAAAATTCATGAATAGCGTTTTTTGACCTTTCACCGCTTACGTAGCGAAAACGGTGATAGATACATTAAAAAGTGTTAAGACCTTTTTGTAGAGAATCGAATTCTCTACAAAAAAGTTCGGGAGGGCACCTGTCTATCTTGTACAGGTGAAAAAATATAGTGCTCCAAACGCGCACTCAAAAGTCCACTTTTTCGAGCGTTTCGGCAGGGTGTGCCGTTCGGAACCTTGTCGGAACTATTTTTTCCTATGTTAAGTGTCAGATCAGATGCTGACAATAACAACAAATCACAAATATGTTCTCCAATTAGAGATGTGCGGTATTTATTTTTTATGTATAAACTAAGATTGAAAAAATCTTTTCACAAACATATATTGATAGGTAAGGTCAGTTATTGCATGAAAGTTTTTTTTTTTTTGGGGGGGGGCAAGTTCCAGAAATCTAAAAATTCTTCTAAAGAAGTTTATGACTTTGAAGGTATTATTTCTGCAAAAAGATTTTTTAGTACAAAATGATTTTGTAATTCAGAGAGTTCTAATTGAATATTGGCAAGATAACCGATTATTTCAGTCAAACTGATTATAAAGGATTTATAAAAATTTGTAAATTTGCACAGTGCATTTTTGTACTTTTTTTGTGAAAAAAACTACAAAAATACACTGTGTCACACAGTCTATGTTTTTTAAATGAAAAACACTCTATTAGGGTAAAGTGGGGTAAGTGCGCACCCGGGGCAAGTGCCTTCGCGTCAAATAGAATTTCCAACTAACTATAAAGTAATTTAAAATCAGTTTTAAAATATCCGTTAACACTCAAGAGAAACAGGTCAACCTTAATTTGGCACTTCTGTCAATTATATAGAGTAGTAACGGCTATGTTTCTCAACAATGTGTTTTATGGTTTAACGAGTTGCTGAGTACATTTTCAATAAATTTTTTATAGAGTCTATTATAATATTTTTATATTTTTTATTTAATATTTTTAATTGTTATTAAGGTAAATTTTAATTAATTGAGAAGATTTTTTCTTGTATTCTGTTATTTTAGAAACACTAAAGAGAGCGCACTTACCCCAACATTTTTTCCTACGGGGCAAGTGCGTCTTTTGGATTGGGGTAAATGTGCTCTTAATGTATTATATGATGTAGCGCTAAAGGGAGCGCACTTACCCCACTGTGTTATATGATGTAAATTCTGCTTGTTTTTGTCCATAATTATTTATTTTAGTTGTTACATGTAACGCACTTGCCCCAAACCATGAGGCAAGTGCGTTACATGTACACATTTCAAAAAAATAATTACAGTTCATTATCACGAAGCTCTCTAGAATTTCTTTCTTATTATTATTTTAGTTTAAAGACCAGGTAGTTGATAACGCTGATAAACAATCAGATGCGATTAATAACATTGATACAATAATGGTCTGAAAGTTAACTATCAAAAAATGGGGGTGCACTTACCCCACTTTACCCTATGTCAATTTCTACTTACGGTCTATCTATGCAACGCGCACTACTTGTTTCTGTGGCGCGCGACACTTCTTCAACTTGTTGGGAATTTTTAAACTTACTCACGCGGGCCACATTGTGGTCCGCGGGCCTGGGTTAGGCAGCCTTGGTTTAAATAATATAAAAAAAAACATTTCCGGGAGTTAACATTTTGCACAAATGTTCTCCTCGGCAATCCCTACAAGAATCTCTTTTTAAAAAATTTTTATGTCTATTCTAAAAAATGTATAGATAAAATTTAGTGCTATTGGACTATAAGCCTGTATACCATCAAGTCCATCAAATGTGCGAGTTTGTATTAATCAAGATTCAAGAAGTATTAGCGAATTTCCAGAAATTCATTTAAAAATGTGTTAAATTCGTTCATATCGAAGTAGTAAATAGCAGGTAAAATTGTAATTTTATGTATCTACTACCCTGTTGTATTTTTCTGTCCTATTTATGTCTTATTTACCACTTATTACTTACAGTTTCAGTGTGATTGAATTACTCGAGTTCTAATCAAGGATTTAACAGTGTTTCTTGGGATATTTATACACCATTTTTTTGTGTTGCAATAACTTTCATTTTCCAACTGTTGATTGCGATAAATAATTGCATTTAAAAAAATTTTATGAATCATAAAAAAAAAATAATAGGAATAGATTCCTATAAAATTTTTATTAATACTATATTTTTACATTAATTAAACTAAACCATAAAATAAATGCACTATTTTTAATCTAGAAATTTATTTTCTTACTGAATTAGTAACATATTTTTATTGTTTTAGTTAGTCGCAAGTAACATAAAAAAATTCTGGACTTCCTTTAGTACCTTATGTGCACTTACCGGGGGGTGGGGGATCTTGAGACAATAAAAGAGTAGGTGTAACTTTTAGGAAACCAGTTTAATATCAAAATTAAATTATGCAATTATTTTCGAATTTTCAGGTTTAATTTTTTACATATTTGAAGAATTAAAAAAAAAGCCTTAAAGGTGAGGAAATATTATTGTTTAGAATTGGTTTAGAAGCTGGTCTTATATTAATAAATATTATAATCAAATCATTTTGAGGTTTATTTTTAGCATAATTTGAAAAATTTTAAACACCTTTTATAAATAGAAACATATCTTTCTAGTTTATATTTAGAGCTACGCGAAGTCACGCAAAAAAGCCTTCAGTTAGCGGGTATTTTGGGGTCGGATTGATTTTTAATATCAAATTTCCATATTTTATAGCAACGAAGACGAAGAAAGTTTTTTTTTGTTGTTTTGTTGGTTCATTAACAGTGTATAAGAATAAAGAACGAAGTAAATCGGTTAAACAATTTTTCTGCTATTTTCCCCACTAATATGAAAAATCTAGTTTAAATTTTGAATTAAAATTTTTCGTCCTTTCAAAGTCATAAATGGTTAAGAATCAATAAATAAAAAACAATTTTTACTTTGCAGATATCACTTTATTTGTAAATTTGTAATTACTTTTATAAATAAAGTGGTTTTGTAATTATTTTTAAAATGGTAAATTTGTAATTACTTTTATAATAAAGTGGTATCCGCAAATCAAAAATTATTTTTTTATTTTTAAAATGGAATACCATAAAGTAACGCTCAAATCTATCAAATATGTTAAAGAATTTATGCTTAAAATTTGACTGATGTGAGACATTTTTCGGTAGGTAATATAATATGTATGATTTTCGATTAATAGTCCAGTGAAATTAGGGCTGAAATCGGGAAATCGGGGTATATGGATGAAAATTGGAGGGAATGTTCTTAGAGTTACTAAGAACAATTCTCCCTATGAAAAAAAGTGGTCCGACCCCGGACAAGGGTAGAAACAACCCCTGAGAAGTTTATTTTCCAATTATCTCGCGAAGTGTGCCCGATATGGAAAACACCCTTTTACCCCTATCTCTAATAATTTTTATCCATATACCCCGATTTCTCGATTTCAGCCCTAATTTCATTGGACTATAAAGCAACAAAAAAATGTCGAACCTTTAGTAACAAAACGTTGTTTCGTAGCAACTATTTTTTTTTAATGACGAAACGTCCAACTGGTACACTAGTTTGAAAACTGATTCACATGCGGTCAACAATTTGAGATTTCAATTGACGCTATAGAGCGTCCATGACCGTCTATCTGTTAAAAAAATATGAAAATCTAGAAAACTCAAAACATAAAAACAGTTTTTAAATTATTCAAAATATTTAAGCGATTCACTGTAAATACAACGAAAAAAATTAGATATACTTGAGTTAATATTTTGATTTCACTATAAAATTTGTACCGTAAGTGCAATTTCAAACAAAACATTTACTAAAGTTTTAATTTACTAAATTTTTATTAATTTTGCTAAAAAACAATGAAACACACTAGAGAATATTGACTTTTAAAAATTAAGATAAATTGCGAATTTCTTACATTTAAAAAAATCATGGTTGTACAGTAAATAAAAATAAATTGTAACATGTAAATTAATGAATTAATTTTTTTATTTTTTTGGTTTACATAGAGCCACACTTTAAATTGTATAATTCTATATAGTTCATAGATATGTAAATTTAAAAAAAAAAATGTTAGTTATGTATGTATATAGGTATTTAGTGATAGTGCTAGTCAAGGTCTATACAATAATTATAGATTTTTAGGGCTGCGAAAAAAATCTAGGGATTTTTCATCATGTTTGCCAAGTCAGCCATGGCTGCATTCCTCTCCTTTTTGACGTGTTCCATATACATTAAATGTATGAAAAAGGAATAAATAAATAAATAAATGTTTCTTCATAATTCGTGCCTCTTTCTGCTCATGCACGTGAAATTTTGCATGTACATGGTACAGGTGTAAACTCAATTTTTATCAAAAAAATTTTTTTAATTTTTTGAGGTACCTACTTCTTCGTATCGGAAAGTGGTGATGAAATTTTTTTCTCGTATCACATTCTACGGGGTATCTTTAGAAAGGGAACTATTAACACTTAGTGACAATATTATTAAAATTATTTCGGCTTAAAGTTATGTCGGTAATTTTCGGAAATAAGTAACCAAATTTTCGAAAATCAATAAAAAAATTTTAAGTAAAATTTCGAGGTATGTTTCAAAAATTCAAGACTAAATCATTAGGAGAAATGCTGGAAAATGAATAAAATTTTTGTTTTAACCCTTTATATGATTGAGTTAACTCGTCCTGCAATATGGCGGCTCAAAATGCTGTAATATGTATATTTATATTCACTGGTACAGGTGCCGCCATCTGTGACAGACTTTCCGAAATGCGGTATAATTCTAAATAATGTTCATTTTTATCAAC
Source organism: Brachynemurus nebulosus (assembly GCA_035578155.1). Taxonomy (NCBI): domain Eukaryota; kingdom Metazoa; phylum Arthropoda; class Insecta; order Neuroptera; family Myrmeleontidae; genus Brachynemurus; species Brachynemurus nebulosus. Next base: position 17,658,681 of record JAPWDM010000001.1, on the reverse strand, counting down.
ATAGTTTAGTATAATTTATACTTTGTAAATTCCTAGGGTTGACTTTTTTGATGTTGGAATCTTTGATTTTTTTCTTTTTCTTTTTTTGTAACCTTATCTATTGTACTTATCACTGGCAGTAAAAAGTCTGGCATTTTGAGACCAAAAAATTTTTCTATATGCGGTTTGTTTAAATGTTAAATAGAATATCGTTAGAAAAATCTTTTAAACTGAAGTTGAGGTTCTTTTAACCACTTTTCATTTTTAAACTTCGTTGAAATAATAATGAACTTCTAAGATTGTGTTTCTTTGAGATATGGGTAACTAAATTATCACGTAATTAATCTTCCTAATAGGATATGTACAAATCATATTATCGAATATATTTATCTGTTTTTATGATTAACCGTAAAAAATGTCTTAAAATGCATACGTGTAATTAAATAGACAAAGAGGCACAGAACCCATTTTAGGAAAATTTTTTCCAGTTTACAAACGTATTATATCATGCATTCATTAAATGCAAAATGTCAAAAAGGGTCAAGTGGCGGATTTATTCTAAGTGCCGCTCTAGGCTCCGTGAAAAATGCCACCCCTGCTTTATCCCAAAAAGGTAAAAAAAATTTCTTAATAACTTTTTAACACACTTTTTCGTAAAAAAGTAAGTGACGAGCAAAAAAAAACTTCAAATTCTAAATTTTGCCCCCCTTTTAGCCCAAATTTCCCGCTCTTAAAATCTACCGCCCTAGACTCCAGCCTACTCAACCTACTGGTAAATCCACTGTTCATTATCAAGTCTATATAATCCAATAAATGTATAACAGAAGAATAAATTTCAAGATAACCCGAGAAGTGCGCTCTGTATTTTATCCCGAAATCTGTGGAAAAAGTAACCACTGAAGAACCCTGAATTAATCGTGTTCAACATGTACTTGACGAAGTTTTTGTTATATTTTAAATATTTATTTTAACAAATTAATCTGATACTGAAATTCTCACATATGTAAATCGACGGCCAGTATAGTATTTAGAAAATTTCAAAATGAAGTTTCGAAGCATATACTATAGTTAACTCAGCTTGAAATTGTTTTATGAAAAAAATTGGTATAGTTCCAATAATTAATTTCTTATGGTTCAATTACGCATTAAATAAATGGAAAATTGAGATGTTCTATTTAAAATAGTGCCATTTTAGCTTAATATTATAAATGTGAAAGTGAGCTTGTTTGTCTTGCTTTCACGCCTGAGCAACTTACTTAATCGACTTAAAATTACGCATTAAATAAATGGAAAATTGAGATGTTCTATTTAAAATAGGGCCATCCTAACTTAATATTAAGTGAGCTTATTTGTCTTGCTTTCACGCTTGAACAACTTAATCAATCGACTTAAAATTTTGCACAGAGATCGCTTGAGGGACAGAAAAGGACACAGGCAACTTTTTAGCTCGAGGAAAGATTTTCCCTCAAAAAATAACTCCTGATAGTGACACAGTGTAAGTATACTCCGTATACTCTATACGTATTAACTTGGTGTTATAGTTTTAAACATCACACAGCCGAAATCGCGGGTAAATGCTAGTTCAATTTATAAATCTATATTCTATTTATTTTATCTTACTGAAACACGTGTACCTTATCGGAAATCTTCTGTTATTAAAATTAAGCTGTACCAAGAAAATTAACCACGATACTGAGCCATGAATTATTTTATAGCAAAATTGTCAGAGAAGTCTACCATAAATGGTAGAGAAAAATATAGCCTTTACAAGTTTGATTAAAATATGTAATGTTATAGGAAAATATACAATTTTTATATAAAAGAATTCTCAAATAGTTATTGTAACTTTGAAAATAAAGTTGTGTGGATTTACAAATTTTACACAGAAGCAGTGGCGGATTTACCAGCAGGCTGAGTAGGCTGGAGCCTACAGATTTTAGGGGCGGCAAATTTGAGCAAAAAGGGCGGGAAAATGTAGAATTTGAAGTTCTTTTTTTTTGTTCGTCACTTACGTTTTTTAAGAAGGGTGGCAGATTTTAGGGGCGGCAAAATGTAGAATTGAAGTTTTTTTTTCTTTTCTTTTTGTTCGCCACTTATGTTTTTTAAGAAGGGCGGCAAATTTGTGAAAAAAAGGCGGCAAAATTTTTTTTATCTTTTTAGGGGCGGCATTTTTCACTGGGCCTAGAGCGGCACTTAGGGTAAATCCGCCACTGCACAAAAGAATTGACTAAAAAAGAATTACAAATAATAAGTTTTTAGAATATCGATTTTTCCAAAAGTATGACTTGTCTTAGACAGTTAGATCTAGAAGAATATTTTCCACTCTTTAGAGTTAGCAATTACTACAAACTTTATCAGCAAAGTAACATTTTTTTGTTTAAAAAATAAAAGGAAACCAAACAAAAAATCTTTAAGTCTATAGAGAACTATTATGACTTGAAAGATAATAATTAACCACAAGCCTAAACTATTAGCTCAGAGGTTCGAAATTTGTAGTAGGCCAGGCTCGTGACGGATTTTCTGTAGTCTTTTCTCACTTCAATATTGCTATAATTCCTCTAAGAAGACGGCTATTTCTAAATTAAATGGTAGCCGCTATCCGCCACTTCGTCCATTTTCCACCCACATCATAATGAGACCAAATTATAAAATTGTGTAAGTATAGTGTCAGAAATAATGATGTGGGTGGTCTCTGATATAAAGAAGGACGGATTATAGTTTGGCTAGTGATTTAACAAAATTGTATTTGGTTTTATTTAAAAAAAAATTATGAACAAAAGGTTAAATTTCTATTTTTTCTACTCTTACTATTAAAAGTAACATTTTGCGCACGGCTAACTATATGTAAAAATTAACAATTGCCCACACAGTGCGGAAAAGAGCGTGCGAAATAATTTCCCACGGCTTAAGATAATAAAAAAGTTGGCTATATCCTTGATTTAATATATATCTTCTATACAAATAATACTTAAAAATATACATATGTAAGTTGATTATTTATTATTGTTTCCATAGTTTCAAAGTATGCTTTGGCAAAAATTTGAAAATCTTACCATTGACATTACTTATACATTTAAAAAATTTTTACTAATTTAAATTTTATTTTAATTATTTATGTTAAATTTTACGAGAAAAAATGTGCTCGTAGAAAAAGTATAGTGTAAAATACGTGGGAAAAGCTTATTTCTCACTCATATGAATTGTTGCACTCACCCTGCGGGCTCATATTCGTGAGAAATAAGCCTCTTTTCCCACTTATTGTACAATATACTATTGCTTGCTATTTGTCGCAAATTAGAAATGTCAACTTCCGTAAAATAAACAAAATAATTTTCATCGAGATTTTCTAATAATTTAACGTAAGTTTCGCGATCTTGTATTCTAAAAACTGCACGCTTTTGTAACTCAGTTTTCACACTTGAATAATAATATTATGTATCTATAATTAAAACTTGTAACTAATTGTTTGAAGTACAATAAAGATTTTTTAAATATAAAGAAAGATTACTTGAATTTTGATAAGATTTAATAAGATATACTTCAAGTAAACATCTTCCTTATTTTTTTTTTTACAATTTTTCTAAATTACGTTTCAAATACTATTATAGATGCAAATACCGCAAATACTATAAATGAAAATTTAAAAAAAAATCATTTGATAATTTTATGTAAATTTACTTTCGTGTTTCGTAAAATATTTCATAAATACGCCCCTGATTATCGCAAAAATTTTGTAAATTAATTTATTGTAAAAATTATTTATAATTAATATATAATAAATACACGACTTAATAAATAATACTCGTCAGTTTATTTTGATTGTCATTACAACAATTAAATACTGGCAACAATGAAATATTTGTTGTTTATTGTGAGTATGCTGACGATAATTGTACATAATGGAATGCATTTTAGACAATTTTCATTTGTGAGTGGTATGTATAAAATTTTACAAATTTACATTTAAACGTCACCACTGCCAATATATGTATCATATGTATTACATCTGTTACATCTATTACATATAAAATTACTGTTATCATTTTCCTATTTAATTTTTAAAAAATGATTAGGCAGTTTTCAAATGGTATTTTTCCCTTTAATAAAATAGGACTTTAGTCAGCATTTAAAAATTTAAATTTTTTGTGTTTGTGAATTACTGTGGAATACTATTTTAATTTTGTTTGGGTAATTAAAACTACATCTAGAATTTTTACATTCCCCAGTGTAAAGAATTGAACTTTAATCTGAAATGTAACTTTTTGGAATTGAGGTTGCTTGAAAACAAACAAAAGAGTAAACTTATAAACCTATATTTATTGAGTTAAGTGATTTAAACATAAATTTAATTACCAATTGTGTTCTTCTCAATTAAAGAAAGAAAATCATTATACAATTGAAAACATCTCAAAAATAACTCTTTAAGTGTTTATTAATTTTAACCAGAACAATTAACCAATTTACGAAAAACAATGGTAAATTTTTATAAGTACAAAAATTATACTTAAAACAGAAAACAATTCTTAAACTACGAATAATGGAAATTTTACTTACATTAATTAGTTGCGGTAACTGCAGAACGTTATTGTTCGATGACGGGAAACTGGCACTTTTCTTTAAATTAATTTTCACGTTTCACTATTCAACAATTGAAACTTTTAAACCACACCCTTTAGATAATATTTAATTGTTGAATAGTGAAACGTGAAAATTAATTTAAAGAAAAGTGCCAGTTTCCCGTCATCGAACAATATTTAATCGATGTAAGTAAAATTTCCATTATTCGTAGTTTAAGAATTGTTTTCTGTTTTAAGTATAATTTTTGTAAAATTTACCATTGTTTTTCGTAAATTGGTTAATTGTTCTGGTTAAAATTAATAAACACTTAAAGGGTTATTTTTGGGATGTTTTCAATTTTATAATGATTTTCTTTCTTTAATTAAGAACAGAATTGGTAATTAAATTTATGTTTAAATCACTTAATTCAATAAATATAGGTTTATAAGTTTACTCTTTTGTTTGTTTTCAAGCAACCTCAATTCCAAAAAGTTACATTTCAGATTAAAATTAAAATCTTTACACCAGAGACAAAAAAAATATGATATGGAATGATATGAAATGCTATGAATAGTATATTAAAAATTGGGTGCTTTTGATAAATTTTCACAATTTCCTTAGGTTTTTTCTATTCGAAAATATGATTTATTATACCATACCCATACCCCAGACAACTTTACCTAGGGTGACTATATAATAATTATACTTGATAGCAGTGTAGTCATTAGGAGCAAATTTCCTATATTCAGACTAAATTTTGAAAACATTTTACCAAACCACGTTTTATGTTAAACAAATTAAGATTTTTTGGTTTATAATGTCTGCAACAATTTTTTTTAGCAGAGGTATTTCTAACAAATTAGTGTTATTATATAAATTCTTTTGGTATTGGGGATAACAGTAGACACAGACAAGTAAATAAAACCTATCAGTGATCAATTTAATAAAATTTGTACGCATTTTAAGAAATTTCTCACTCACCTCACTCCTTAAAACTGATCTGTGGTTTCGATGATTTGTGTAAAATTATTTGAATTATCGGCCAAATTGCTTTTAAATCAGATATCGCAAAATTCTATACGGAATCAGTTTTTAATAGTTCTTGGCTCCATTCGCTAAACGACTCAAAAGTGACCATCTTATACTACAATAGAATTTCTAATCTCTGGAGTCTTAATATTATTTGAGGAAAAGTTTTTCAAGATCCGTTCTGCTGTATAATTTGAGTTCTCTTTTTTGGTACTTCACATCACTTTTAATTTTGATATTCCGAAATTCTGTATAAAATCGGTTCCTTAACTACTCTAAAGTAGTAATATTCATATTTCAATAGCATTCACAAAATTTTGTTAAGATATGCCCAGTTGCTTATTATGAGTTCTTTTTGAGGTCTCAAGGCTTTGAAGGACAATTTTAAACTCACGCTCATTTTTTTCGTGATTTCAATAGTATTTGAGATTGGGATGTAAGATTAATATAGTCGTTTAGATGGGAAGAAATTTTGACATCATGTTTACTTTTCCAAATAGTATTTGAACAAATCCGTTTAAGATCCGTCGAATCATTTATTTTTGGCAAATTATGTGTTTCCAGGATCATGGGAAGAGCTAATTATGACCCCATGTTCCTTTTGTCTTGAATTTTAATAGTATTTAAGCAAAGTTTGATACTAGCTCAGATACTTATTCTGGGCCTTATCTGAAGTCCCAGAACTTTGGCGGATAATTTTAACCTAATAACGTTAATTTTTTCCGGGATCTCAATACAAATTTTTTCTGGGATCCCACGGGACCAATTTAACCTGTAAAATGTAGCCTAGATTAGAATATTGTGTATCACTTGTCCGCCAGTAAAATTTTTTAAATTGGTTGAGTAGTACTCAAGACTAGGCCAAAGTAACATACTAACAAACTCATAAACTTTATTTCTTTATTATGGTCCATTTCACTTAAATTTAACCATGATTCATCACTTATGAATTTAAATAATTTCCGTTTTCTTGGCTTTATCTCTTTGATTATTGCACTTACGTAAATTTTAAATTTGCAGTTTGTTTTTAGAAAAGAATAGAAGAATGATTTGTTTCGAATATAAGAATTATTTAATTTTTTAACGATGACTCATGATCAATTGTATTTGAAACGGGGTATAATTTAGAATCATGAAGAAAAAATAATAAAATACTATACTTACAAACCAAGTATTTTAATAAAGCAATAACACTGTTTTCAGAGTTTTATGCATAAAGATAAAGGATTTTTAATTTCGTATATTAAATTCACAGTTCTTTCATAAATCAAAATTAAATTTTAAAATTAGTTTTTAATCATTTTTCACTCCTATTTTGAGGGCCCGCCCGCGCCGCGGGCTCTGCGAGCACTTTATCGTCGCGACTGATACTAGCTGAAACTATGTGTAGTAATGTACCATATGAATTAAAAAAATACGCATAATTTGAAGAAATTGAAGAAAGAAAATTTATTATTTAATATTTTAATTTATTAATACTACTGATTTGTTAGAAATATCTCTCACTAAAAAAAATTAACATAAAATGCGATTTGATAAAGTTGCTTGCTTTACGGTAATGGGGTTTGGAATTGATTTTTATCTTTTCCTATTGATTTTCATTAATAATTTTGAAGGTTCTGAACTAGTTTTCATCAATTTTCTAAAATGTTCTATCTAAAAATATAATATAGTTAAAATACAGACAATACAGTACTCTTACCCAAGAGCCCACCGCACCGTATGCAAAACCTATGTATAAGATATATGAACGTTTTTTTGTAAGTAGTACTACCCCACACCTAAAGGAAGCCCCCTTTAGAATTGTCATATTTTGCTCGCATGATAAAAATCTGACGTCACTTCCGATTATGGTTTTGTTATGTTAATAAATAAATAAATAAATATTAGGTCATCCGAAAAGTTCGTGCCGTTTTTGGAGCCGCTCGAATCAATTCATATTTCTTCAAGTAGCAACTGCAAGCGAAACATGCAACAACATGTTAGTGTTAAGCCGATAGTGTTGCTTGTAATATTAAGCAATCTTAGACATCAAGGAACATCATGTCATGTTATACGAGTTTAAAAAAGATACTAATGCAGCTGACGCAACGAGAAATATTTGTAGTGTTTATAGTGACGATGCGCTTTCTGACAGAACTTATAGAAAGTGGTTTGCTAAATTTCAAAAGGTTAATTTTTCTTTGGAAGATGAAGCTCCCTCCGGTCGACTTGTGTGTATTGACGATGAAACAAAGAGCCAAGAAATAAAGCGAAACCGGAAGCAAACTATCAAGAATTAGCGGCAACTTTTGAGCATTCAAAATCCACAGTTCTCGGCCATTTGAAGAAAATCGGGATGGTCATTACACCAAAAACGCACGAACTTTCCGGATGACCCAATACATTATAATACATGCAAATAAATACATTGATGATATTTACAGCAAAATGAAAGTTTCAAGTTGCAAAATAAAAATATCGAGGGCTGCCAGGCCTTAGTAATTCGCAACACTGAGGCTGCCTTCATTGAAAGTTTCCTTTTTCAGTGAAAGCAACCTCAGTGTTGTGAATTACTAAGGCCTGACAGCCCTCGATATTTTTATTTTGCACCTCGAAACCTTCGTTTTGGTGTAATGTATTTGATGACATAACAAAACCATAACTGGAAGTAACGTCAGATTTTTATCATGCGGGCAAAATTTGGCAATTCTAAAGCAGGCTCTCTTTAGGTCTGGGGTAGTACTACTTACTCACAGAAAAATCGTTCATGTATCTTATACATAGGTTTTGCATACGGCGGGCTCTTGGGCTATTTATAATATACTTCATAACAGTGTGACTATTAGTATGTATATTGAGGTTGTAAGTTATACATGAACGAAAAAGTTATGTAAGAGTGACGTAAGAGCCGCGCAACGTGTAATTGCGCGAGTGTTTATATGCTTTACAACCGAGTTACCCGCTATGTACTTTATGTAAAGTAGGAGAACACCAGAAATGGATTATTGCCATTATTGGAAATCTATTTCCTAAGGGGGTAAATTAGGAGATGAAAATTAGAAAACCACTGGTTTTAAGAAAACTAGAAATAAAAATGATAACTCTCAAATAACTTATCCTGTATAACTTTCCTAGATCAAAACAAGACAGTTATGGAAATGTATTAGAAAATTATCAAAAATGTCCTTTCACAATTTTCTATTGTATTTCCATAACTACCTTGTTTTGTTCTACAAAAGTTACACACTTTTATCGAGGATAGATCCCTTATATGTAACTACAGGTATCCCCCGAAGAACACGGTACTCGAAGTACACGGGTACCCTTCCCCCGAATTACACGGTTTCAAACAACACGATTTTTAAGTACATATTATATATTTGATATAAAGTTACATCAGTCCTCAATGTACACGAATATGTATATCACATGTGGATTCGATTTACACGAATAAAAATCGTAGTAATTGAACCTGTCATTATAAAAGAAAAATGCTGGAAATAAAAACTACTAAAATTTTTGAGAATTTTATAATAGAAATGATAAAGAATATGTAGAAATTTACATATTTAAATTTTGAAAATGTTATTTTCTACATCGATAATTTTCGATAACGAAAAGTAGGTTTTGACAGTCTCAATATGTTCGGAATATCCATAACTTGCTTCGCTTAAGCCTTCAAAAATTTCGTTATTTTTCTGTACGACGCATCGTTTACGAGATATTTACGATCAAAAGTTTACGTAGACGTAAACTTTTGATCGTAAATATCTCGTAAACGGTGCGTCGTAGTGAAAAACTAACGAAATTTTTGAAGGCTTAAGCGAAGCAAGTTATGGGTATTCCGAACTCTACGTAGACGTAAACTTTTGATCGTATATATCTCGTAAACGGTGCGTCGTAGTAAAAAAATAATAAATTTTTTGAAGGCTTAAGCGAAGCAAGTTATGGGTATTCCGAACTTATTGAGACTGTCAAAACCTACTTTTCGTTATCGAAAATTATCGATACCACGTAACTTATCATTGATTGGTTATAACTGGTTTCTTTAGGCTCTGTTAGCTCCATTGATTTAGTCACCAATAGCATATTTTCGAAAAAATTAGTTTTCGATATTTTTCGTAACTTTACGAAAAGTATCGAAAACTAATTTTTTCGGAAATATTCTATTGGTAACCAAATCAGAAGGACTAATAGAGCTTAAATTAAACAATTATAACCAATTTATGATAAGTAGTCCGTTATCGATAATTTTCGATAACGAAAAGTAGGTTTTAACAGTCGCAGTATGTTTGGAATACCCACAACTTGCAAATTAAACGGAATGTTTTTTTTTATATTTTTTTATTTTCACACTTGTAATAAAAAATGCCTATCTTTTGGTGGTCTCAAACTACACGGTTTCAAAGAACACGGAACCAAATAAATAAAGAAATAAATAAACATAACTCCGATCACCTTTTAAATGACTACACCGATATCTACAGTTCAACTTTATTTTCAATATTATAATTTAATTAAACCCTTAAAATTGTATTTTTCTGTAATATTATTGTTTGTTTGTCAATTTCAATCTTTTGTCATGTGTTTGCTTGCATTTGTCACGTGTAATGTAATCTTGTTTTTCGGATTCTCCCACTACCCCCGCCCCTTCCACTTCCACACCATATACCACTCCCCTTCATAAGTATAGGTAGATAAAATTTAGTATATAAGGGCATGTATGGACTATAATTTTTATTCTGTTTGAAAATGAACTAACGGTTCGAAACAATATTGTCACAGTTTCAAAAATAAACGTGGTATTTTGCAAAGTATTTGTTTATTATTTACAAATATGGAATACCATAAAGTAACACTCAAATCTATTAATAACACGGAACCAATTAATCGTGTTCTTCGGGGGATTGCTGTATACCCTTTTCAGATTTTCCTTTATTATTTTGAAAAGTATAAGAGATCGAAAAAATCACTTTATTAGACACAACAATTTATTTTTAAAGGGCTTTCGACTGACATGTTTAATTCCAGCTCGAACCTACTGGGAGGGTTATTAGACAATTGGGGGCAAAAAAAATCCTAATCATACCATATCCATATACATACAATTATTTTATCTTAAAGGTATCATATACTTTTTCTAGTACTTCTGCTGATAAAAGTTCAAATTCTATTTTCTGTGAATATGTACCTAGATTTAGTTATCAGTTTAGTATGTGGATACATTTACTGATTTTATACTTTTGCTGTAGCGCATATAAATGATTGAATATATTTAATATAATTATGTAATTTTATTGTCCATTCTTCCGATAAAGGTTTAAGAATTTTAATTATAGAAGAATTTTAATTAAAATTAGGATTTTGAAGTTAATTAAAATAATTTTTTAAAAATTGTTTTGTCAGATGCAACCGATAATGAAAGACAATTTATATTTAATGATGATGTCAAAAGGGATATTGATATCTTTGTTGCAACTAGAAGAATAGCACAAAGTTTGAGGAATCTTTTTCAAAAAGACGATATTGAATCATATGATGCTTACAATCCAAGAAATTCATTCACGTGCTTTCAATGTAAGGTAGCCGTGTATGCAATCTTGTCCTATTATTATCAAGGATTCCCAATGGAACAATTGACCGAATTCATTGTTAGTATGTGCACAACATTCCTGTATGATCGACATACGTGTTCCGGAGTAGTCCAACTTAATATGGTAATTAAAATCAATAAAATTATTGCCAGAAAAATCATATAGGATGTTTCAAGCAATTAAGAACATATAAATCTTAACATAGGGAAAATTTGTTATGATCATGGGGTACGTACTTTATCTTATTATTATTAAATAATACTTACCTCAAAATAATGTTTAAAAATAATTAAAAACTAATAGACCCCGAGTTGGTTATGTGGTTAGCGCCTCCGGTCTTGCCTAGTAGAACGTGAGTTCGAAACCGACCGGGGGAGATTCTTCATTTCCAACATTACCATACCTCACACTTTAATTATCAGTAATCATTCTCCCATCATCAAAAACAATAGTACTATCTAAAAACGATGCATATCACCTTAGTTGTGGCGCATCTAAACAATAGAAAAAAAAACTAATAGCAGTACATTTATTGAAATAATACAATTAATATTGAAATATTTACTAACAGATAATAGATACTGCGCTTAGTAAATAACTGGACATTATTTTACTGTAAGATTATAATATTTCTTTTATTTTCAGAATTATCTTTTCTACATTTAAAAAATATTATGTTATACACCAAGTGTGAGTTTTAATCCCAAGTGTGAAGTTTGTTTGCCAGAGGGCCTGTAAAGGCCCAAGGACAACAACTCACGAGAGGGATGAAAAAAAACACCTTAGTCCTGTGGCGTATATACTATTTTTTGCAATTCTGGATAATTTAAAACTATAAAAAATTAAAAAAAAAATTATTTAAATGTCATTCAAATTGTATGTAATAATATTCCATCAAGTATCATTGATTATTATTTTAAATTACCTAGCAACGCTATTTAATTTAATTATCTGTAAATTCTGCTTGTTGATTGACTAGGAGCGGCACTAAAATAATTTTTTATAGTCCCTTGGGAATAAAAGTGCCATTTTACTCCCTATTATGAGGGATTAAATCATATATTTTAGTCCCAGAATTGCAAAAAATAATATTATAATAGGTAATTATGGGTATTATATTATAAAAATCATACCCATAAAAAAAAAAATTGTTAAAATAAAATTTGTATGTTCTTACTTCCTTGAAACATACTGTACAATATGAGAAGTAAAACAACTGATTTCAAAGTAAATCTTTAATAATGTTTAAATTAAATGATAAAAGGTATAATGGGGTGACATATCGAGGAAAAATTATGAAAATTATATTTAATGAAAATAGTAACAAATTATTATGCTAATTCATCCTAAATATTTATATTTGATTAAAAAGGGGTAATTGTACGTCAAAATGCTTTTGTTTTAAATAAGTAATTTAGAATTAACACAAATTTAATTTTCACTATATATAAGACAAGGGTGGACAGCGTTTGAGATATGTACGGGCTAAAATAAACTTAACGTTTCGTTTGTGAAGCACCAGCGTGGCTGTGCCTATTATGCAAATTTTCTTCTTTGATCATACCTGCTTGTTAGACCTAGTGGAGCGGTTACTTAGGACCAACGAGAATTTGTGAGGTTGAGCATAATAATTAGAACTTTGGATAAAAATTTGAACCTCATGACGTCATTAAGTATATTGAGATTTTAAAGTGGTGGCACTGCTAGGATTATAGTTACAAGGATTTGAAAATTTAATGTAATTTAGATCTTGAATGTGTAGTTTTTTCTATTTTTGAGAAAATTGGTGGTATAGACAGGGCCGGCGAAACAAAATGACGGGCCGCTGGGCTCAGCAAAAAAATTTTAACTTTTTTAAACAAACAATATGGAAAAAATTGTTTGTCTCAAAATGTCGGACTTTTTACTGCTAGTGATAAGTACAATAGATAAGGTTACAAAAAAAGAAAAAGAAAAAAAATCAAAGATCCCAACATCAAAAAAGTGAACCCTAGGAATTTACAAAATATAAATTATACTAAACTATGTTGATAAAATTGAACATTATTTAGAATTATACCGTATTTTGGAAAATCTGTGACAGATTTTCCAAAATACGGTAAGATGGCGGCACCTGTACCAGTGAATATATACATATCACAGCATTTTGAGCCGCCATATTGCAGGACGAGTTAACTCGTCTTAATTATTTAAAGCGTTAAAATATTTTTTTTCCAAAAATACCCTTACGGAAAAAAATCTATGAAAAAAATTATGACAAATTATGAAAAACATATCTAAATTTGGACACTTTTATGATTATAATTCATTATCATACTTTTTCAGAAAAATTCATCGTTTGTTAGAAATTGTCGTTAAAAAAAAAGAGATTTTCATAGATTTTCAGACATTCAGATGTAATAGATATTCATATTTTTTCATAGTTATTCATAACTCATAATCATAATATTTTAGAATTATGCATAATTTTTCATTAAAGCCATAGTCATTTTTTATGATTTTCTATGAAAAAATATGATTTATTAATAATTCACTGTTTCATAGAGTTTCATAACATTTTATAGAATTTATCATAGTTTTTCATAATTTTTTTTTCCGCCAGGGTACAGTTGGAGAGCAAAAAAAAAACGTTTTTTCACTTCGTCTGGCCCCTGAGTAATTGCCCCCACCTGACCCCCTTCTCGTCGGCTCTGTGTAGAATAAATAGGAAATCAAGGAAAAAATATAAACATTTTGATTATAGAAATGAAAAACATTGTGAAAGAATAGAGTATTTTAAATTAAAAAATCCTCTGTTGCGTCATCAATTTACTTAAGATTTTGAAGTTTACTTTTAATTTATTGTGGCTACTTGGTTTTCGTTATATTAGCCATTAATCAAAATTTAGTTAGCTTTAATCATTTATATAAAAAAGTAATACGATTTTGAAGTTGTGATGAAGTTAATTTAAACGGCACGAATATGAAAATTAAGGCTATTAATAGGTTTTGACTGCCATACTTTCCATTTTTTTATAAAGTTAGAAGCATGTAGGAATAACCGAAAATATGTTTTCTGCACTACATTTTCCTGGGGGAATAATTTTATTATTTTAAAAGAATAAATGATTAATAATGTCAGGTTATTCCACCATTTTAAATAAAATCAACACGCATCTTTAAATCATTTTACTTCTCATAAGCAACGTTTCTATTTTTAGCTATTTCTATTCTTAACTATTTACAGCAATAAACTCATTCTTTTAAAATAATTTTTAGCCCATATTTTTATATATACTTGAAAAAAGATCAAACATAACAGCTGAATACATTTGCCATAAAGTCTTACAACCTGTTTGTATCAATGACGTAAAATATTCAGACTGGGAAGTAAACGCCCATGTAGACGTACCAAAAAAAGAACCACAAGTCCAGCAGGTAATTTACTTTCGAATCAGTTTAGGTAATTTATATCAAATCATTAGACTAAATAAATGGTTTCGATTTAATTTCTTAGGACCCTAATGCTGAGCCTTTAAAAATAGTACATATATCTGATATCCACTACGATTTCTATTATTTAACCGGAGCAAATACTGCATGCGACCAGCCGTTATGCTGTCGCCGGTATCAAGGGGCTGGATCAAGTGCCGAGACATCTGCCGGATACTGGGGACACTATGGAGCCTGTGACGGTCCATTACGAACCTTTGAAAATACCTTGCTTAATATAAAATCCCAAAATTTGGTATGTTGATTAATTTTTACTATTCTTTAAGATCTTAGAAATTATCCTGTTTTTTTTCTAGGGCAAGAATACACTAATTTACTACACTGGTGATGCTGTCAGCCATAACGTGTGGAATACAACATATGACCAAGTGAAAAATACATTAACGATTTTACGAAGCAAATTGCTGAAATATCTTAAAGAATATCAGGTATATCCTATCATTGGAAATCATGATACGCAACCATTAAATCTGTAAGTGTGTTCACAACTCACAAGGAGAGGTTCAGGTATGGTCGTCACCGATTTCGATCAAATTTTGTCTGCTAGTAGAGCATAATATCAATATTAAAAATTTACAATATTAAGGTACACCTCTCAAAAACACAGGAAATATTTTTATTTAAAGTTTGGGCAAAAATACAGGTAAGATATAATCAAATTATTTAGTGCATTTTGTCGAAATACCTCTAGCTCACCGGTAGAGCGCCGAAGTGCGGATAGTGTGGTATCGGGATCGAATCCCGCTACAAATGATTTAAGAAATTTTTTTTTCTTAACCCTTTTAAACAAACCATATGGAAACATTTTTTTGTCTCAAAATACCGTATTTTTTGCTGCCAGTGATAAGTACAATAGCTAAGGTTACAAAAAAAGAAAAAGGAAAAAATCAAAGATCCCAACATCAAAAAAGTGAACCCTAGGAATTTACAAAATATAAATTATACTAAACTATGTTGATAAAATTGAACATTATTTAGAATTATAGCGTATTTCGGAAGATGGCGGCACCTGTACCAGTAAATATATACATATCATAGCATTTTGAGCCGTCATATTGCAGGACGAGTTAACTCGTCTTAATCATTTAAAGAGTTAATAACAATTTATTTATTAATTATGTTAACAAAATTAAGCTACGAAATATTACTTGTTGCAAAATTTAACAATTAAAATAATTTTTCTTAAATTTTTTTTCAATATGAATATAAATTACTTAAACACATAAGTCAAGTAGATACATTCTTAAACTTTTAAAATATGAACTTTTTACATTCTGAAAAATGTAAAAATATGTTACCCATGTATTTTTGCAAGATGAACTTTTACATTTTTCAAAATATAAAAGTGCATATTTTAAAATTTCTAATGTATATAATTGACTTATGTGTTTATGTAATAGTTATACTGTCGACTTTCGTTAATTCGAAACTCGAGGGACTCTTAAAATATTACGAATTATAGAGAAGTTCGAATTATCACAGGGTAACAATTTTAATTTTTTAAGCATTTGCGATGAATGAACTTGAACTTGTCTCAAAATGTACTTACCATCTTTCTGTCTCTTTGTCTCTGCAACTTTGAATTGTCGAGTGTTTGACGCCGATGAGTTCGAATTAACGAGTCGTTTTATTACGTAGTGATAATTTTTTCGTTCGGATTACCAAGTGTATAAAAATGTATTGTTTTAGTTCGAAATATAAAGAGATTTTGTAGGGAACTCGTGATACCTTTGAATTATAGAGAGTTTCGAATTATCGCAGGTTTGAATTAACGAGAGTCTACTGTATAACGTAAAAGCCCCCATTATAGAACAGTATCTAATACTGGAACAGTTTTGACATTTACATATTTATTTCTTTAATTAAGGAAACATTAAATGTGAGGTGAATTTAAATTGAAAACATTTATTCTATTAATAATAATTTTTGTTATCAGATGTTTCTTTCAGAAATAACTTCATTAATATGTAAATGATAAAACTGTTCCATTATTAGATTATACCGTTTCATAATGGGGGCTTTTACGTTACATATTGGAAAAAAAAATTTAAGAAAAATTATTTTAATTCATTAGTTTTACAACAAGTAATATTTCGTAGCTTAATATTGTTAATTAACATAATAAATTAATTATTAAAAAAAATCAATTATTTGTAGTACCGGGATTCGATCCTGGTACCCCCACTACCGGCACTTCGGCGCTCAACCGCTGAACTAGAGGTAATTCGATGAAATGCACTAAATAACTTGATTATACATATATTACCTGTATTTTTGCCCAAACTAAATAAAAATATTTCCTGTGTTTTTGAGAGGTGAACCTTAATGTTGTAAATTTTTAATATTAATATTATGCTCTACTAGCAGACGAAATTTGATTTAAATCGGTGACGACCATACCTGAACTTCTTCTTGTCAGTTTTAAATAAAAATATTAAAAACTAACTTTTTTTTTAATTCCGTAAGATTCGCCCCCAAAATCGCAGATGATACTTCGTTGAATACAACCTGGTTGTATGAATTTCTTCAAGAAAATTGGCAAGGATGGCTTCCGGATTCCGTGTTGAAGAATTTAAAATCTGGGGGTTATTATTCGATCAAAGCTGGACCCAATTTTCGTGTAATTGGTTTAAATAGTAACATTTGCTATTCTTTCAATTGGTATGTTTTCAAACATTTTATTTTTAAAGAAGTCTCTTATAAAGTTTTGATATACTTAGGTGGTTGTTAATGGAACCAGATTACTTACAAGAACAACTTCAATGGTTTGCCGATGAACTCTTGGACGCGGAACAAAATGGCGAGTTTGTTCATGTATTATCCCACATTCCACCGGGAGTCGGTACTTGTGATATAACTTGGCAACGAGAATTTCGAAAGATTGTTTCTCGGTAAGAAAACAAGCAAATTATCCGATACTTTCTTAACTGATCCTTGTAAAATTAATTTGTTTTCTAGTTTTTCACATATAATCAAAGGAATGTTCAATGGGCATACTCATTACGATCAATTTACATTAATGTTTGACGACGAAAATTTGGAAAAACCAATTTCCATGGCGTATAATACTGGCGGGATTACAACGTGGCAAAATGTGAATCCAAATTATCGTATTATGCATGTTGATCCGAACACTTATGTAAATTTTAAATAACTTTTCCCCACGACACGAGTATAAGAGTTTAAATTTAATAAAATGAATTTTTTTTAGGATATTTTAGATTATGAACAATGGGTGTATAATTTAACACAAGCAAATGAACAATCCGAGACAGAATTGCCACAGTGGTATCGATTATATTATTTTAAAGAAGCGTATAATTTAACATCAACTAGTTTATCAGATTTAAAACAAATGGTTAACAATTTGGCAACAAATAAGGAAGCCTATAATATGTATAGAAGGTAAGTTAATTTACAAGGTAAAGCACTTAATCCGAAAGAATTCTTCCGGTAATTCGACACTGGGGTTGTAACGAATGTACTTAAAACGAATACCAATCTGAATAATTACACAGGCCTGCGAATTTTAAGTCATGTCGCCCCCTTTTGGATTTGATGACTGATCTTAGGGTATTTTGGTGCGCTGATTACGAAAAAAATATTCAAAAAATTCCAGCACGTCAGAATTTTTAGATATTAGGTATTAAAATTTTTGACTAAAATTTCCTAGGTCGACTAAGTCAAGAATAGATTATGCATTTTTGTTTATTTCTTTAGTTTGTATAAGTACGGCCCCGTTAGCACCGTTTTGCGAGGTTTAGTTATCAATTAAAACTGAATAGAAAAAAATAAATTACCCTCAATAATGAGCTCATTAGCGGATGACCTTAAAATTCACCTTTTTTTCTCAAAATAAAGATATGTCACTTAGTTAATTAGGTTTCATTTAATAAACCATTGATGAGAATGTGTTCCTAAAAGCCAATTACAACTATGTAATGACTTTTTATTAGATAGCAAATAAATAAATATGTATAATTTATTCTTGACTTGGTCGACCTAGGTAATTTTAGTCAAAAATTTTAATACCTAAAATCTAAAAATTCTGATGTGCTGGAATTTTTTGAATATTTTTTTCGTAATCAGCGCCCTAAAATCTATCAAAGTCAGTTGTCAAATCTTAAAGGGGGAAACCATCGTAGGCCTGTGTTATTTGTTCAATTTTTTAGTTCAACTGGTAAATTAGGATTTGTTTAAGACCAGATAGTAGTATCGTCCGCGTTTCTGCTATTTCCCTTCCGTCCCTTTTTTAATAGTTGTGCGATCAAAATTTGAAGACTAGACTTCAAATACAGGCACAGTGGCAAAAAAAAAAAAATTAGCGTGCTTTCTAAATTGTTGACAATGGCACTTAGATACCTTTTGTCGGGTCTAACTCAATTTTTTTTAAGCACTTTTAGCCTGTTTTTGAAGTTCAGTCTTCATTTGTCGATGGAATCAGTAAACGATAGAATGCCATGCGACGCAAAGATATAAGAATTATGAAAGCGAAGGATATTTATTACAACCTTACGACTCTAATATCTGCTGTTGGCTATAGTTTTTTGAGGCCATTTTTTTCCTTACCATATTGGAATCTGTCGAATGACGGTAGGATATCTTGTGTTGAAAAATCAGACTATTCTTATAGTACATTTGCTAAAATGTCATTCATGAGTTGAATTTTATAAATCTCTAAGTACATATATTATTGATTTGATTTTTCAATTTACTAACAATTATTCAATTGTTTCACGCATTTTTTTAATGTTTTTACCACATTTTAAGCGTTAATTATAAATGTAAAATTCTCTTTCCTTCAGCAAAATTTCTTTGCTACGGGTTTGTGTTAACCCAAGTATGAATAGTTTTAATATTTAGCATTTTTTTCCAAGTATGGCACTGAATATTTTATATATAAAACTAATGTCAATGCACTTTTTCGTCAGCCATTTTTTTAAGTCTCGCCCATTTGACAGATTTCAATAACCACAAATTTAATGCGTTCTTCGTTTTGTGCATTTAATGAAGATGGAGATTTTTATCACTCTAAACAGAGATAAATTTAAATTTTATAATAGTTTATTTGGCGACGTCATAAGTTAATGAAATTTTTTAATGTTTTAAAAATTGTAAATAAACTGACAGAATAATGAAACTGAAAGTGAATGGGGAATTTGACTAATTTTGGGAAACTATTTTAAAATATGCATATTTATGTATTATGCATATATATAATTTTAATTTTTAAAAATAATGCCGAAAATCGTTAGAAAAAATTAATTTAATATTTGTTCTCAAAATTTGCGTGAAAACGTTCATTAGCTTCAATTACGTCACATTCTCTAGATAGCAACAGGTGTCATATAACTAAGAAAAAAAACTGTTTATTTTTCTTATAACTATAGGCTATTGACTATGTACAAAAAAACAGGGGGAAAAGGAACTAATTTGTAACAGGTGTTTTATTGTTTCATATGTTCAGTTGTACCCCAAAGATGATAAATTCACAAAGTGCTATTAAATTTAGGCGTGCGTTTTTACGAACGGCGTAAACTTATCGACGCTTACGTTTTTTAACTATAACTCAAAAACTATGCATTTTTCGTAAATACACATAATATGAGTTTTTGTAGAGAATTAAATTTCCTATCGAAATGGCACTTTATGAACTCAAAAAGCTTTTTTCTCAACAAAATAAGTCAAAACAATTATTTAAAAAAAGCTCAAATTTTTCAATTTTTCTTTTTTTTTAAATTTTTGAGTAGTACTTTTTTCTGAGTGAATTTAGGTATAGGGATTGGTTCACAAAAAAGAAAGCTGATGTAATTCCCGTCAGAATGGTGACCGATCAAAATATTTTCGATAAAAACCGGCTGAGACACAGTCGTTCAAATTTATCTACTTTTTTACAATTTTATTTCTTTTGACTTTTATACCATATTATTTGTAATTTTTACACAAAAAGATTATTTTTATTGAGTACAAAAATTATTTCTGCTTTACCAGAGGTAACGATAAAAGTGGTAACGATAAAATTTTGATATTCGTATGATCATAGGTTTAAAAAAAAAACTTTAATATTGTACTAATTTATAGTTCTAATTTTTTTTAAAAGTTACATGTACCTATTATATTTCTCTCATAATGTTTTCAAATTCAATATCAATATCTTCATCAACATCGTTTTGGACATCCTCTTCTGTCATTTCTGGAACATCCGCATTTTCACAATTTAGGCCCATACATTCTTTGCAGAACATGGAGCAGCTAATTCCTATAATTTTCTACAGCCGCAATTTACGTAATAGAATTAAATCGTAATTTCTCTTTATGGCATTAAGGCCAACAGTTTAGGTAGTTCTCGGTTACAACTTTTTCAAAAATTATCAAAAAGCACAAAATTTTCTCTAACCAATTTCCCACTAACTTCTGATGCCACTAAATATCACGGTTTAAGGACGTACCACCAAATTCAATAGTGGGAAGGAAATATTTTAAATCCATTTGAGTGGGGTTGGAAAAAATCTAAAAAATGGATTAGTGCCAATTAAAACAACAAAACCTCCTGCACTGTAGAATTTACTGGAACAAATAGCTTGCGGGTGTATAAAAGGTTGTCACGGAAATTGCAGCTGTAGAAAATTAGGAATTAGCTGCAAAGAATTTATTTGCGAAAATGCGGATGTTCCGGAAAATTGTGAAAATGCGGATGTTCCAGAAATTACAGAAGGAGATGTCCAAAACGATGTTGATGAAGATATTGATATTGAATTTGAAAACATTATGGGAGAAATATAATAGGTACATTTAATTTTTTTTTAAAAATAGAACTGTAATTTAGTAAAATATTAAAGTTTCTTTTTATACCTAAGATCATATGAATATCAAAATTTTTAGTAAATAATTTTATCGTTACCTCTGATAAAGCAGAAATAATTTTTGTACTCAATAAAAATAATTTTTGCGTGTAAAAATTACAAATAACATGGTATAAAAGTCAAAAGTAATAAAATTGTAAAAAAGTAGGTAACTTTGAACGACTGTATCTCAGCCGGTTGTTATCGAAAACAGTTTTATCGGTCACCATTCTGACGGGAATTACATCAGCTTTCTTTTTTGTGAACCAATCCCTATACCTAAATTCACTCAGAAAAAAGTACTACTTAAAAATTTAAAAAAAAAGAAAAATTGAAAAATTTTAGCTTTTCTTTAAATAGTTTTTTTGACTTATTTTGTTGAGAAAAAAGTTTTTTGAGTTCATAAAGTGCCGTTTCGATAGGAAATTTAATTCTCTACAAAAAATCATATCATGTGTATTTACGACAAATGCATAGTTTTTGAGTTATAGTTAAAAAACGTAAGCGTCGATAAGTTTACACCGTTCGTAAAAACGCACGCCTAAATTTAATAGCACTTTGTGAATTTATCATCTTTGGGGTACAATTGAACATATGAAACAATAAAACACCTGTTACGAATTAGTTCCTTATTCAACTACATAGTCAATAGCCTATAGGAAAAAAATTGATTTTAAAAAAAATTAATTAAATTCAAATTGATTTCCATAGTTATGTTTGCTAACCGGAATTTACGTAGCGACCCTAGTGGCGAAATTGTTGAAATATAAGAGAAAGCAACGTCACAGTCCATTTCTACTGACGTAATGTATAGCTGACAAATATTAATTTTTTAAAATTAAATAATGATAGTTAGGATAAATTAACATAATAAATTGCTATCTTTTATTATCAATTTTCATTAAAATTTGTTTTTATTGTTTTTCTTTGATACTGTCAAATACCCCAAAAGGATAATGTGGACCATAAAATTACTTCTGTCCGAATACTCTCGCCATAACATTTTTAATACTAATTTAACATTTTGTTATTTATTTTAGATTTAAAGGCAAAAATTCGGACCCATACACAGAAATGGAATGTAAACGAAACAAATGTGTCAAATCAGACTTGTGCGAAATGGTTACAAGCATATACAAAGACACCGGACCATGTAATACAATTTTAAATATGTGGCAAAATTCATCATAAACACATTTTTAAATAAAAAACAATATTATTAAAATATTAAATTTTTAAAAAAATTCATTCCCTCATGAAATAACATTAAATTACTGGTAGGAGAGTGGCTTTTGAGACTACGCTATGTGGTGGTAAAAAATTAAATTAGTCAAATCAAATTGGGTTTATTTTCTATACAACAATGAGTGTCTTCGTTGCCCTCATCACTTACTTCTAATGATGTAGGCACATGCGTACACTAATTCTCGCGCAGTTTTTAATTAGTGTGCGCATGTGCCTATATCTTTTAGAAGTAAGTCATGAGGACAACGAAGACACTCATTACTAATCTTATTTAATTTAACAAAAAAATTAAAATAACAAAATAATTAAAAATACATAACGGTAACGAACAATAGTAACCCAATGACAGCTTCGTAAATGATACTAGCGCCCTCAGTAAATTTGCCAATATTCGAATAAATTAATAAATATTGAGTTATAGTTAAATTTTTATTTATAGTTTTTCTTTTTTTAATATAAAATGAAATATTTGTAAATTTTGTAAATATGTATATATTTTTATAATAAATTATTTTTAATAACACAACTTCTTAAATAATTAAGACGAGTTACATTTCAAGAACGGAAACGTAATTTACTTCTCGAGTTATACGTTTGACTTATTTTGCTACCTTTACAAAAAAAGAAAAGAAAAAGAAATTAAAAAAAGTCTTCATTGCTTAAACACTATTTTTCAGCTTATATTTGAAACATTTTTATCACTAACTAACGATTCCACTTTATGTCCAATTCCATATGGCCGTAAATGATATATAAAATATTCAAATAAATACATTTTTCTCGGCGAAATATGATGAAAAGTTATGGCGTTATCGGAGCAACAGTCCATACCCTGTTAAAAGTTTGATTTTCAAAATCTAAAATGAGAAAAAATTTAATATTTACCTTTACCTGTTTAGTTTTATAAAAACTATACTTCCAATACCATACTTTTGGATCTTTTGGACCTGGTATCAAATGTTTCTCGGGAACCAGTGGAAAAAATCGACCACGTTCATGTTCGTCACGAGAATCTTTTGCCACGACATCTACATTTTCTAAACATTTACCTAAACAGAACTAAACGTGATTTAAAAGTTCAGTTTAAAATTTTATGGAAGTTAAGTTTACCTATTTCAAGGTCTTCCTGATCCGTATCGGTCTGGCGACATTTTTTCGGATTTGGTAAAGCTTGTTCAATCAAACGATGTACCGCCTCTTTACTAAGAACATAACCAGCCTCACCAGTCATGTACCCTTGTCTGAGCAACATAGATTTATAACGACATCCAAAATATAGCGGTTCTGAGGAGTTATAAGAGTAAAGCAAACGTCGAAGATTTTCTAGTACAACATACCTAAGTTAATATAAAAAAGAAACTTCACTTTTTGAATGTAATTTTGTACAATAACGTCTTTTTTTGGTACATTTTTAACTTCCCATTGGAAGTTATTGCAATGGGTCCGATTTTACGAATCGCTAAGTTGGACATATCTCCATGTTTCAAAGTCACTAGAATCCGAATCCATCGTTTTTAGCGTTATGTCTGTGTGTGCGTTCGTTAGTTCGTTCGTGAATTTTTTTTCGTCTCGCATATCTCCAAAACAAATGATGATATCATCTCCGGACTAATTTCATTAGATGCGTAATTGAAAAATGAAGACCGGATATAGTTTTCAGCAAATTCGGATTAGCGGTTTGTTTGTTTTTATAACAAAAAAAAAAAAAAAAAAACGAAATTAAAACTTTTTGTGAAATATTTATCGTCTCGCATATCTCGAGAATAAATGATATTATTTGTTTAATGAGAGGTGCAGTCCTCCACGATACACAGGGCGCAAAGCCTCTGTCGGGGGTTCGGGAGAGGAGCCCCTGAAACGAAGAAAGAATTATTTATGTACAGTAGTCTCTAGTCTTTAAGGACACCCAATGGGAAGTTGACGGTGTGGGTGGACCAGTCCCCCCAAATTTTTCGATAAGTTATTAACAAATTTCAAAAAAATATGCGACCTAGAATGCTTTCTTGCGGTAAACCTCTTTTTTGAAATGTTCAACAATTAAAGTACTGAATTCTTCTGAGGACTTAATTTTAGTACAGTATACTCTCCGTTTGTCATTCAAGAAAACAGACCGTGAGCCAGTGGCAAATGAAAAGTTCTGATTTTGTTTACCTGCCTTTTTGAGGAGCGGTAATCCTCAGCTTGCTAATAAAGATAAACAATGTATTAACCGTCACCTCAGTAATGCGGAAACGAAAAATATATTTTTTCGTAAGCACATTTTTGCGAATTTTGGATGTTTTCTTTTTACCTGTCATTACATAAAATGAAAGAAATGGTGCAATAATGCCCATCGAGAAAAATTGGCACGAGGTTTCCACTGGCCGAAAGCGAGGACGTTAATTTACAGAAAAATTTTTAAATTTTCCATGACTTTTTTTTAACTGCCAATTAAAAGAGGAGAAGCTGCAAGTAGCTGATAAAAAAAAGTGGCAGGTGGTTTGGACATTACAAGTAGACCACTTTTCTGCGAAAATATTTTGCAAAAATTTTCATGAGCTTCCCGTGATTTTTCTTTTGACTTGAAATAACTATTTATCAGCTACTTATAGTTCAACCTTCTCCTCTTTTAATCGGTAGGTAAAAAAAAGAAGTCGTGGGAAAATTGAAAATTTTTCTACTAGTTTACACCTTTATTTCCACTCTTTCGATCAGTGGAAACCTCCTGTCATTTCTTTCATTTTATGTAATGGCAGGCTAAAATAAAACATCGAAAATCTCCAAAAATGTCCATTTTTCGTTTATTGGCACGCTAAGGATTATCGCTTAAGGATTAGAAAATTAGGGGTAAACAAAAATCACAACCTTTCACCTATCGTTGGTTTACGGTCTAAAATATTTCAAATATTTTACTCCTGAAAAAATACTAGGTTTCTATCAAGCATAACTTACGTTTCATCATCCACTTTTAAAACCCAATCTGCCTTCTTCAAATAATAATGATACACATATCTGAACGCTTCTTTAGTCTTCGCCCACAAAAAATTTCGACCCTCTTTAACTGATAGCGCCACTGCCGGTAAACTATCATCTACAGTTTTTAATCAGTTTTAAGACATTATAAAAATTTTAACTCTAAAAGAACAAACCTTCTTTGGTACTCATAAATAACAAAATACTACAACGTTTACCCCACGTTCCTTTAATTGGGAGTGCTTTTTTAATATGGTTTTGTGCGGATGTCATGACTAAGCATAAAATGCGTACTTTTTTTGTTAATTCATCTGCTATTGATCGATTTTCGAAACGATGGAATATTTCTTCGTTGTGATGATTGCCTCCAATCTTTATTTTGGGAGTATCGGAATCGCCAAACGGATTATTTATGAGAAATCTATAAACAATAACATTTTTATTTCGATTCTTTATTATATGATTTATTGGGAGTAAATTATTTAATATTCCAATTTTTCACGAGTTAATAGTTAAGGGGACCTGGTGGTTTAGCGTCCGAAAAATTAGGTATTTTTAGGATTTTTTCAAAGGTGAAAATAATGAACAACGATATTAAAACTTTTTAGGTGTATTGAATGTATTCGTTACCTTCATCATTTACTTCTAAATGATATAGGCACGTGCGCACACTAATTAAGAACTGTGCAGAAATTGACATTACTAATTCCCGCCAATTCTCGCGCAATTTTTAATTAGTGTGCGCATGAGTCTACATCATTTAGAAGTAAGTGATGAGGCCAACGAATGCACTCAATATAACACTCATGATTGCAAAAACTTTTTTTTTTAAATTAAAAAAAAATTTTTAATCATGGAAAAACTGGCGCTGAATAAGACCCTCTCAAAAAAACGGACGCAGGTGCTGTGGTTGATTTTAGCTCTTCTGTTTATTTGAAAAATGAAAACCAATAAGGAGATTATTAATCAGTATGAGTGTAGTTATGGCTGGAACTAAAAAAAAATAAATAATTGAAAATTGAGAAAATAGCGCGTTTTTAAAACTGAAATTCTAAATCCACTGATGTTCTGAATAACATATTAAAATTTCAGATGATTCGGCTGAATAGTTTTTTATTTTTCTACAACACCATACAAAAAAAGTAGCTTTTAGATAAATGAATCTAAAGATTTAAGTACAAATATTTACATGAACATCGCTACCTGCTAATGAATCTGTAAAACCTAAAAAACTGACAATATTCTAGACCACTATGTCCCCTTAATATGTTTACTTACTTGAAAGCAGATCGTTGATCTTGCCTCATAGTGAAAGATGACAAAAACAATCCCAGTGCTATACCGGCAACAAAGACAAAACAGTAGTGAAGTTTTCCAATAAAAGGACGTTCATCTGTCAAGTGAAATATTTTAAGAAAATGTATTTAAATAATTTGCAACTTTAAGCATGCTTTAGTGAAACGACTACAGTTTTATAATTCATTTTAACACTTTATAGTCCGCGTTTCCAGCATCTGAAAATAACCAGAACAACCGTAGAGCCCAACCTCGACCAGTGATTACACATGTATGTGTAAACAGGTATTGACTTACAACAAATACACTTTCTGCGTGTTGATTTTTGTAAACATTAATAGAAGACTAATAACATAAACATAATACTTAAAAATATAATTTTATATTATCATTTATTTTTTATTTTTTTATAATTATATTGAAATGCGTACACTTCAATACAATTACAAAAATCAGTGTGCTTGTCTATTATTGATACTATTTTTATTAAAAAAGTGTATGTTTATACATATTAAATCATTTCATGAATTTATTTATATAATTTTTTTTAAATTCTTTTAAAATATTGCCGACTCCTGAGGAAGTTTACTGTGAAAGTGCACGGACTGTATAGCGTTAAGATAGTTACAATAGTTGTAAAGATTATATATTTACTACGGTTGTTGCGGATGTAATATTTTAAAATATTTGCAAATGCGTATTAAATGAAACGAAAACTGATGCTAAATGGTCTTCTTTACGTTATTTTAGCAAATCAAGTTAAAAAATGTAGACTAATAATACAATTAAAAGAAGTTAATTATACAAATAAAAGGGTGATGTTTGCTACGGAACCCTAGTATAGAAAAGAACGATAACGTATCAGTTCACAACTGATAAAAAATTCGACATTTCTTATTATGTTAACTTTTACATAGAAAACATGCAGTAAAAAACTAAAGTATTTTAAGTAATTTTATGAGGATTTAAAAAAAAATATATACTTACTAGTATAAGGTGACTTCATTTTTTAAAAATTTTTGAACATATTACCAATATTTTTGAATTAAAAATCTCAAAAGTTATTTGTTATCCTAAACATTATTTTCTGGCTTGTGTGCCCTCGTTATGTGAATGAACATTTGCAAAATTCACAATATCGATCAAAAATATGTACATAATATAAAATATGTACTTAATTATAGCTACTAAGCTTTTTATTTGTACTTAATTATTTATAGGCTATAGCTATTAAGATTTATTACTAAAGGAATAATTTTAAAATTTTTGATTCAAACAAATTATACAAATGCATTACAAATCAAACGTTCTTGTTATACATTTGATAAATATGTTTAATGTTTATTTTATAAGACCATAACTCCATAAAGGACCCTTCACATTCTCGTCGAGGTTGGACGAGTTCTTCGCTGAGGTTGGCTGAGGCACATGAATAGCATTACAAGTATAACACAAACCGCGAGGCACAACGAAATAACCCTCTACATTCTCGACTCGTCCAACCTCGGCGAGAATGTGGAGGGTCCTTTACATAAGTAATACAATAGGGGTTCTGTATTGCATACTTTTACTATCAGCAGTATTTAATGTTTATCTTTCAGATAATTTTATACTTATCTGGTTATCTGTATTAATTTGAATCATTCAGCAAGTGACTTCAAGATCATAAATTATTTTATAGCTTTCTTATCAAACAAATAACGAAACCGTTATGTATGTCTTACCAAAAAATCCAATGTAGAATAAACCTTAAAATCTCATTTTCATGTTTTTTTTCGTTTTCAGAAGAAAAAAAATCTCAAAGAGAAATATAATTTTTTTGATAAATCAACGAGATGTAACACCTTAACCCTTTTCATTTTAACTTTTTAAATGATTAAGATGAGTTAACTCGTCCTGCAATATGGCGGCTCAAAATGCTGTGATATGTATATATTCATTAGAGTCCCTATAATAAATAGAGTCGTGACATGTGTGCTGAACGTTGATTGGTTCCGGCATTTTCTGTCCACAGTTTCCGTAAAATACATTAGAAATAAATTAAATATTAACAAAAATCATTTAGATTAACCTAGAAAGAATAATTAAATTAAAAATTTTTAATTGTTCATTAATTCATAACTTATTAACAATATTTATGTACTCAAAAATATTTATTCAAACATGTGATAATTAATTTTGAAGCTTCCCGCCGCTTTATTTTGGACAGAAAATGGATGATATGTCACGATCATAGAACAAATAGAACGAATACAACTATCTCTTTTCTGCAATCACTTATGGGCATTTCAGTGCATCTTAGGCTGCTTAGTAGTCACTTGCTCAGTACCCGTCGCTGAATGTAGGTCAGTCAAACAACAATGGATTAGATTGTTGTTAGCATTGTAGAATCCGCACAAGTAGCGTTGTGGTATCACACATATATATGCGAACCAGGGTCACGTGACGGCTATCACCACCTCCGATCACTCACCCTAACAAAGTTTACCGCACAAATACAAAGTAAACACCCTGCACGTATACAACATATTTTCTATCTCAACTGGTTACACTGGTTCCAGTAGTATAGAGATAGGTATTTTATCTCTAGTGCTCTATGGTCACGACTCTATTTATTATAGGGACTCAAATACATATTCACTGGTACAGGTGCCGCCATCTGTGACAGATTTTCCGAAATGGGAATAATTCTAAATAATGTTCAATTTTATCAACATAGTTTAGTATAATTTATATTTTGTAAATTCCTAGGGTTCACTTTTTCGATGTTGGGATCTTTAATTTTTTTTCTTTTCCTTTTTTTGTAAACTTATCTATTGTATGTACTTATCACTGGCAGTAAAAAGTCCGGCATTTTGAGACAAAAAAATTTTCCATATGATTTGTTTAAAAGAGTTAACTATAGAGAAAATTTTTTGTCTCGAAATGACTTTTACTTCCAGGGACAAGTACAATAGATAAGGTTACAAAAAAAAGAAAAATCAGAGATCCCAACATCAAAAAAGTGAACCTTAGAAATTTACAAAATATAAATTATACTCAACAATGGTGGTAAAATTGAATATTACTTACAATTACACCGTATTTCGAAAAATCAGTCACAGATGGCCACACTTGTATCACGAATATATACATATCAAAGTATTTTGAGCCGCCATATTGCAGGACGAATTAACTCGTCTTAATCAGGAATCAGTTAACAAAAGGAATTACTTAAACAGGATTGAAAAATAAGATATAAAGTTAAACCCAAGATTTTTCAGTACTTAGTCCAAAAATTTTGTTGCAATCATCACATTTCGCACCTACTTTTACTTGTCAAATTTCGGTAAAATTTTATGTAAAGACGTAGAATGGTATTATTAGGTAAATCTCCAAAGAAGATCTTGGTATCCAAGATATGAGTAGAGGTTTATATTATATAATACTCAGGGTCTTGGCGTGTATAAAACTTTTAGACAGAAATTTGAATTTATTAGAAATAATACAGTTGATCCTTTTCTTGTGCGGTGGAGGGGACCGCATAAAAAAAATCGCACAAAAAAAAATATATTCAAAAATATCATAAATAGCTATAAAAAGTATAGTTCGATCCAGATTGTACAAAAAACTTTTTTTATGCGGTTGGTTGGGACCGCATAACAAAAATGCTACATCGAAAAAACATCACTCAAAACACTCAAAACTTAGAAATTGCTTCTATAAACAAGATAAAGCCTTAATTTACACGTACCAACATTTTATTTCCTTTTTATAATATTATGAAAATTTTGAAAAATACATGTCTAAAAAAATTAAATGATGCAATAATTTATGTTCTTATGCAATGTATTGATTAAATGCTTAAATGTCGTTAAAACGTATTTTTATCAAAGAAAGTTATTATAGTAATTGTTTAAGTTTCTTACTGTCTCGTGATTTTGATTTACATTATGCATTTTAATGGCCATTTTTTGCAAACCGCATAAAAAAAATCGCACAAAAAAAAAACCGCACAAAAAAAGACTGCATAAAAAAGAGTTCAGCTGTACAATAATAAGGTTACATACAAAAAAAGAGATAAAAAGGTTTTATCCTTTTTACACATACATTCTTTTATAGTTTTTTATTTTTTTGCTTTTTTACACACTGTCATACATTTATATATAAATACAATTTTTTTAAAATAAATTATATTAATGACTGATTTTGAATTCGATTTAGGCAGAGATTAATATAATAAATATACAATTTTGATGTCGATTTCATATATTCTTATTTAAATTCCTTAGAAAATTACTTAACCCTATTTTTATGTGCAATGAAAACTTTACAATGACTTATAAATAGTCACAGTACATAATGACTAGTTTATATATTTCTTATGCCAAATACTATAAAAGACGAATCAATTAACGAATATTCGGCTAGTAAATTAATTTCTCACATAAAATGACATTCGGCATTATAAAGCTTTCTTAAAACAAATCTCTTCCATTTTTGTCAATTATATATTTGAGTAACTATAGTAACTTAAGTTTGTACGGCAAATTTTGCTTCATTTGTTAATATATGCCGTAATATATTCTTTAATTTGTACATATGTTTTTAATTGAAGATAAATGAATATATGAATAATCAAATAAAATATATCCCTAAAACGTACAAATAGTCAAGTTAATATTTTAATAAAATTTGTTTAATAGATTTACATCGTTAGTAAATTTTATTATACTTTATAATACCGATATTTATGAATAAAGTAAATTTACAAATTCAGTTGTTCATCTTTTATAATACTGGACATTTATAAAATAATAAAAAAACAAAATTGTCTTTTCCAGTGGAAATGACAGTACGCATGATTAAAAATGATATGTTTCAATCATTCAAATTATTTACCATATATGTTCTATTTAATATACAATGGTAACTTAAATTATTCATTAAAAAGGAACTACAAAAAATCCTAATCTTACAATTAAATATAAATAATTTTAATTTTCTCGCTTTCATCTATTGCGCATGATAATTGCTATATTTCTATTTATTGCGCATGTTCAGTTATAATCGTTTAAATCTAATAATAATAATAATAATAATAATAATAATAATAATAATAATAATAATAATAATAATAATAATAATAACAATAATAATAAAAGAAAATGGCGCTCTTTTAAAATCATAATGAATTTAAATTATATTTATGGAGTGACAATTCAAAACGTGTTTTGTCACAGTTCCCAAAATGTTGAAAATCACCAGGAACTATTCAACGTATTCAACATGATTTAGAGTACAATTAAAATTGATTTTTCGTTAAAATGTTTTCTTAATTCACTGTATATAACCTCACTGCCAACATAATATACTGACCACGTGATATAGTTAACCAATCAGAGCACTTCGTTGGACAAAACATTGTTTGAATTAAATATGGTAATGGAAAAAATGGACGGTTTGAATAAATTCATGATTTTCTTTCTTAATTTTAGTGGGATAAAAATTTTTTGACGACATCTAAATTGTCTAGTCTAATAAGAATCAGATGATGTGGATAATTCAATTTTGAATTTTTGTGATAAAACACGCTTTGAATTGTTACTCCACCAAACTTTTGTACCAGAAATATTCTTAAAGTGGTTGGCGCGTTAGAGACCAAGATTACTTCCAAAAAAAATCAATTCTGTCGCAAATTAAAATTGGTTAGTTGTGAAATTTTTGCTTTCAAAATCTCTTTTTCCTTTTTTTAACTTGAAATTAATTAATAATTTATTGTGTAATTTAAAAAAAAAATGAATGTTCAACTAATATTCAAATTAAACAACTAAATTTTGATACACTTCTCAATTTTGAAACTAAAATACTGTACGTCAGAATTTGTTGATCTTATTCTTTAAATGTTCCTAAAGAGTATCAGCATAGTTCCTAAAGTTTGCTGAAATAAGTTTTTCGTCATTTAATCTTTAGAAGGTACTTATTTATTTCATTAAATGCCGATTTTAGGTATGCTCTGAGGATTCCCCCATTAGCTGTGTATTAAATTTCATCTTATTTTTTAAAAAATTTCAAATTGGTTTAAAATTTTAATTTTGTGTATTAAGTGCTGAAAAATAATATAATCGAAAATTAGTCTTAAATTTTTAAAATGCTGTAATGCGCCAACCACCTTAAAAAAATAATAGTATGAAAATTTATTCGCGCTTTTTGAGCATTTTAATACGAATTGTTTAAAATAAAAATGTTTTTCAAAATACTTAATCATCTGATCCCTCGGAAATATTTGTGCCCTTTACACTGACAGGACACTTTTATAAAATCCCAAATAAAAACAATTATGGAGGAAACATTGTAGAACAAATTTCAACTGCATATGCCAATTTATATACTTTTTTCTTGGCAATTGGCCTTTATCTTCAGTCTTATCGAGTAGTTAAAAGTTAAAGGCAAAGTAGTTAAAAGTTAATTCCATAGGGGAGTCCACACGCCTAATCCCGTGATTGTTTCAAAATAAATTCAATAAAAAAAGTACAATCCACAAGAATACGTGATGATATACACCATTTAATATACAGGTTTCAGCAAAATTTTGTTGTAATTTTTTTTAAAAATCGGCGAAATTAAAATTACATCTATAGGGTAAAAGCCCCGTTTGTGGAACGCGATCCAATAGAAAAACAGTTTTGACATTTATATCTTAATGAAGTTATTTCTGAAAGAAACCTCTGATAACAAAAATTATTATTAATAGAATGATTATTTTTCAATTTAAATTCACCTCGCATTTAATGTTTCCTCACTTAATTTAAGAAATACATATATATATCGAAAATTTTTGTTGAATTCGTGAATTTTTATAATAGTGGATGATCATTATTCAAAACATATGAGTTATAAATTGTAACATTTTTCACCGAATTTTTAAAGTTATTAGCATAATAAAAGTATACAAATAATTTTTATTAGTCCATTTAAGAGATTAGGATAGCTAAATTATCTTTTTATACGGGTTAAATATTATTTGTAGAAGTGTTTTTAAATGAGTTCGAAGTTTTAGGGTATGTATTCCATTTTGAGAATGACCTATTATTTACCTATTTTATAAACATTTTTAATTTATTTTTGGGCCTAAAACACTTAACTAACTGTTTTTATAATTTCACTTTAATATTTTCTTTATTTCAGAACGTAAAATCAATTGAAAAATAATTAATATTGAATTAAAACTTCGAAATTTTTATTATTAAATAAAAACGTCAGACATATTAGATTTGAAACGACAGCATAACATAACTAATTAAAAATTAACAATGATAGATAGGTAAGTTAGAAAGTACACGATGTTTTTTAAAACATCCTAGATGACACTAGGTGGCGAAAATCGTATACTGTAAGTACTACGTAAACGTACTTCACAGACCGAACGCTTTGTGGCACTGCTAGCAATTTATGTTGGACACTATTTATGTTATGACACACATGGGCGCCATTTTGCATAAAAGTTTGATGATGAAAAAACCTTAATAATCTGTTCCAGTAATTTTAAAAATGATTTCCTGCAAAATCACGTTTTTTGACTTGTGTCAGTTTTCTAGAAAACCATCAATAAATACTTACATAGATACATTAAAAGATGTCGCAACTAGTCATATCAGTATGTCAAAAGATGGCACTGTATGCCATGTATGTTAAATACGTGTTTTTTTTTAGGTGCCTATGCTGATTTTTTAAAGGGTGTTAATATATTCTGCCCGTTTTTTTATACGTGTCAACAAATTATAAAACAAAACATTAATAAATCAAAATTCTTGGGTTATATTTTCTTAAAAACATATTCATTGGATTAAAAAAACTTGGTTTCATGCTTATTAAGAAAAAAAAATGGGTGTTTAATTCATTTATTAATTTTTATAAGCAAGTTTGATGAAATACCTAAAAATAGTGTTCCACAATCGGGGCTTTTACCCTACTCTTTTCAAAATAAACTTTAGATTAATAAATTATTATTCCAATCAAAAGAGTTTAAAAAAAAAATGGTCGATTTTTTGTCAATGAGCATGGCATCTAAAACAATGATTAATTCTTACAGTTTTGTTGTGTAAAAGTGAAATCAATAAAAAAAAAAAAACATATAATTATTAACACTTTGGTCGGCGTTTTCAGCATCTAAAAATAGCCAGAACAACAATAGAGGCCGATCGCGATCAGTATCACAATGTGTGCGTTGTTATCGCAAACAGGGAGCAACCGACAAGTACCCAACACGATAAACACCCTCTTTATGTGAAGATGATATCTTCATCTTCAACATCTTCATCTGTGATAATATCTGTAAACATTTATGCAGGACTTCCACGAGCAAGTATACTTGCATGCAAATATACTTTTAAGTAAAAATTAAGGCTACTTGCTCGTGTAAGCATCATTTGCATGCAAGTATACTGTTATACAAATTTACTTGCATAAGTAAAAATATTTCTACTTTTGCTGTTAAAAGTAACCCCCACTTAAATTAAAAATAGCGAAAACTGAATAAGGTGAGGAACTGTCAAATAAACTGTTTACTAATATCAAAACAATAAACAATAAAATTAATAAATTTATATGAAGAAAATGAAGATTTATGAAACGTTTGAAATAAAAAGTACTGAAATTATAAAAGAAAATACTTAACGTAAAAGCCACCATTATGGAGCGGTATCTAATACGTATCTAAAAATGTCAATAGTTTTGACATTTACATATTAATGAAGTTATTTCTGAAAGAAATGTCTGATAACAAAAATTCAGCGTGTTCGTTGCTGAGTTTTTTTGCTCAAAGTGAGCTGTTGGCGCATGCGCAAGACTTTTTTTTTATGGAATCGTACTTCATAAAAATGTTCTTGCGCATGCGCTAACAGCTCTCTTTGAGCAAAAAAACTCAGCAACGAACACGGCGATTATTATTAATAGAATGATTATTTTTCAATTTAAATTCACCTCGCATTTAAATGTTTCCTTACTTAATTAAAAAAATAAATATGTAAATGTCAAAACTGTTCCAGTATTAGATACCGTTCCATAATGGGGGCTTTTACGTTATAAGAAAATTGTACAAGAAATGAATTGAACCCTAGAGCAAATCAAAAAAACAGATTGTATCATTCCGGAGAAAATTTTTTTTGAAAAAAAAGGATCTAAACGGATTGGGATCGGGAACTGATATCGGGAATTTTTAAAATCTGTTGTATTTAATGTTTCTGTTAATAAAGTATCTTCTATACTAAAAATATATTTATAAAGTTTCTTTTACCCAAAACTGTCTTTTTCCCGAGAATTTTTTTTTTTGTTTGATATAGTTAGCAGTACTAAAGCAAGGCAGTTTTTTGACGTGATATTTTTATTATTGAATTAAAAAATCAAATTTTAAAAAATATCGTGTTTTGGCGCGTACCTACTTTCATGGTTTGTCTTGCAAGTATACTGTTATAAAAACTTGGCCACGCCCCTTAAAAACATTACTTTTATGCAAGTGTAGCTTTACAGACGGACAGCACATAAAAGTATAATTTTATATTATCATTTATTTTTTTGTAATTGTACTGAAATGCGTACATGTAACAAAAATATCTAATTGTTTGTGTTTGTCTAAATTATTTCATAAATTTATTTTAAAGTTTTTTTTCTTTAAAAATATTATCGGCCCCTGGGGAAGTTCCAGTGAAAGTGTTAAAAAATTGGTGATAATCGACTAGAATCTTAATTAAATAAATATTGCTTATAACTTCCAAGATATTAATTTTTGATGTAAGGTTTGATATACATAAACAGACCTCACAATTTTTTTATTTAAGGGGAGCAGACCTCCCTATCTTCCGCCATGTTAGCTTATATATACCTTTTTCTTAAAAACCATTAAAAATAGAGATCTAAAAGTTTTACCACTATTTCCTACATCCTTTTTCAACATTTTCTCCAAGTGATTTTTGTTTAGCTCAATTTATTTGTTCGGTAAAAATTTTTTATGAGTATAGATTTTTTTACATATAAAAGTACCCATAAAATATTTTTTAACTTTTTTGTTTTTAAATATTTTTAAAAACCAATTGGAGGGATTATGTATAATAATGCCCTACATGTGTGAGCAAAGTTTCTAGGTCCTAGCTTTAACGGTTATAAAGGGTACATTTAATAAAAAAATCACTGTTTTGGGAGAAATGGATTTATTTACAAAATAGTTTATAATCTTATCTTTAGTATTTTTCTCTTATCTAATACAAATGAAATATGTTATATATCAATAAAAAAAAAGTCAATTTAAAAAAAAATTTGAGGTCTGCTCCCCTTAACTTAAAAAACTTTTAACTTAAAAAAATATAATAAGTATAAATTTTTTGCATCGGTGATTTTGTGATCACTAAAATTACGGATGTTGAGATATACTATCACATAAAATATTAGTAAAAATTTTTATTACTATTTTTGGATTTATGCAATAAAAATTATCAGAAAAAACCAATTTTATTTACCATTCATTGGGGAAAAATCGAACATTTTTTTACTCTCTTTATAACATTTTCGTAATAAATAGATCGTAACCTAACAACATGTAAACACTCATATTGACCAAAACATGTCATAAGAGTTTATATACAATAAAAGTGGTATTTTGCAAAGTAAAGTGTTTTTATTTACTAATATCAAATATGGAATACCTAAAGTAACGCTCAAGTCTATTCAATTTAGAAATTATTTAAATAATTTGCCGTTCTGATTTTAGTCTGGGAGGAACTGTTAAGAAAATATTTGAAGAATCAAGCTTATCTCCGGCGGAGATCCAACCACGAGGTCGAATCACACGGACCAAGACGCGTGCCTTGAATGCGGCAAATGTTGAAGATCAAAAGGTAAGAAGTTTGTCATGTCAAAATTTCGAATTGTAATTACTACTAAAAATTTATCAGTTTAAAACATGAGGTTTGTTCCAACAAACACTAGAATTTCCAATCGGAGTGAAGTAGTAAAATTAAATTTAGATTATAATTCGGCGATTGGCAACTTATCCATAAAAATATCATATTTAAATAATTCACATAAAAATTTTGGAATGTTCCAATTGCAGGTAATATTGATGATAATAAATAAAAACGACTTCCTGCAAAAGAAATTAAACAAATCTATTGATAAAATAACAAAAGATCAAAGACCTAGATGTCAAAAATAAAACAAAAAAATTAGCGATCCAATGCCAATCTAACATGATTCAGTTAACGGACTGACCATCTTCAGAGATTTAGGCAAAAACAATATGTTGTGGAAAACAAAATTGTTTAGAGAGAAATTGAAAAAATCATGGAATTATGAAAATTCATACCAAAGCGGTACAAAACTACACACCATGGAGATATAGAGTAACCTTTTCCGAAACATGTTAGATTGACACTGGATTGCTGATTTTTATTTTGCTTTATTTTTGACATGTAGATCCTTGATATTTTGTTGTTTTATTTATATATTTCCTCCTATCTGTGTGTAAATACTACTATAACATCTGTGCTATTGGGACGTTTGATCTTCTCACCAAATTTCGTGAAGATTGGATGCTTCGTTCAAGAGTTATCGCGCAGACACACATATATATATATATATATATATATATATATATATATATATATGTGTGTGTGTGTGTGTGTGTGTCTGCGCGATAACTCTTGAACGAAGCATCCAGTCTTTACGAAATTTGGCATTTTTACGAAGCATCCAGTCTTTACGAAGCATCCAGTCTCACCAAATTTCGTGAAGATTGGATGCTTCGTTCAAGAGTTATCGCGCAGACACACACACACACACATATATATATATATATATATATATATATATATATATATATATATATATATATATATATATATATATATATATATATATGTGTGTGTGTGTGTGTGTGTCTGCGCGATAACTCTTGAACGAAGCATCCAGTCTTTACGAAATTTGGTGAGGTCAAACGTCCCAATAGCACAGATGATATAATAGTATTTATACACAGATAGGAGGAAATATATAAATAAAATAACAAAATATCAAGGATCTACATGTCAAAAATAAAGCAAAATAAAAATAAGCAGTTCGATATATATATATATATATATATATATATATATATATATATATATATATATATATATATATATATATATATATATATATATATAAATTTTAGTGAACCTCATTTTCGATTTCTCGAGGCCTCAAACCAAATTTCTGCCATAGTCCCGGGCTCAGGTCTTCATGACACCCGCTGTAATAAGTGTATTTCCAAAAAGGAAATTCACTTAAAACTTATTTTTTTGCCAAAAAAGCTTAAAATATCCAGTTCCGGCTATCCAACGTGTCTGGTCGATGAATTTATCCAAGCGTTTAATACTTCCAAAATGTTTACAAAGGACCCTTCGGGGTAAAGAGGGGTAAAAGTGCCTAAATGGGAAATTAAAAAACTAATAGTAGCATTAAGGGACATGCACTTAATGCTACTATTAGATTAACTTGAGTCAAACATTGAAATTAAGCAGGAGAAACTGGATCGCCCGACACGGAGCCGATCAAAACAAAAATTGAAAAAAGTTGAAATTCATCCGGCACAAAACGAAATCGTAGAACTTTCGGACTCGGACGACGAAGTACACCCATCGAAAAATAAGAATCAAATTGAAAAGATTATCAAAAAAGATTTGAATGAACCGTCCCAAAAACAGATAAATGAGGGAACAGAACATAAAGAATCAACTTATGAAGATACCGTCCAAGATCCAACCGCGCTAGGCACATCCCAAGATATTATTAAGTCATGTTCGATATAATTAAATCAATTTGAGCAAATGGAACAGTTAAATTCTACATACAATATTGCAAATGGCGCCCCAGCTGGTTCTGGTGCAGTTGAAATTGGTCAAAGTACAAATAAAAAAATCATTCGTGTCCTAGATGAAACCATGGAAACTTATTCGCCAACTCATAAGATACAACAATTTTTCAGGTTTTTTTTTTTTTTTTTTTGGCAAATAATTAAAACAGGAATTATTTAATATTAGTAAATAAAATCACTTTACTTTGCAAAATACCACTTTTATTGTATATCCACACATTTGAGAATGGTCATATACGTACATTCGCTCCCGTCAGACTATTCGAATTATTTTTATGAAGCCTAAAGTTATCTCGAAAATATTATAACTTTTTTTTAAAGTTTTCTCCGATATATTAAATTATTGTTTTGGAAAAATTTAACTAAAACTAATAATACGTAATTAAAATGGAATGTTTCAAAATTTTGTTTAATTATTTTGTTACTACAACTAGTAAACTGGCATTTCCACATTTATTTTTAACTAAGCACTAAAAAATAAACATCATTCTGTCTGAATTGAACTGTTTTTTTAATTTTTCGATATCCTCTTACAAAAAAAAAAAAAGAAAAAAAAATGGCACACTTCAAAAAAAAAAAAAAAAAAAAAATCATAAAAAGTAAAAATCGAGAATGTTACTCAAATTTTTTCACATTTCACTTTTTATTACTGGCCTTTCTTTTACAAAAGTTTTGACTAATCAAAATAAAAAATAATTATCACAAAAATTTTTATATTAAAATCTAAAACGATCATTTTGACTATATTTTATTGGTGGCAGGCTGTAATGAATTAACGAAAATCTGTTTATTGGTTTTTGATTCGGGTGTGGGCGTGTGGTCGTCATCATCTAGCGGTTCTACTTTGTAACCAATACCGTACGGTCGTAGATGATATATTAAGTATTCTAGTACGTACATTTGGTTGGGTGACACGTAATGGAAAGATATGGCATTATCGGAACAGCAATCCATACCCTTAAACAAATTGAACCCTTGTAATCAAATCATTTTATTTCATTTTCGATAAATTTTGTAAAAATCATTAAAAAATAATTATTCAATTTGCAGCGTGAAAAACTGCTCATTGTACTAATGTTACAATTTAAAAAAAAAGCAAACGTCAATGTTAGTTTTTGTAACCTCAAAACTTTGATTATATTCATAACATGTCAAAGTAAAAACAAGTATTTATTTAGATTCTGGTTGAATACTATTACTGTATATTAAAACTAATGGAAATATTTACAATAAAGTATAACTTCGCTTCAAAATCGACATGTTTGTTTACAAAATGTGACGCCGCACAGTGGTCCAATTTCCAAAAAACGCGGAAAAAAATCAAAAATTAGTTTGAGACAAAAAAATTAGTTAGGACAAAAATCAAAAATCAAAAATCTTCGGTATTGAATGTCTACAATCGAAATGTGATTGAAAGTCTACAAGCGATTTGTCATTTTGGTAGTTTCAAAACTGATGATGAGTGTCGCACGAGGGCATTCCTTCCCCTGCTTATCCGCCAATTGCCTTTGTGTTTTATTTTTAAATATTAAAAAAGGACCAAAAGGACCTTAAATAGTAAACTGGGAGGCCTTTATGAAGATATGTTTTCTTTCCAAAAAACTCCAAAATTTCTATTTTATAAATAAAAATCCAAAATTGCTACTTTATAAATAAACATTAACTTTAATAACATTTTTAAATTACTTAAATATGTATGTATTGCATTAGTTATAAAAGTAAGTTCATTTTTTTCAAATTTTTAAATTTACTATTCGCCTACTTGTCTTATAGTATAAATATAAAGCATTTTAAACATATTTAACAATACCATTGAATTCCGATGTAAAAATGGGAGAAGTGGGGGGAAAAGTAACGTGGAATTCCTAGAAGGTACTAACTGGATACTAACTCAATACATGTACAAAATTTTAGCCCTCTTAGAGAGTCTCTAGACGTGTTAGAAAAAAGGCAAAAAAATCAAGGAAATATTGGCATAAAAATCGTGGGGGTAAGGGTTAAAAGTTGAAACCTCCAAAAAGCAGTGGCTGGCTATTAACTTAACCTATACACAAAATTTCAGCCCTCTAGGTTTATTTAGGGAGATTTTGACCCGAACGAAACTGTTAAAAAACAAGAAAAATCATGTTCTTTTTGGTATAAAAATGGTGGAGGTAAGGATTAAAAGTTGAGACTCCCAAAAGGCAACTCCCTTGGCACTAACTTAATCCGAATACAAAATTTCAGCCCTCTAGGTTTATTTGGGTGACCTGTGCGAGTGGTACAACCTTCGAAAACGTCAAAAAAGCATGAAATTGTAGCTTAAAAATGGTGGGGGTGGGGGTAAAATATTAAAACCTTCAAAAAGCAGACCCTAGGTACGAACTCTATCAACATACCCTCTAAATTTCAACCCCCTAAGTTAATTCTGGAGGACTGTGAGCGCGTAAGATCCAGCAAAAATCATTCTCCCTCTACGCCCTCCAAATCATCCTAGGAAACTGAATTTTGGATATGTTGTAGGTAATTGACCGAAACATTATTTCCAATCGGTTTAGAAAAGACGGTACAATGGACTGTCGGTTTGCAATGAAATGCAGTGGTGTCTCCTCTACGGTATTACGGGGTAATAAGTTCAAAATTACAAACTTAACTTTTCTCAATTTTGTCTGCGTTTTTTGGAAATTGGACCACTGTGCGTCGTTTTAAAGTAATAGAGCGTTTTTTAAATTTTTGCAAATTAAACATATATTTAATAATAACCCACAGAATTATTTTATTTTTAACACAAATTTCAAACACAGTCAAGTACCCTATTGTACTATTGACAACCATCAGTGTCAGCAGTATCTATTGGCAGTAGTAAAAAGTTTTTTAAATAATTATTAAAAATGTTATTTCTCCGCCAAATTTTTAAATAATTATTAAAAATGTTATTTATATATTTCAGTTGAAATAACATTTTTAATATTTATTTAAATAAATAAAATAATTGTTGCCTTGAGTGAGATTCGATGCAAGATTTCGGTGTATTAGCCCAATGCTTTACCGATATGGCGGCCAATCGTCCCGAATTCTGCAGGTCAGTCCCGGAAAAGCAGCTACTGTCCTGCAATTTTTGTTCAAATAGTCCGGAAATGAGTCTAAAGCGTCCCGGAAGTCCCGCATTCAGTAGATTGTAAATAAAAAAAAAAAAATTAAT
This sequence comes from Brachynemurus nebulosus, assembly GCA_035578155.1. Lineage (NCBI taxonomy): Eukaryota > Metazoa > Arthropoda > Insecta > Neuroptera > Myrmeleontidae > Brachynemurus > Brachynemurus nebulosus. The sequence continues at coordinate 17,615,649 of JAPWDM010000001.1, read as the reverse complement.
TGACAAGTAAAGGTCCCAAGGTTCCAAACTTACCGATTTTTATGAAATTTGAATATGTTGTAGAACAGTGTTTCTCAACCTTTCTTCAGTCATGGCCCGGTAAAATCTCAGATAATTTTGTGCGGACCGGTCACATTTATAATCACATAATAATTATCTGTTTTTTAAATTACATTTATATTTAATATGAAATGCCGTTTTCCGACCACTTCGTCTACCATGTAATTCAGATAAATATCGACACTTTCTTAAGCATTAGAAAAATATTTAAAATCCGTTCTAAATAGAACTCTTGTAGCTTGGAGTCATTTCCACCGTTTGTTGGAATAACATTAGGCCATGTCGTATGAAATGTCGTTTTCCGACCACTTGCTCAATCATGTAATTTAGATAAATATTGACACTTTTAAGCATTAAAAAAATATTTAAATGCCGTTCTTTAATTTTAAATAGTATTATTATATACTGAAATCATTTCCGCCATTAGCTGAAATAACATTTGGTCGTGTAATATGAAATGTCGCTTTCCGACCACTTGGCCAACCATGTAATTCGGATAAATATATCGACACTTTCTTAAGCATTAGCCAATTGAAGACCGTCCGGCACAAAGGCTGTAAGTGCCATAATTTACAAAATTGCGTTTATTAGTGGAAAATGTTGTAAGTACCATCACCAATAATATGTTAAAATGAAAGTCCTAAGTTTGTTACTTCAATAGTTATAGTCTTATAAAAATTGCATTTCAAGTAAGTACACAGTCCAATTTCATGCATATATACTAATTGTACTTCCACCATATTTGAATTTTTAAACTAATAAATCCTTTAAATTAATGATACTACACTATATCATTGTAATTTTTTTATACAATTTGTTAAGAATACAGTTGATCCTTTTTTTGTGCGGTGGATAGGGACCGCATAAAAAAAATCAAAAAAAAAAAAAAAAAAAAATATTCAAAAATATCATAAATAGCTATAAAAAGTATAGTTCGATCCAGATTGTACAAAAAAAACTTTTTTTATGCGGTTGGTCGGGACCACATAAAAAAGTTTCATCGAAAAAACATAACTCAGAACGCGCAAAACTTAGAAATTTCCTTAGAAGTTGCTTCTATAAACAAGATAAAGTATGAATTTACATTTTACATGTAGAAACATTTTATTTATATTTTATAATATGAGCCGTTTATTTTGAAAGTGGGACAAGTCCATATTTTGTTATTGCGAGATATTTAAAGGTTTGCGTTTCAATAAATTTAAAAATATTGGTAAGTGTTAATAGACATATTTTTTGTATTTTGTGTTATTAGATAATGTAAGTTTATAATCCAATAGTGATTATAGTTCTGGCTAAAAAAAAATAGTGGTTTTATTATAACTAAATGGACTTGCCTCACTTTCAAAATTAATGAATTATTGCAATCGTTAATTTAAATAGATAATATTTTAGTTTTATCATTTAAAAAAAAAAAAAAAAACATCATAAAAACTTTTCACACGGCAGTTCAACTTCAGAAGCAAGTACTGTGACCTTATTACCCCCTGCCAGTGCCTTAGTAGTAGAAATGAGAGCGTATGAAAATAAGTATGTACTTTAAAAGGGCGACTCATCCCCTTTGCAGTGTTGCTTAAAATGAATTTTGAAAATTAATTCTAATTGTTTTAAACTATTTTCCTTGTAGAAGTTTTTAATTACTCAAATAGTACGATTATATCGACACAGTCACCTCCGTAGTTAACTACCCCTGGATTTAATATTAGGAAATTGAGTAAAAACAGGTCGATTAGATTTTTTTACGTACATTTGAAATCTGTAAATAAAACTTTATTATATTTTATCTTTTACCCCTTTTCGCAAAATTACCCCCAAATTTTAAACCTAAACTACCCCTGCTGGTGTAATTTAAGCAAATTACATATCAATATATAGCTTTTTAAAAAAGAGCAATATGCCTAATTTAAGCTTTTGCTCTATTTCTTACCGTTTTCGAGATATTTGAAAAATTACATTTTCATCCCAATTTTTGAAGGACGATTTCACCCCTTCAAACCGCTTTTCCGCAGATAAAAAAAATACTTGTTACTTATTTTTTAGTGTTCTACAACATACTTAAGTTTCATCAAAATCAATAGGTCTAGTTTCGGAAATTTTACTTGTAAGATGGACTTGCACCACTATCAAAATAAACATATTTACAATACTGTTAAGAGCTAAAACTTCAATCTTCCAAATATTAGGCTTCTGAATTTTTTTGACTATAAATTGTTGACAGATAAAAAGATCATACTAATTCTTATCTGTAACTACCATTATCTTCATTTTTTTCAAAAATGGACTTGCCCCACTTACAAAATAAACGGCTCATATTATGAAAATTTTGAAAAATACATTTGTAACAAAATTAAATGATGCAATAACTTATCTTCTTATGCAATGTATTGATTAAATGCTTAAAAGCCGTTAAAAAGTATTTTTATCAAAGGAAGTTATTATATATGATGGCCACAGACTTTTGAAGATCAAATTCCCTGACTTTTCCAGGTTTTCCAGAAATTTTATTAAAAAATTCCCTGACTATTTTGTGAAAAATGCCACCCCTACTTTATTCCAAAAAAGCTAAAAAAAATTTCTGACGTAAAAAAGTAAATGACAAGCCAAAAAAAAAAAAAGAAATACACGCCAATTTTTAAATCTAATCTCAAAACAAGTGAAAAATTGATTGAAGTTTTCTCCCTAAATATAAAAATCAATTTTTTCCAGTCTTCTGGTAAAATTCCCTGACTTTTCCAGAAAGTAAAAATTCCCTGACATTTCCAGGTTTTCCAGTAATGTGGCCACCATGTTATAGTAAATGCTTAAGTTTCTTACTGCCTCTTGATTTTGATTTATATTATACATTTTAATGGCCATTTTTTTTAAAAACCGTAAAAAAAATCGCACAAAAAGGACCGCATATTAAAGAGTTCAGCTGTAAATCCAAATTTTTGTTTTCCTTTTCGACAAAATTTTTCACATTTCATTTAGTTTTATTGATTTCCCGACAATATCAAAATTGGTACTTTCAGCCTTTGTGCCGGACGGTCTTCGATCGTTTAAAAGATATTTTTAATTTAGACCGAATTTTTGTAGCCTGGAATCATTTCCGCCATTAGTTGGTATAACATTAGGTCGTGTTATGATTTATCGTTTTCCGACCATTTGATTGACTATATGACCTCGCCAAGTTAACCCCGCGTTTTCTCTTTTTCAGACAAAAAAAATTGTGTCGTATTGTGGTCCGGCCTCGAGACCTTTACTTGTCAGTGTCATTAACTGCATTTTTGAAAAATTTTTTTGGAATTTTTCACAATAATACACGAATGAAAATAACGTCCAAAATTGCTGTATTGTCCCGCACTGACTAGTGAAAAAGTTGGCCACCTTATTTACCGACGTTGTCACCATTAAAGAAATTCAATAATACCATTAACGTGAATATAAACTACAGTCTAAAAATTTTTGACAATTTTTTTTGGAAATTAGAAGCTGCCACGAGAAATTCTGTTAACTCAAGGGATCTAATACTTTCATATATACTGAACGAAATCCGTGATTTCTAAATTATATACTCTCCTTGCTAATATAAAATATTTTTGACCTACCTGTTTACTTTCATAATAAGTATATTTCCAAAACCAAAAATTTGGATCAATTGGGACTGGTATTAAATGATGTTCGGGTACAAACGGAAAGAATCGACCGCGTCCAAATGGATCTCGTGAATCACCGGCAACAACACCAACCCGTTCCAAACATTTCCCTGTAAACAAAAAATCATAATTAATCCTTTTTGGATTAAAATTTTAAAGGGTTAAATGTTATTTTACCCATTTCAACATCCTCAGCGCCGGCATGGTCTTGACGACAATGTTTTGGATTTGGTAATGCTTGTTCAACAAACCGTTGTAACGCTTCTTTACTTAACACGTAGCCAGCGCCTCCGCTCATGTATCCCTGTTTTACGAACGGTTTAAAACGACATCCAAAATAGATGGGTTGTGTGGGTTTATACGAGTGTAACATATATCGTAAATTTTCTACAACAACGTACCTAAAAAGGGGTATAAGGAGAGTTATGATTATTACGATCGAAATCCATTACTGAAATTTGGATAATTAAAGTTCAGCCTTACTTAATAAAGTGTTCCGTAAAATAAAGAATCGTTAGAAACATAAAATGTAGTGTAGGTTCAAATAATATTACTCTACACCCAAAAACAAGCATTTACCCGGGGCTTCGCCCGCGTGGTTTTTGAAATTATGACGTCTAGTTAAAACGGATAAAGGTTCATTCATATCTACAGATACTGAACGTCACATACACGTATCGTGGCAGACACGACATTTTCAAAAGTATTCATTCAAAATTTAAAGGAATAAAAGATCATTCAAAATTTAAAGGAATAAAAGATCATTCAAAATTTAAAGGAATGAAAGTATCGATTCAAAATTTAAAGGAATAAAAGATTCCAATAGTATTTTTTTATCAAATGCCGGCGTCACTGTGAAAAGTAAAATTAATGAAAATAATAGGTAAGATACATGTATAAATTTTGTATTAGTAGTATTCTATAAACGCAATTGATATTTATAAAAAAATATTTATAACATTAGTAGTCTTCATAATCTTTGTTAAATATGCTATAACATGTTAAATGTGTTATTTCGAAGAAAAAAAATTAACAAATCGAGAAAAAATTGATGAAATTCGACAATAACAAATAACAAGACCAAGAGCATGTTATTTGTTAAGTTGAAATCGAGAACTGGTAGAAAACTATAAAAAAACTGTCAAATATGTAATAATTAACGCAAATACGTCGTTCATGATTTTTATCTATTTCGAAGAATAACATAAATAACATTTAACAAGTTTAACAAATTTAACAAAGATTTTGAAGACTACTATTTTTTTAGAGAGAGGGGAAGCTATTGACAATATGATATTTTAGAATGAATACGTAGACTTAAAAATAGTATTTGAATTTTTTATTTGATTTTAAATTCTGCATCAAAAAAAAAAGCAGCCACTAGAACCCTTGTGGTCACTTTTTTAATTTCTAAGCATCTTTTTAAGGGTAAGTTCCCCACTTATAAGTGATAATTTTCCCACTTAAAATACCAGCAAATTTGACACATGTGCCTTACTTATACCCTTCCAAGGGTACGCATTATGTGGCTAATTCCCAAATTATGAGCCAAACTATAAATAAAGCTGTCAAATTTCTTATTTATTTATTTATTTATTTTATTTATTTATTTATTTATTTATTTATTTTTTTGATTGATTTAGTATTAAAACAAATAAAAATGACGATAAAGGTTTATGCATATATTTAATTTTCATTAAAAAATATTAAAAACTTAATTTTTTATTTGAGTCGCCTATTTCCAAAAGTTGCTAAATACATATTTTTAAATTTTTCTGTTTTTGAGACTACTAGGTGCTGATAAGGTATAGGTATATATTTTATATGCATTTTAACTAACAAATTTTAATAAAATCATATAAAAAAACGCCGTGAGCAGCGGAGCCCCATCACGGAAGTCGAATTTTTCCTCTCATCTTCGGTATTGAGTGTTTACAAGCGAAATGTAATTGAAAGTCCACAAGCGATTTGTCATTTTGGTGGTTTCAAAACTGATGATGAGTGTCCGGTTGATCGGGGCTTTAAAAAAAGGTTTTAAGTTTTTAAGGGCTGAATCTCAGTAAATTTCAATTTTGTGCCGATAGCAGTTAACAGGGAAAAAGCCAACACAATTCGTACGAGGGCATTCCTACCCATGCTTATCCGCCAATTGCCTTTGTGTTTTATTTTTAAATATTAAAAAAGGAACTTAAATAGTAAACTGGAGGGCTTTTATGAAGATATTTTTTCTTTCCAAAAAAATCCAAAATTTCTATTTTATAAATAATAAAAATCCAAAATTCCTAATTTATAAATAAACAGTGACTTTAAAACATTTTTAAATGACTTAATATGTATGTATTTCATTTGTTAAAAAATTATATTTACTTTTTTTAAATTTTTAAAAATTACTATTCGCCTACTTGTATTTAGAATAAAAATAATGCATTTAAAACACATTTAACAATAGCATTCAATTCCGATGTAAAAATGGGAGAAGTGGGGGGAAAAGTAATGTGGACTCCCTAAAAGGTACTAGCTGGATACTAACTGAATACACGTACAAAATTTCAGCCCTCTAGGTTTCCTTAGAGAGTCTCTAGACGTGTTAGAAAACAAGCAAAAAAATTAAGGAAATATTGGCGTAAAAATCGTGGGGGTAAGGGTTAAAAGTTGAAACCTCCAAAAAACAGTGTCTGGCTATTAGCTTAACCTGTATAGAACATTTCAGCCCTCTAGGTTTATTTGGGGAGATTTTGACCCGAACGAAATTGTTAAAAAACAAGAAAAAATCATGTTCTTTTGGGTATAAAAATGGTGGGGGTAGGAGTTAAAAGTCGAGACCCCCAAAAGGCACCCCCTTGATACTAACTCAATCCGAATACAAAATTTCAACCCTCTAGGTTTATTCGGGTGACCTGTGTGAGTGGTACAAACTTCGAAAACGTCAAAAAAGCATGAAATTGTAGCTTAAAAATGAGGGGGGTGGGGGTAAAATATTAAAACCTTCAAAAAGCACAACCTAGGTATGAACTCTATCAACACACCAAATTTCAACCCTCTACGTTAATTCTGGGGGGCTGGGGGCGTGTTAGATCCAGCGAAAATCGTTTTTTTCCCCCCTACTCCCTCCAAATCATCCTAGGAAACTAAATTTTGGATATATTATAGATAATTGACCGAAACATTATTTCCAACTGGTTTGGAAAATTTTTATTGCTTTCCGCCCCCCACCACCCCCTTAAAGGTTGAGTCGGATCCAAAATTTGACCCCACTTTGATAGTATTGTTGTGCATCGGAATGAGCCCTACTTACCAAATTTGAGCTCTTAACTTCATAGGGGGGCCTTATGCATATTAAAAGGTAGTGGGAAAATATATATATATATATAATATATATATATATATATATATATATATATATATATATATATATATATATATATATATATATATATATATATATATATATATCAGACATTTTTTTCTACATATTCGTGTTCTACGGGTCCGAAAAACAACTGAGGTTTATATAGAAAAATATGTTTCTTTTAGTGTATCTAAATATACCTACATATTAGCTGAAATATACGAAATTTTGATAAAAACCGTTAGCGGTTATTGTTAGTTTCCACTGCATTAATGTCTTACTTTGTTATTAAAATTAACGGCTTTGCAATAAGATTTTTTAAATATTATTGCTATAGGATTCAAGTATTAAAGATGCGAATTTTAAGATATTGAGCCAGTTTCAATTTAAGATTATTGGGAAGGTAAGAAGTTCTTAAAAAAACTTAGAAATGAACTTCACAACAATCTTTAAAATATGTCGTTAGCTTTTATATATAAAAAGTGATCATAAATAAGTCATATTTTGTTTTTTCTTTTTTTAAAGAAATTTTTAGATTTTGTAATAATAAAAATTGCCATTCAATAAAAAGATTGTTATTTTTATTTCAAAACCTACTAAATTTCAATTAATTATCAAAACTTGCTAACTACAAGTCATTTTTATTAGGAACTCTATAAAATTTTATTATTTATTTTTCAAAATTTGCTAATTAATATATAAGCCGTTTATCTTCGCAAATTTCTAAAAAACTTTCCTCATTTATATTTAGTGACTGAAATACAGTTTTTTGCATTTACTCAAAATTTTATCTGAATGTATTTAGCAACTTTTGGAAATAGGCGACTCATTTACAGGAAATTTAGGTTATGTTAATATGATTTTACTACTCCTCTTAGAAATTATATTATTTAGTAATAAATAAATATGATAATAAAATTAAATTGTTTGTTTTTCTTTCTAGTATTTCCTTTTGCCGAAATTTAAAAAAAGAAAGGAAATGGGTTATTTACTTACTAAACGCAATGCTTAATATATTAAATTTTAATATTTTTTAACGAAAATTAAACGTGTCTGACAATTTTTATCTACTTTTTTACTTGTTTTACTTGGAAATCAATCAAGGAAAAGAAAAAACTTTACGGAATTTCGTTGGCACAAAGTTTGGGAAATTGCCCACTATGTACTTCAAGACATGAGAAATTCAAGTCTCTAGAGTCTAGACTAGATTACTGCCTTAAGTTCCGTTAGGTTTAGGTAGTGTGATTCATAACGTTGAATCACATTAATACGTACGTATCATCGTCAGCTTTCAAAAACCAGTCGGCATCTTTCATATGATGCTGATAAATATATCTAAAAGCTTCTTTGGTTTTAGCCCATAAATAGTCGCGGCCCTCCTGTACAGGTAACTGAATCGCCGGCAAACTATCATCTAAAAAAATTCTATGATTTAACCAAAATATTCTTCAAAATATTTTCTTGAATCATACCTTTTTCTGAACTCATAAACAGCAAAACATTACAACGTTTACCCCACGTTGCCTTAACATGTTTCGCTTTCTTCACATGATTTTTTGGTGACGTCATAACCCAACAGAGGACCCGTACTTTTTTCGCTAATTTATCAGCTACGGACGAATCTTCCAAGCCGTCATGGTGATGACCGCCAACATCGATTTCGGGGCCGGCCACATTATCCATTTCCATGTGATAGTGTGGATCACTTGCCGACAATCTACAATTATTAAAAAAAAAATTACAATCAAGAAATCTCTAAACGGGGTATTTTTCCTAAAAGGAAATTTTTTTAAGGGTGGATTCGTCACTTATAAATGAAATACGTACACCACAAATCCAATTTTACGTAGTGGTCGGTGCAAATTTAAGGGGAAGTACGTAAAATCGGAAGATCAGGGGCGTCAATAAACTTTTGTTTCGGGGGTTGGTAAATATTATTTATCTGAATTTATTTAAAACAAAATTATCTTAAGAGACAATTTACACCTAAAATTCGGTTGTGTAGACAAAGGAAATCGAATGTTATACTAATGAATATGAGTGACAACTTTTAGAAAACTGTCGAAAAATCAACTTCACTATCGGATTCATCGGCGTAAAAGACGCCAAATAGCGGAAGCTGAGAAAAATTCTAGAATATTCTACTCGTGAACTAGCAAAGATACCAAAAAACAAATTTCACTATTGAATTCGGCACTAAAAATTAGATTAAGCAGCGCATTTTGACAAAAATTCTAGAATGTTCTATTCGTCAACTAACAAAGATATCGAAAAATCAATTGCATCATTTAATTGGTCATCGAATAAGAGACGGAATAGCACATTTTGATAAATGTTCTAGAATATTCTATTCGTCAAATAGCAACAATTGTGTCAAAATGGGACATTTGGTTTACATTAGTTTAATTTCGGTTGGACAATTAAGTGGTGCAGTAGATTTTCCAATATCTTAGTTAGTTGACAAATAGAATATTCTAGAACATTTCTCAACATGTGTTATTTGGTCTCTTTTTTGGTAGCCAATTCAATGGCGACGTCTGTTTTTGAATATTTTTTCTAGCTGACGAATAGAAAATTCCAGAACATTTGTCAAAACGTGTAATTTGACCTCTTTTTCAATGGACAGTTAAATGGTACAATTGATTTTTCAATATCTTTGCTAGTTGACAAATAGAACATTCTAGAATTTTTGTCAAACTACACTGTTTGATCTCCTTTTTAATGACCAATTCAACGGTGAAGTCTGTTTTTTGATATCTCTGCTAGTTGACGATTAGAATATTCTAGAATTTTACGTTACTCATTTTACATATTACGTATACAGAATATATGCATATATATCTGCAGTGAAATTTTAAAATTTTTAAAGGCTACGAGACCCTCAGACAATATTACCTACGGTCCTGACTCTGGCTTGGTATATAAATTTTCACCAACACAGACAAACAACAATATATCTGTGAGAGGAGAACCCCACTAAATCGCTGACGTCACTACGAAAAATCGGAGTACGTACCATTGGATGGTCAATGTAATTTCGGAATTACGAAATTCGTTCATTTTTAAATATGTATTGAGTTAGCTCCGGTTAGCACAGATTAACGTGATTTTACACGAACGTTTCCAATTTCTAAGAAAATCGAAAAAATGAGACCAGTTTGTCTCTAAAGCATAAGTTACTGTAAAAAAAAAGTTTGATAAATTATTGAAAATATAAAAAAAGATTAACAAAATATCAGAATGATTGATTTATAAGGGTACAAGACTCGAGAGATACTAAAAATAGCTGACGATAACAAAAATGCACATTTGACGTCATACTTGGGATTATATTACGTCGACTAACTCCCACTCATCCCTTAGGATTTGAAATATTTCGTATTCGTACATATATTTTTCTGGAGTGTATTTGTGGCATTTTTGAGGCGTATGTAATTTTAACCTGGTATGCATACTAGTAGTCCGAGAGCCCACCCTATATAAATCGTATGTATAAGATACATTAATTACTTTTTGTGCGTAAGTAGTACTACTACAGACCTACACGTAACAGAAGTCACCATTTATTTAAGCCAGATTTTCCCACATCACAGAATATGACGTCATTGCTGATTACGATTTCTAATTTTTACTTAATTCAATAAATTACATGGATGAAATCTATATCAAAATGTAGGTTTCAATGTACACAATGAGTTTATACTGAGGTGCCAGGCTTAATTAGCGCGCAACTCCGGCTGCAGATTAATTAAGCCTGATATCCCACTACAACCTCATTGTATGCGTTGAAATTTACATTTGCCGTAAATTTCATCCATGCTTTTCATGACTTAAGTAAATATTAAAAATCACTACCAGAAATGACGTCATATCTACGACGCGGGCAAAATTAGCTTAAATAAATGATGGCTCCTTTTGAGTCTGTAGCAGTATTACCAGTGGCGTAGCGTGCCTTGAAGGGGCCCTGTATCAAAACTAGTTGGGAGCCCAAATGGAGGGTAAAGATTTCTCACAAAAGAATCAAAAATGCTTGCATTAAATTAAAATAAATATTTATTGATTATAAGTTATCGCTTCCTCCTAGAAATTGAGCTAGCCAAACAATTCAAATTAAATATACACTTTTCTTGCCTTTTTTCGGCAAATTGATTTATTAAATCATCTATAGCTGAAGACGGTTTCAGTTTTTTTTTAAATTTCTGCCTCTATAGACAATAGTGACAAGTCTGATAGCCGTTCCCGCCCCATCGAAGTCCTTAGGTAATTTTTTATCAGTTTTAATTTTGAAAAACTGCTTTCAGCTCTTACGGTTGTAACTGGAAGGGTCAAGAATAGAAAGCATGCTGTTATTACCTCCGGAAAACTGGATGCAAGGCTATTGAATTTTATCAGCAATAATTCCATAAGCTCCTTAATGGAATGAATTTTTTGAATTACAGATTTTAAGCATGTTTTCAGAGCAATTAATTGTTCATAAAGATTAACTGAGATACTTTTAATTTCAAATGTTATCGAGTGCCTGTGAAACATTATTAGTGTATGGCGGATTTTTATCCGTATTTTTAAACGTATACCAATATTCATATGTTCACTCAATGTCCAGCTTTGGCTGATACTTGAACACTCGATGTACTTTGGCAAAATGGCCAATTCATTATGTTAATTAAAAATGACATAGTGTTTGAAAAATTACCAAACTGGATCGGCTGGGACTCGAACCCGGATCTCTTGGTTACCAGCCAAGCGCCTTACCAACTAGGCCACCGATCACTTGTTCGAGTGCCACTCCAATTCAGTAATCAATCAAACACAACCTCTCTCTAATGCGAGACGCAGTTTTATACTTTTAATTTCAAATTTAATTTTTAATTAACTGAGATGTCTTTACTGTATTTGGCCGACAGTTTTCCGGAAGCGTTTTCTATCACTTCGTTTGAAGAAGATAGGAGTTTCTCCGGTAGTAATACTTCGAACATATTACTCAGGTCACAAAGGCTCTGAAATCTGTTTGAGAAATTAATATATCTAAACAGCAATAGTATACATTGACTTTGAAATATGATTCCGGGTCTGAAATTCTCTCGTATGACAGTCTTTTTGTATGTTTTTTTTTTTTTTCGGGAAGCACGAGATTAAGTGACATTGTGGATAACATTTTACTAATTTTTGTTTACACACATTTACATACATTTTTGTTAGGGATCTCTGTAGCCCGGGGGCCCCGTATCATTGATACGGTTGATACGGCGGTAGCTACGCCCCTGAGTATTACTCACACACAAAAAATCGTTCATGTATCTTATACATAGGTTTTTTATACGGCGGGCTTTCAGACTATACGTATATCAACTGTATATATAACTATTAAAACACTTTTCTGCGTATAGTATATTTTGACAAGAATAATTGTGTCTTTAAAATGACAGTGATTATCTGTTCAAAATATCTGTATATTCTTCAAGTAAAAATAGTATAATTATTTATTAGCAGTTTTTAAGGTGAATCGATCAGTACTGACAAATTTGTGACAAATGAATTACTAAGTCTATTTTTTTCTCTATAAATAAATATAATTTATGTGGAGAAAAATACGTTAAATTTTATAATACATGTAACAGTATTAATATTTGATTATTGTTCAATCTTCTAATTTTAATAATTTTAAAAGTAATGAATTTGATTCTAGTAATGACGTGTACGCACACATAATAACTAACACGTACACAAATATATTATGGGTGTATTAGTATAAAATGACATTTTTATAGTTTTTTTCTATTTACTACAATAACTAAACGTCCAATATAAAAAACAAAATAGTTTTTTAACGATTCAAAAACATAAAATAATTTTTAGTTTTTTAAATCTTAAAGTTGGTTTTTAATGACACAACTTACTTAAATACATACCACTGATTCACCTTTAATCGGCATTTACTCGTACGTTAAAAATTCTAACTTTGAAAATTTATTTCTTCTAAACTACACGTCAGAAATTATTCAAAATAGTGTCAGTGAATGCATCATAACTTTCTCTATAATATACTAAAATTTCAAATTCCAAACTTGGAAAATTTCAAGTGATCGATTAACTTTAAATGAAAATGACAAAGTAAAATTACCAGAGAATATCTGTGCCTTGGCTTACAGTCTACATAATATAATCAAAAATAAAATGACGATTTTCATTAACTAAAATGAAAATCGTCATTTTATTTTTGACTATATTATTATGTAGACTGTAAGTCAAGGCAAAGATATTCTTGCCAAACTGTTACATCTCTAAAGAAATTTTCATTCTTGAATTCTTGTACATATGTAAATGAATAATAATGATCATTAACAGTTGTAATTAACAGTTACAGTACAATAAATACAGTAAATAGGGTTAGTTTATGTTATTAATTTACATTAATTAAAAAATCGAAGCATGAAAAATTACATAAAAGACCTTGGTTTTATTTTACCTTAACATATGTGTAAATATTTAAAAAATTTCAATTATAATGATCTCAGAAATTTTTATACTAATTACTTAAATGCGTAAATGCATATCAACTATTTTTATATAACGCGTTGTTATAAGTTGCATATTACACACATGAGCGAAAAAGTTATATAAAAGAGCCGCGCAGCAGCGAGTGCGTAATATGTAGGGTTACCAACTGTCCCGATTTAATCGGGATGTCCCGATTTTAGGCGTATGTGTCCCGCGTCCCGACCACAGTAGTGGCGGGATGCTAATTGTCCCGATTTTTAACATTTACAATTTTCTTAAATTTTTAGTCTGGCCAGTCTCGCTATTGTTGTTTCCAAATTATCGCGCTTGCATGTCATGACGGCCAAGGAAATAAGTACATATAGGGTAACTTCAAAAATGTAAACTTTACCGCATCGATGCAGCATCATGACTTTTCTAATGCGTCTAATACTACATGATGCGCTGCTGATGCTCTCTTGAAATTTGATACACATTAGATGTTTTTGAACGGGATATTGGCATCATTTAGCCTCTGATTTGGCTATTGATAAGACAGATAATGTAGCATGATAGACTATAGATAATATAGCAATAAAGTCCTTTTATAGGTGTAGTATCTTTGAATTTCAATTTGAACTTACTTGAAATTGAAAATATTGAATAAAAAATATTACATACCTATTTTGAGTGCAAGATGTATTCAAATAGTTTAAACAATTTTAATCAAAGGTAAATACATTCATCTTTTTCAACAATTAGTTTTTCGGAATTATTCCTGTTGGTGTTAATACCTACATAATATGGCAAGTAGTTATAATTCTACATTATACATAAGACATGCATCTTGGACACGCATCACCAAATTTCTTGATGCATTGTTTTGACGCATCAAATGCAAAAATGAACTTTTGATTTTTCGTTGTGATGCGTCTGATGCGTTTTTGAACTTTTGACTCTGCCTCTTACAAGCAGTGATGCATTTTTGAAGTTAGCCTTATTTTTTGTACCTACTGATAAAATGTACTCTGTCTACTGATTTATAATTCATACAGCTTACAGTGTTGCCAGATTCGCTCATTAAAATCCCTCCAAAAAATGGGAGAAATTATTTGACGTACATGAAATACGTCAATGCCCGGTCAACTTTATGAAAAATGTTTTTCTCCAAAAATGAAACAGTTGATAAGCCAAAAAAAAAAAAAAAAAAAATTAGAAATCTAAAAATTAAAAAACTTGACTTTTAATTTAATAAAGTAAAATAAAGAAATATTATTGTAATACTATCTTCAAAAAATTGTTTTGTTTAAAGGTTTGTAAGATCATGGTTTAAATAATGTAGCTGTTAGTAACAAATAATAAAAATAAAAAGAATATTTTTTCTACTGGCTGATTAAAAACTTTTTTTTAACAGTCCCGATTTTACTTGTCCCGTCCAGATTTTTTTCCCATTAAATCCCGAAATATTCATTGCTAGAGTTGGTAACCCTAGTAATATACCCTACAATCGAGTTACGTACTATGCTTTATCTACGACTAACATAAAATTGTTTTTATATTGTAAATGTGTAAACAGGTTTTAATATACATAATATACAATATATAAATTAATAAAAAGTGCAGTAAGTTGTGGTACTTTACACACAGGCGTGTGTAAAGTACATTTTCTACAGCTGTATGTAAAAAATAGCCTACTTAGATAGTATTTTGTACAATAAATAAGCAATTTCATGGTAATCGTATATAAAATTTATTATAATTATTGTTTGAATTATGAATTTTTTGTCAAAATGATGGTTGATAACACATCTAGACACCATTAAAATCATTATTATGTTTAATTTAAATTCTAAAGGTTCGGTAATTTTTTCATAAAAGGTACCACAAAAATGTATAATAAATTGCTGCATAGTGGATGACGCCCTTCGCTCGTCCTAATAACGTAAGTTTCTATATCATTTGAAATCACTTGCACATACATACGTTTTCATTTAAAAAATAAACAAACTATAAGTTTGTATCATAGCTCGAAAACCATAAAAGTTATAAATCTCTTGACTTTAGCAATCGGTTGTTCCCATTGATACATATCTACAACTCTTATTGGGACAATTTTTTTTATTTAATCAACAGTCTGGCAGTAAAAAAAAATGGGAAACTCTTAAAAAAAACTCACCATTTATGCAACTTTTTGCAACACGTTAATTTTTTATTCATTTCTGCAACACTTATAGATTGTTTTGTGTCTATTTAATTGTCTATCTAAACTTTCTTCGAAAAAAAAAACTAGTTTTATAGAAATGATTTCATGAAAACTGTTGTTACTTTCCTGGCTACTAATATGGTCCTGTTTATTGAATAACAGACAGCATGATTATAATATTAAGAGCGAAACTGTGGGTTATTATTGTAACAGACAGCATATTATGTTTTCATATCACACCTAGCGTATGGTTTCTGGCTACTATAAAAATTTCATCAATAATTTCGTTGTAACTTAAAAAAATTTAAATATTCGGCGTGTTCGTTGCTGAGTTTTTCTGCTCAAAGTGAGCTGTTAGCGTATGCGCAAGAACATTTTTATGAAGTACGAAATACTTGTGTATTCCATAAAAAAAGTTCTTGCGCATGCGCTAACAGCTCATTTTGAGCAGAAAAACTCAGTAACGAACACGTAGATTGTTTTGAAGTGACATGAGAAGTGATATTTTTTTATTCAGCTGATTGCTAAATAAAAAAAATTGCTTTCTTGCCTTGTCTTGTAGACGGTGACCAGGGATGATAACATTTTTAGAATACCAATATCTATCTAATTTTACTGTGTTTGACTATGAATATAAAAATAATTTCTAATGCTACATATGTATATAGTTTCAATGGTATGATCAATTTCGTAACACAGATATATGTAAATAGTTTTTAAAAATTATTTTTAATTTTAATTGGTAATAAATTATTTAAGTTAAAAATGAAAATATCAGTAACTATGTTATTAGGTCAAATTTATTGATGTAATTTTAATAATACCCCTGTTGCAACATTCTGCATAACATAGCGAATTCTCAATTACAAAAATTATTTTTTCTCGTAAACCTACTTACATAGAATAATGGTCATATATGCGATAAACATATGCGATTTTTCCCGCTCTTTGCGACGGTGTAAAAAAAAAAATTGAAAAATTTTTAAATTTTGGTAAATTTGTTAGGTTTTGGGTATTTGATGTGTCTGGCTAAATAATTCATCGAATGGTTTAAGGCTTCCAATGTTTTCACTAAAATTCGTAAAAAAGGATGTTTCGGTCGAGAGTTATCTCATAAATTTTAGTGAACGTCATTCTAGTTTCTAGGCATCTTAAAACAAATTCTGGGCTCTAGTCGTGTCATGACAGTGACTGTAATAGCTGAATTTTCGATTCGAAAATTCGCTAAAAAACAAAAAACAGAACTGATGAAACGAATCAAATTCATGGGCTTATTTTCGAACTATTAGAGCAAATGTCGACAACGTGGTTTTTTTGGCTACGGATCAAAATCATATCAAAATATGACTATATTAAGAAGACAGCTTAGGTCAGTAGGGTACCGAGGGGTAATGAGAGCTAGCGGGTAATGGGAGTGGTTCAAAAGTACACGCTTTTAAGGGTACATTCCCACTGCGCGCTATACGATGCTAGGCTTTGCTATGCGACGCAATGCTATGAAAACATGCAAGAACATATTTGAATGTGCACATTGCGCGCTATGGACAGCGATGCGATGCTATGCTAGTTAGTAGCAGCTTTTATACGCAACAATTCAGTATGTTTGATTTTATCGCCTGAACTCGCCAGTATTGTGCTATTCAGTCATCAGTGATGGGTGTAGTAAAACTTACTGAAGTCATTCGATGTCGTTCGTCAGTATGGGATCAACAGTCAAAACTATACAAATTTTTTCTATTTTTTATAGACTATTTATATATTTTTAATCGACATTAAAAATTTTGATACTAAATTAAATTTATGTATTATTGATAATTGAAAAGCAAAATTGAAAATTTTGAATTATTGCTAATGTATATCTATTTTAAATATAACTTTATAACTTCTTCAAATTTTCGTGCTCGTTTTCAACAATGATGTCAACAATCGATGTTTCGATATTTTTATAAAAACATCGATGGTTCGATAGCAAAAAATTAAAAGAATCGATAGTTCAATGTTGATGTTTTTTACCGACATCACCTATCCCTAATTCTCATGATCACTCGCTATGAAATACAATGCTAGATTGAGCAAGGAGTGTGAACACATCTTGAAACATATATAGAAAAAGTTAATAGCATAGCCTAGCATCGCATAGCAAAGCCTTGCATCGCATAGCGCGCAGTGGGAATGTACCCTAATGCTTGTATTCGCTAGTATGTAACTTAACCCTAGAATCATACGTACTCGTCAAAACGACGAACGAACTTCTCTACCTGCTCCAATACTACAACTTATCGGTGCCTGCTTGCTGTGAAATTTCTGTTATCTAATTTATTTGTTATTATAACACATAAGACGTATAAATTTTGTTTATAGCTATTGTCGTTTTTTTATACTGAAATAGTGTGCGTCAAAAGGACGACGATGTATGATTAACCCATATTTTTTTTTAAAGATTTTGTACTCCACATATAAAAGTTTTCCTAATTTTTCTAAAATTTATTAAAGATATGGATGTTATGATTAATTTATTCAATGATTATGATAATGTGAAAGATGATTACAGCTGTTTGACTTATAGAGACGACATAATACTGAAGTTTTAATATATTGAATTGAAAACTAAAGAATGCGTTTCAAGTGACTTAATAAAAGGTTAACAATTTATTTTATGGACAATATTTTAATTTTTATTATTTTTTTAGATTTTATTCTAAAAATTACTAACAAATTTTAAAAAATTTACAAATGTGCCTAATGGGGAAATAACTACATATCTATAGGAATATTTATGACTGAGAAATTTCACATTCTGTAAAGTGACACATGTCCACTGACTCATAATAGTTCATAAATTAATTATTTGAAAGACGTGTTTTATGATACAATTGATGTATTTATCTATTTTTTAATTTTTATAGTGAAAATATGCTTTGATAAAAAGATTAAAAAAATTAATAAATATTTATATTAAGAAATTTTTCCAAATCCAATTTTTTTAAATATTTTGTTCGCTTTTGTAGTATTGTTATGTAAAAAAAATGTTTTTTGCAAATAAACTCTAAAACTCCCCGTAAAAAGTCCATTCGTCGAAACGACGCCGATGTATGATTAACTTGACTCGTAGACCAACGTATGATTTTAGGGTTAAACGTCTTCAGTACTTGTTGGCTAAGCTTCTCTAATGCACATTTTCCGGTAGTTGCACGCATTTAATTGTAAAGAAAGGTTTTGTTTTTTATACTCGGTGCTTATTATAAAATAAATATAATGATGTCAAAGTAACAACTAAATTAAATTTTTTATTTCAATAAATTATCACTAATTATAAAGCTAAGTTTGCCTATGTTTTGCTATGATTATCAGAATTGTGATAACAAATGAATATTGAAATCTATAACCATGTTTCACACAATGGTGGATTCCGGGAAATGAGAGCCTCTAGGTGATTCTCATCTGAAAAAGATTGAATGCAAGGCTTTTTTGCAAAAGTTATGGTATCGTTGCAGAAGCGGTGGAAACTGAACACACGCAGAATGTTTTGACTTCGATAGCGTAGCTGATTATATTTGTGTTCTTTGTCCTGATATTTAGAATCTAAACCCTTAGAATCATTAATTATTTTATTTTGATTATAAAATTGAATTTCATTGTTAAAATACCTTTATTTGCTGTATTTTTGCATTTATTTTGTTTTTAAAATTTTTATCGAATTTAAAGTAAATTGTAGGCTTCCAATGCTCGACCTATCGGGCAATGGGAGCGGACGGTGGTCTTTAAGGAAAAAAAATTTTCGATCAGAAAAATATTATTTAGCTGACTAAAATTCAGCGTATTTGTTGGTCTGTATGTTTTAATTTAAAAAATAAATAAATTATTAGAATGATTCGAGATATTTTTGATTTTTCTTATTAGGTTCCAATTACCCCCTGCTCCCATAATATTTTTATTTCGAAACAATGTTTTAAAGAGCAAAATCAACATTGAACTATATTGTTAACCCGCCGTCTGCAATGTGAATTTTACCTACGTCATCTGCAAACTGGGTCATTAATGTCCTCCCTATGTTATACACTAAATAAAATGTCCAAAAAATTTCCGCAAAATGTTCAGTTATTTACTACATTAGCTACAATATTTTCAGATTACTTAGCACAGTTAAATGTCAATTCTTATATTACTACAAAGCGTAATTTGTTCAAAAAGAATTTAGGAATAAAAATTTGTCTAAAAATCAATAACTTTGAAATAAATAAATATTTTAAAAAACTATTATAGGGTATTTTGTCTCAATATAGGTTCCCTTAGAAAAAATTGTATTACCTGGATTAGCTAAAAAAAAGTACAATTAATTGGCCGAGTGAATACTGAGTATTTTTGGTGATATTATATCAACATTAAAAGTTAAGAAAGATAAATTTAAATGTTAAATATACTTCTTTATCAAAAGTTCGTCTTCATTCTCTTCATAATATTAATAGATTTGAGCGTTACTTTATGGTATTCAATATTTGTAAATAATAAACAAATATTTTACTTTACAAAATACCACTTTTATTTTTGAAACAATATTGTCACAGTTTCAAAAATAAAAGTGGTGTTTTGCAAAGTAAAATATTTGTTTATTATTCATTCTCTTCATTTTATGCATCGTTTTGAGGGGCCTTGTTATAACACACTATAGATGATTGAGTAATGAATAATGTAATATATTTCTTTATATTGCTTAGCGATGTTCTAATGTTAGATATGGTATTAAAAGAGTATAATTTTGTAATAATACGTATCAAAAGAGTTACGAAAACGATCATAAAAATGTTTCTTACTACAAAAAATATCAACGCGGTCTGCAATGTGGGTCCTTAATGACCCTGCGTCAATTTTATTAAACAGTTTTTCAAATACTAATGAAGATTGGACGACATCAGTTAGTTAGTATAAGCGACCTACTCTTTGTAAACATTTTTTATGAACAGATATTAATCACACACATTTGGCTGTTTCAGAAATATTCATATAAATAGTTTCATTTGTGCTACAAATGACTCAGATTGCAGACGGAGGGTTAAATGCACTACAATGTGGGCTTATTTTGTTAAAAAAAATGGCGAAGGACAGGGAAAAAACAAAGCACTTTTTAATTTTTTAAAGAGCAAATAGTGACAGTATTTAAATAAGTGTTCAAAATGGGTCATTTGGTGACCCGCGAGTTATAGGTTGCCGAGGTTTGCATTAGAAAATTGATAAGAAAAGTAGTATTATGTATTGAGAAATTAAAATTCTAGAACAAATTTTTTAACGTTATCATAGGTCAGAATCTGTTCAACACTTTTAATTAACAAAAAGTAATACAATTTTCGTAATACTTACCTAAAAGGAAACCGTTGATCTTGTTGCGTTGCATATATTGTGAGAAATGATAATGTGAATCCCAATGCCATACCGGATATAAGTGGGAAAATGAAACGGCGTCCCATAACCACCGTCAGACCATCTAAACATAACAATTACACAAAAATTAATTAATTAATTAATTAACCAAAACAACAAGCACTTTCAGAACTTGATATTATATTTTCAAATTTCATTATTTAATACTAAAAGGTGTGTGTATACTACTTGTTTGTAAGAGTAGGTAAGGTACTCTCCTCTAAAACTATTCAATGCAATTCTAATAATTACGTATCTCTCGATGTATGTAATACCTGCAAATTTATGCATGGGCATACATAGCTGAAGATTGAATATGTAATTGACGTTCTTTAAGTTGTGTCAAATTAATAAATTATTTATATACAATGTACAACTGAACCTTTTTTTATGCGGTGCATCGGTATCGCATAAAAAAATAGCACAAAAAAATTTATTCAAAAATATCATAAATAGCTATAAAAAGTTTAGTTCGGTCCAGATTGTAAAAAAACTTTTTTTATGCAGTGGATCGGGACCGCATAAGAAAAGTTTCATCGAAAATATATAACTCAAAACCTCACGATTTCCTTAGAAGTTGCTTTTCTAAACAAGATAGAGCATTGATTTACACGTGGGAACATTTTATTTCATTTTTATAATATTATGAAAATTGTGAAAAATACAATATGTGTAAAAAAAATAAAGGATGAATAACTTATATTCTTATGCAATGTACTGATTAAATGTTTAAAAACCATTAAAAAGTATTTTTAGCAAAGAAAGTTATCATAGTTAATGTTTAAGTTTCTTACTTTCTCTTGATTTTGATTCACATTATGCATTTTAACTCTTTTATTTTAATCACACAGAAAATTTTTTTGTCTCAAAATGCCCGACCTTTTACTGCCAGTGACAAGTAGAATAGATAAGATTACAAAAAAAAAGAAAATCAGATCCAAACATCAAAAAAGTGAACCCCAGGAATTTGCAAAATATAAATTATACTAAACTATGTTAAAATTATTTTTTTTAAAGAATTCTACCGTATTTCGAAAAATCTGTCATAGATGACGGCACATGTCCGTAAACTTAGCCCTGCCATTTTGTCATTTTCAAATAAAAAAGGTTGTGCTGCATTGTGCTAGACATGTGCTACCATGTGCCGTAAATAAAAAAAGTCAATTTTGAAAACTGCGATTTTTAGAGCCAAAAACAATTTTGGGTGTAAACTTAGCCCTGCCATTTTGTCTTTTTCAAGTAAAAAAGGTTGTGCTGCATTGTGCTAGACATGTGCTACCATGTGCCGTAAATAAAAAAAATCAATTTTGAAAGTTGCAATTTTTTGAGAAAAAAACCAATTTTGGGTGTAAAGTTAGCCCCGCCATTTTGTCCTTTTTAAACAAAAAACGTTGTGCTGCATTGTGCTAGGATGTGCTACCATGTGCCGTAAATAAAAAAAGTCAATTTTGAAAACTGCGATTTTTAGAGCCAAAAACAATTTTGGGTGTAAACTTAGCCCTGCCATTTTGTCTTTTTCAAGTAAAAAAGGTTGTGCTGCATTGTGCTAGACATGTGCTACCATGTGCCGTAAATAAAAAAAATCAATTTTGAAAGTTGCAATTTTTTGAGAAAAAAACCAATTTTGGGTGTAAAGTTAGCCCCGCCATTTTGTCCTTTTTAAACAAAAAACGTTGTGCTGCATTGTGCTAGACATGTGCTACCATGTGCCGTAAATAAAAAAAGTCAATTTTGAAAACTGCGATTTTTAGAGCCAAAAACAATTTTGGGTGTAAACTTAGCCCTGCCATTTTGTCTTTTTCAAGTAAAAAAGGTTGTGCTGCATTGTGCTAGACATGTGCTACCATGTGCCGTAAATAAAAAAAATCAATTTTGAAAGTTGCAATTTTTTGAGAAAAAAACCAATTTTGGGTGTAAAGTTAGCCCCGCCATTTTGTCCTTTTTAAACAAAAAACGTTGTGCTGCATTGTGCTAGACATGTGCTACCATGTGCCGTAAATAAAAAAAACGAATTTTGAAAATTGCGATTTTTAGAGCTAAAAGCAATTTTTGGAGCCAAAATTAGTTTTTGGCTCTAAAAATCGCAATTTTCAAAATTCATCTTTTTTACTTACGGCACATGGTAGCGCATGTCTAGCACAATGCAGCACAACCTTTTTTGTTTGAAAAAGACAAAATGGCGGAGCTAACTTTACACCCAAAATAGATTTTGGCTTTGAAAATCGCAATTTTCAAAACTGATTTTTTTTATTTACGGCACATTGTAGCACATGTCTAGCACAATGCAGCACTACTCTTTGTATTTTAAAAAGACAAAATGGCAGGGCTAACTTTACACCCAAAATAGGTTTTTGGCTCAAAAAATTGCAATTTTAAAGACTGATTTTTTTTTTATTTACGGCACATGGTAGCACATGTCTAGCACAATGCAGCACAACCTTCTTTGTTTGAAAAAGACAAAATGGCGAGGCTAACTTTACACCCAAAAAATTAATTTTTGGCTCTAAAAATCGCAATTTTCAAAATTCATTTTTTTTTATTTACGGCACATGGTAGCACATGTCTAGCACAATGCAGCACAACCTTTTTTATTTGAAAATGACAAAATGGCGGGGCTAACTTTACACCCAAAAAATTAGTTTTTGGCTCAAAAAATCGCAATTTTCGAAATTCATTTTTATTTATTTACGGCACATGGTAACACATGTCTAGCACAATGCAGCAAAACCTTTTTTACTTGAAAAAGACAAAATGGCAGGGCCAAGTTTACACCCAAAAATGGTTTTGGCTCTAAAAATCGCAGTTTTCAAAATTGACTTTTTTTATTTACGGCACATGGTAGCACATGTCTAGCACAATGCAGCACAACGTTTTTTGTTTGAAAATGACAAAATGGCAGGGCTAACTTTACGGACATTGACGGCACCTGTACCAGTGAATATATACGTATATCAAAGCATTTTGAGCCGCCATATTGCAGGACGAGTTAACTCGTCTTAATCATTTAAAGAGTTAATGACCATTTTTTTTAAAAACCGCATAAAAAAATCTCACAAAAAAGGCCGCATAAAAAAGGTTTAGCTGTATCTTGTTTACTTTGCCTGGTTTATGAAACAAAACGGATTTATTCACGGATCAATATGGATAAAAATGTAAAGTCATGCATTTCTAAAGATCCACGAAAAAGATAAAATTTATTTTCATCTCAAATATTATTCATAAATTTTAAATATTACAATCATTTTGGGGATTCCCATATTAACTCATACTCCTTGTAATCCTCTACAATT
Organism: Brachynemurus nebulosus; assembly: GCA_035578155.1. Classification (NCBI taxonomy): domain Eukaryota; kingdom Metazoa; phylum Arthropoda; class Insecta; order Neuroptera; family Myrmeleontidae; genus Brachynemurus; species Brachynemurus nebulosus. The sequence continues at coordinate 17,591,220 of JAPWDM010000001.1, read as the reverse complement.
GTACCTAATTAGTTACTGAGGCCTGAAAATGATTGATTAGTCAATGCTTCACTGCATAATTTAAAACAATGACAATAAAACGGTTTATGATATTTAAATTAATATGGTTACTTTTTTTTTTTTTTAAATGAAAAGTTTTAATTAAATAATGACCTAAATTAAACAATATCTGGGTTTAAAGTGATCTTTTTGTACCTACACATGTATACTTGCAATCAAAATCAAGTTAAAAAATTTCCGCTTTTTACGGTTTATTGTTAGAATTTTATTAATTTGAGAATTCATCATTCATCCGTCAGTGCAATGAAAATGTCAAATTAGGGTCAGAACACTAACCCATTAGCACCCGTCGTACATGCTTGTGTATACCTATTTAATGGATTTTTTTTTATTTATAAAATTTTAGTTATCAAATTAACATTCTGCGTGAAAAGACTCTATTGAGGACAATTCTGCCTACCGTACACGGTTCTGTGCACGCGTAGAAGTTATTCAATTGAATTTTTTCTTTTTTCATCATTTTTTATACTTTTACCTTATTTTCATTAATTTAATCCAGAAAAAACTAAAATTAAAACAACAGTTTCGTCATGGGCGTTAATGAGTTAAAATTAGTAATCATTGTTAATAACAATGAATAACGCGTTTACGTTCTAATTTAAATCAAAGAATTTCGATAACGGCAATTATAATTTAGCATGTGTGATATATATGAAGTGCTACATTTTAATAGTCGTAATATATCTGGGATATCTATGCATCTTTCTTCGCTTAAGCTTTAAAAAATTTCGTTATTTTTTAATTTGTCACTCCCTTCTCGCAAAATTTTAACCCTCAACCATCCCTGTTAATGTAAATTGAACAAATTATATATCAATAAACAGCTCTTTAAAAAGAGCAATATCGTCAATTTAAACTCTTGCTCTCTTTTTATCAAAAATCGATAGTTCCGGCCTTGGAACTTTTACCTGTCAGTAAACAATGAACATAAATTCAATGTGTCTGATCTGTTAATGGCGTCAAGCAATTAAAAATTAAACCTACCAATAGCCACACTGTATATATTACCAGAGATATTACAAAGTCACTGTAATAAACACTAAATTAAAAAGCTGGTTTATTATAAATAAGCTTTTTCTCTCTAATGAATTAATGCAGTTTTTGTTTAATCTTTAACGTAATTTTATTCAAAAGTATACATCAATCACACTGTGTTAACTGTATTACAAGATAAATTGATTGAATTAAACTATAAAGTTATTACGGTTTACGATTATTAATACGGGAAGTAAAATTTACATTTTAAAAATGCAATTTGCAATGCTAATCTCACAACATCAGACGAATCTCTACTACAATTACCAACAAAAAAAACCATTATTTTTGATTAAAAGTTTTAAAAATACTTTTTACGTTTATAGAATTATATTTTTAAATTTTTACTGCACTACATATGCTGCATTATGTTTAAAAATGATAATATTGTACCGGTTTATAAGTATCGGTTAATAAAAGAAGCAGTTTAATGAGGGGCCTCAAAAGCCGCAAAACATCGAAAAAAACTTTGATCAAAAATCCGAAAAAAAATAAAAATTATTTACCCCCAAGAGTAAAGTACCCTTTGTATGATTGTTCTGGCGCTAAAAATTTTGTTCTGAGTTGTTCTAGGCGTCTTAGTCATTGTTCTATAGTTTCGAGCCGATCGGCCAATTTTTTCGATCAGAAATTCGAAAAAAAAAAAAAGAAATCCGAAAATAAAAAAAATAAAGAATTTAACCTGTTATTTATTTTTTTTTAAATTTTCCCCCCTAAATTTTTTTGTTTTGTACAGGGGTGGCCAACCTAAATGATCTTGCGGCCACTTTGGAAACGCATCATAACTCCGCGGGCCGCATATAAAATTATGTGTTCCCATATTATATTATGTATTTTTTTAATACATTGGTTTTCACTACCATGATCATTATAAAAACATATTTTGTATAAGTGTGATGAATCTCGCGGGCCGAAAAAAGTTCAAGGCGGGCCGCGGGTTGGCCACCCTTGGTTTTGTACATGGTACACTTGTCAATTTTACACATGGTACACATTTTAATTAATAATAAATTTGATTTGATGCATAGACATTTGATTATATGCATTTGATGTGTCTGATGCTTAAAATTTAATAATCGTAGTACCGATGATAGATTTAAACTTAATAAATAAATAAATCGCAAGGTGCAAATAAAAAGCAAATTATCTTCTGAAAAAAAAAAATCGTTTGGGGATTTCCCGATTTACCGATTAAAAAACGACATCCCTAGTAAATTACTTACTAAGTAATAAGCATTACTAACTTATCTCTCTCCAGAGTTGGCATTTGTAACATAATTATAGTACATTTAACATAATTTTATGAATTTTACTATGTAGCGTAGAGTTTTGATTATGTTGTGCAAAAGTACTATAACTTTTAGTGATTAGAATTCCACAAAATGTGCCAAAATAAGTAAAATTCGGTTGTTTGTAACTGTATTTTTTTTATAAAATTGTCAACTGCCCTTTTTTTGTTCACTCAACTCATTCCTCAACTTTTCCGGAATTTTATCTCCTTACAAGCGTAATACATCGTTTATTATTTGTGCTCTTGCATTCGGTTTGATGATTGATTTCTTGTTTTCTCGATTTTGTTTAACCATACAAAGGATACTTCACTCTTGGTGGTAGAAAAATTTTCTTTTTCGGATTTTGTGATCGAAAAAGTTGGCCAATCGGCTCGAAACTACAGAACAATGACGAAGAGGCCTAGAACAACTCAGAACAAAATTTTTAGCGCGAGAACAATCATACAAAGGGTACTTTACTCTTGGGGGTAGATAATTTTTTTTAATTTTTCGGATTTTTTGATTGAAAAAGTTGGCCGATCGACTTAAAACTATAGAACAATGACGAAGAGGCTTGGAACAACTCAGAACAAAATTTTCAGCCTGAGAACAATCATACAAAGGATACTTTACTATTGGGGGGAAATAAATTTTTTATTATTTTTCGGATTTTTTGATCGAAAAAGTTGGCTGATCGGCTCGAAACTATAGAACAATGACAAAGAGGCCTAGAACAACTCAGAACAAAACTTTCAGCGCGAGGACAATCATATAAAGGGTACTTTCTGTTGGGGGTAAGTCCTCTACAATTTTTGGCTATATCTTTTTAAACTTTTAGTTTGTAAAAGTAATATTTTGGAACAATGTTCAGGATAATTGGAACAACCTGGAACAACAATAAAAAGTTACTTTTTTGAAAAATGAGGGGCCAGTCCAAAAAAGGGTTTTTTTCGATTTTTTACCATATTTTTTGGTTTCTGGATTTGCTTTTCTGGAACAATGTAGAACAAACATAGAACAACCTGGAACCACTTTGAAAATGTTGAAATTCGAAAAATGGGTGGCTAACTTCATACAGGCGATTCAGCCCTTAAAATCTTAAAACCTTTTTTTAAAGCCCCGATCAGCCGGACACTCATCATCAGTTTTGAAACCACTAAAATGACAAATCGCTTGTAGACTTTCAATCACATTTCGCTTGTAGACATTCAATACCGAAGTTGAGAGGAAAAATTCGACTTCCGTGATGGGGTCCCGCTGCTCACGGCGTTTTTTTTACCTTCAAAATCATCTTAAAAATTAGGGTAACTTCAAAAATGTAAACTTTACCGCATCGATGCAGCATCATGACTTTTCTGATGCGTCTAATACTACATGATGCGCTGCTGATGCTCTCTTGAAATTTGATGCACATTAGATGTTTTTGAACGGGATATTGGCATCATTTAGCCTCTGATTTGGCTATAGATAAGACAGATAATGTAGCATGATAGACTATAGATAATATAGCAATACAGTCCTTGTATAGGTATAGTATCTTTGAATTTCAACTTGAACTTACTTGAAATTGAAAATATTGAAATTATTTGAATAAAAAATATTACATACCTATTTTGAGTGCAAGATGTATTCAAATAGTTTAAACAATTTTGATGAAAAGTAAATACATTCATCTTTTTCAACAATTAGTTTTTCGGAATTATTCCTGTTGGTGTTAATACCTACATAATATGGCAAGTAGTTATAATTCTACATTATACATATGACATGCATCTTGGACACGCATCTGACGCATCACCAAATTTCTTGATGCATTGTTTTGACGCATCAAATGCAAAAATGAACTTTTGATTTTTCGTTGTGATGCGTCTGATGCGTTTTGACTCTGCCTCATGCAAGCAGTGATGCATTTTTGAAGTTAGCCTTATATATTATTTAAATTTTAATTATACTGAACTTCTACTTATAATATTTTTTTCAAAAACATTTTTTTTTTCTGTTGATACTGAAAATCAAATATTAACACTTTCAATCCCACGTTTTCAGCATCCGAAAATAATCAAAATAACTGCAGAAGCCGATCGTGATGTAAAAAATTTTAAAATAAACAAATACATAAAAAATATTTTCTAATTATAAATAATAAACTAATAAAAGTATTTTTGTTTTTAGTCGAATTTTCTTCGAAAAATTAGACTTATACAGCTTATTAGTGATGTCGGATTTAATTAATCTATTAGTCGGTTTAGTCGACTAATTTTTTTTACATTTAGTCATATTTTAGTCGACTATTTTACCTTCGATTAAATGATTAAAATGATTAATTTTTTTAAATGACTAAAAAACGACTAGTTTAACAATTTTTCTGTACTATTGGACTTCAAAAAATGGAAACTAAAAAATTCACTTTTACTTGATTAATATATTGTGATAATTCGTATCTTTCTTTTTCTTAAAAGAAAAATATTAAAAGTCCATAATTAAATTCAAAAGAAAACCTCGTTTTTGAAAGAGTTACATAGGTTACCTTATCATGAATTCGACTAAAAATTTAATCGATTAGTCGACTACTCTGTGCTCGATATTTTCGACTAATGACTAATTTTATCTGAAAAACAATTTTAGTCGATTAATCGATTAACTGCTTCTCGGTCCGACATCACTACAGCTTATACGATAAGAACGAGACGAGGCGAGAGTAGGGACGCTATCCGTTTTCGGACCCGTAGAACACGATTCTGAAGAAATCTACTTAATAATTTTCTAACACTGACTGACTGACAGACAACGCACAGCCTAAACCGTTGGGTTTAGAAGAATGAAATTTTACACAGGAGTTCCCTATGTAATGTAGGTGAGCACTAAGAAAGGATTTTTGAAAATCCACCTCCTAAGTGGGTTAAATCCGCGATGATAGTTTATATAGAAATTCGTCATTTTTGAAGTTAGAGATATATAAAAATATGTTACTATGGCTATAAAAATAAATAATATCTAATTAAATCTTTAACTTTGACTGACACACTGAGCACTGAATCGAACATATTAACATATGTTTCCTAAATTTTGGCATTAAATTTTGAAGCATGACTCCATTTTAGTAAGCCCAACTTGTAACCACGGAGACTTGTTTATAAATATTAGATAAACCACTTTATAAATATTAGATAAACCACTAAATTAATGGTTTGACCGCCATTAAAGTAATCCCATTAGTCAATTTTTTTGCTCACATTAGTCAATTTTTTGCTCACATTAATCAATTTTTTTGCTTCAATTTCTTAATGTATTTTTAGTACACAGCATTCTCTCTTCAATGGACTGACAGACAACGCACAACCTAAACTATTGGATTTAGAAGGACAAAATTAAGCACAGGAGTTATGAAAATTGGCGTTTAGGCTTCCATTTATAAATAAAAGTCAGTTGTGCAAACGTTTCTGAAAATTTATTCGCTAAGGAGTTAAAATAGAAAATAAAGTCCGTATGGGAAGTTCGTCATTTTTGAAGTTAGAAACGTGGATATTGATTTAATCTTTTGAAAAACATTAAAAGTAAGCAGAAAGTGAGTACCTAATAAAAAGATGTTGTCGATGGGAAATCCCATCGAGCATACGGCTAGTATATATAATTCCCAGCTCCTTTTTGCATGTGTAGGACCCCCTTATGAACCGAATGAGCTGAAATTTGGTAAATGGGGCAACAATACTATAAAAGTGGGATCAAATTTTGGATCTGAGCCAATTTTTAAGGGGGTGGTACGGGGGGGGGTCGACAAAACAATAAAACTTTTCCAAACTGGTTGGAAATAATGTTTCGGCCAATTATCTCTAACATACACAAAATTCAGCTTCCTAGGGTGATTTGGAGAAAGTAAAGGGGGAAAAAAGTGTTTTGGCAGGATCTAACACGCCCACAACCCCCCAGAATTAAAGTAGAGGGTTGAAATTTTGTATCTTAATAGAGTTCGTACCTCGGGTGTGCTTTTTGGCGGTTTTAATATTTTACCCCCACCCCACCATTTTTAAGCTATAATTTCATACTTTTCCGATGTTTTCGAAATTTGTGTCACGCGTACAGGTTACCCAAATAAACCTAGAGGACTGAAATTTTATTCGGATTGAGTTAGGATCAAGGGTGTGCCTTTTGGGAGTCTCAACTTTTAACCCTTACCCCTACCATTTTTATACAAAAAAAACATGATTTTTCTTGTTTTTTAGCAGTTTTGTGAAGGTCAAAATCTCCCCAAATAAACCTAGAGGGCTGAAATTTTGTGTATAGTTTAAGTTAATAGCCAGCCACTGTTTTTTGGAGGTTTCAACTTTTAACCCTTACCTCCACGATTTTTACGTCAATACTTCCTTGATTTTTTTGCTTTTTTTCTAACACGCCTAGAGACTTTCTGAGTAAACCTAGAGGGCTGAAATTTTGTACACGTATTGAGTTAGTACCCAGTTATTGCCTTTTAGGGATTCCACATTACCTTGCCCCCACTTCTAACATTTTTACATCGGAATTCAATGGTATTGTTATATCTGTTTAAAATGATTTATTTTAATACTAATACAAGTAGGCATAGTAAATTTAAAAAAACAAAAGTGAACTAATTGTTATAATAAATGTAATAAATATTGTAATTTAAAAAAAAATATTTATAAAGTCAGTTTTTATTTATAAAATATGAATTTTGGATTTTTTGGTAAGAAAAAATATCATCATAAGGGCCTTCCACTATTTAAGGTCCTTTTTTAATATTTAAAAATAAAACACAAAGGCTATTGGCGGATAAGCATGGGTAGGAATGCCGAGGTACGAATTGTTGACTTTTATTCCTGCTAACTGCTATCGACATAAAATTTAAATTTATTGAGATTCAGCCCTTAAAAACTTAAACACTTTTTTTAAAGTCCCGATCAGCCGGACACTTATCATCAGTTTTGAAAACACCAAAATGACAATCCGCTTGTACCCTTTCAACCACATTTAGATATCTTGAAAATACCGAAGATGTAGCGAAAAATTCGACTCCCGAGATGAGGCCCCGCTGCTCACGGTGTTTTTTTTTTAATTTAATTTTATCAGTTTGTTATCTAATCTTTTTGTAATTAATTATTCTTTTTTAAACCTTAAACCCAAATGATTTAAATATTAATCTAAGGATTGAAATAATTTATTTCTTCATAATTCCTTAGTTGTACGTTTATTTCAATTTTATTTAAATTTCCAAAAAATTTTTCGACATGTACTGATGTCTTCTTCAGTTGGATATCTGTTAATTCATCCAAAAAAAAGATTAATCGTTGCTATTAATTTAAATAGATGTCGGTTTCTGCATTCCATATTTGAAATTTGTCAGTAATTATATTTAAAATCACTACGCCAAATGATTAAAACTGTACTTATTCAAAGTTTATAAATTTTAAACAATAAAAATAAAAATTAAAAAAATTTTTCTCAATTGTTAAAAAGTTTGGTACTTGTTGCAGCTACATTTTATCGTACTTATGTCATTTTTGATATTGAATTTTTTGATTGAAAATGAAATAAGTACGATAAAATGTAGCTGCAACAAGTACCAAACTTTTTAACAATTGAGAAAAATTTTTTTAATTTTTATTTTTATTGTTTAAAATTTATAAACTTTGAATAAGTACAGTTTTAATCATTTGGCGTAGTGATTTTAAATATAATTACTGACAAATTTCAAATATGGAATGCAGAAACCGACATCTATTTAAATTAATAGCAACGATTAATCTTTTTTTTTGGATGAATTAACAGATATCCAACTGAAGAAGACATCAGTACATGTCGAAAAATTTTTTGGAAATGTAAATAAAATTGAAATAAACGTACAACTAAGGAATTATGAAGAAATAAATTATTTCAATCCTTAGATTAATATTTAAATCATTTGGGTCTAAGGTTTAAAAAAGAATAATTGTTATAATTATACCCAAAAGACATATTATATTTTTGTAATTAATTTGAATGTCAAATATATGTACGTATCACGCACGTATGTTTACATATACATGTTGAATCATTTTATGTATCTGTTTATATCAAGTTTCTTTCAAAATATTGCCGGCTTCCGGGGAAGTTTACTGTGAAAATGCTCGTGCTTCATAGTGTTACAAACGAATTAAATTTGTAGTAGAAGAATAAAATTGTCACTACAATTAGTCTCGACTATATACATATATATCTTGCCAGCAGTGTTGGCAGTCGTACGATAATTATCGCGCATGTACGATAATTTGATGATGATGTACGATAACATTTTTATTATCGTAGGCGAAAATACGATAATTTTTCATTAAATTATAAAGTAAAATTTACTAAATTACACTATGTACGATAATTTACTTCAAAAATACGAAAATTACGATAATTTCGCGCATTTAGTACGATCGGAGTTCTCTTTTTGGTTGCCAACAATGCTTGCCGGCCAGCGATTGGCCTTTGATAGAAGAACATTTTTGGGAAGAACTATTTCCCTCGTTTCATTCTGCGAAACTATTGAAAATGAACTATGTATTTGAAAAAAATGTGTACTTACTCTCTACCAATGGCACGTATATTTTCGTCATTGTTACAAAAAAACTGCAATTGTTTAAAACATAAGTACTATTTAAACAAATCTACTTTTATTTTAAACACTGATCACTCACAAAACACCAAACAAATGGCACTAAAACACAAATAAATTCATTTTAAAAATAAAAATATTTATAGAATTTTATTAATTTTTATTAAAAATATTATTTACTTTTTTTTTTAATCTTTAAATAATAATTAATAAAACAGTTAATCTATGTTTTATGTGTATCGATAATTGACTGAAATCCAACCTATTAAGAGTTTACATAGATAGCTATCGTATGTAGCTATTACAATCATATTTTTAACAATAAATTTGACAAAGTAAATTTTACGACATTATCACCTATTAAATTTATAATTAATATTTGTATTAATTATTTAATGTATATAAGTAATTAAGCACAATATATTTATTAAAATATAATTATTGTTAATGATTGTTTAATTTCACAAGTGTTCAAAAATTTACGTATCTACTGTACGATGTCTTTTAAATGATAAATTAAAATATTTTTCGTTAAGTAATCGAATTTTTTTTTTTTGGTGAAAACAAAAAAAAATCAGTTATTTTTTACACTTATCAAACAAAAGTTCATTTACTTTTGAAATTTAGCCAATTTTTAAATATGCGTCAATCATGTAGAATGAAAAACTGTGTCCAAATTCACTTTTTTTGGTTAGGCACTAAACTGTCTCAAACAATTAATGAACAAATAATTTGAGTTTGAGTTTTAAATTTAATTTGGAACCCAGGAGTATTGGTTTTAACGAAAATTCGAATCGGAAAAATTCGATACCAAAAATCTATTCTCATTTTCCCAACCAGCCGAGTAGCCGAGCGTGCTTAGGCACCGGTATTTGCACACTGATAGGTCACAAAAGTAGTAAATAGGATAATAACGATCAAAATACAGGCATTTTGAAATTAAAATAAAGAAACATAACTTAAATCTTTTAGTAACAAGGAAGCAAATCAAGAAATGTAGTATGTACTGAATTTCTCTATTATGGTTTTAAACCAAAATTTAAAAATTGTACTTTTGTAATAATAAAATCATGGACTGTCACACTGTGGTCACATTATTTATCAATCGTCTAAATAATCACGGATTTACGGAATCGAAGGAACATAAAGAAAGTTATTAGCTTCTAGGAGGACTTCCAATTCTAATTCCCTTGATTTCATATGTGCCCCGCAAAATCTGGTACGGTTGGCAACCCTACATTCAAGAGACTACTTACAACTACCTATTAAAATAATATTTACTTTTCGCAAAGAATAATACAAAGACCTATCCATAATTTGACCCAACACTATCAACCTCCTTTGTATATTCTAATAATAAAATTGAATTGATACATAAATTAAAATTTTAAACAGAATATCTTTGAACCTGAGTGACATGAATAAGTCGCATTGTTTAAGTTTAAAACAATCACCAAAAAAAAAAAAAAAAAAAAAAAAAATACACATTTTGAGATATTAAATTTGGGTTTTTAAGCTAATTATATGTGTCTACAAAACAAGAGAATTTTATATATTTTATTTTGAAGTCTGCCTATCAAAATTTAAATTTTCCGTATTTTCATAAATTATTTTAAAACGCTTACAGGCGTTGAGTAAACACAGTTAGTGTTGCCAGAATAGTTTTAACAAAAACCTCCGATAAGTAGCATTCGAGTAGTCCAGAAATAGCCAATGCCTAAGTCGGTCAACTTTTTAAAAAATATCCTTCCAAAAATATAATGAACAAAAAAGAATATTTAAAAAATACAACTAAAAATTGAATTTTAAGTAAAAATTCAAAATAGTCCAAACGGCTATTTGCCTCCAACAACAAAATTCAAAAATAAAAAAGCAATTGAGGTGGGGCATACAGATCCACGGGCAAATAGACATGACGAACTAAAAATTGAATTTTAAGTAAAAATTCAAAATAGTCCAAACGGCTATTTGCCTCCAACAACAAAATTCAACCAAAATTCAAAAATAAAAAAGCAATTGAGGTGGGGCATACAGATCCACGGACAAATAGACATGACGAAACTAAAAAGGTTCCTTACTTACTACGGAGCCTTGAAAACTAAAAAATTTATAATACTAAAAAAAAAAAAAAACTTTATTAAAATTTGTATAGAAAAATGAATGAGTCACTAATTAAAAAATCAATTTCTTTTATCAGTGGTTCATTAAAAATTGTAATTAAATTCTAACAGTTTGCATTACTTTCCTCCCACGCAACGTTACAGCAAATTTCGATTAAAAAAAAAAAAAAAACCTTCGGTAATGAGTAATTTTAAAAACGTGAGAAACCGGCATTAATACACGGCACGGATAAATTTTAATTTCCAGAAGAGTGCAAGGACTTCCAGTCAAATATCATATTTATAAAATCTATGAACGTATTTGATATTTTGCCTCCAGTTAAATTTCTAACAAAGTAAATAGATAAAGTGAAATTTAAATTCCATAGTAAACAAGAAACCCTTATAGTTTCATTATATTTTCTGTCCGTCCGTCTGTATGTCTCACCTCAATTACTCGTTAATTTCTGCATCTATATTAAGACGAAAGGTATCAAAACCAGAACTGAAATTCATTACAAAAAAAAAAAAAAAATTATACCCATCTCATCATGCAATGTTATAGGAAGGGAATCTAAAATGAAGTGGAGATGCCCTATACCATTTTTTATTTTTAAGCCTAGTTTATGAAATACTGAGCTTGAAAGTGGTAGACAATGTACCCCTCTTCTAACTTTTCAATTGTAGATCCAAAAGATCTGAAAAAATTATAGATAGTGGCATTTGACTAGAATTTTTAATGAAAATTATTTCACGCCGTGGCCCCTTACACTCCCCCCTCCCTTTTTTGTATACGCGCCTGCCAATATGTAACTATATTTAACCCTAGAATCATACGTTGGTCTATGAAAAACGTTAATCGACGTTAATGACGAATGGACTTTTTACGGAGAGTTTTAGAGCTTATTTGCAAAAAAAATTTTGTTTTACATAACAATACTTATGTGGTTTTTGGTCACGTTAACCAAGGAAGTCGAGTGCTTAAAGTTTCAGTTTAGCTGAACGATAAGTGATCATATGAATACTGCGTGTGTTTAAATGCAAACAAAAGTCTGTCATACGTAGTAGTGTTTCACAAGCACTCGATAATATTTGAAATTGAAAAATTGTAACTGCTTCTCGCATTATAGAGAGTACATACACATAGGTGACTGTCTGTACCGGGCGCCTATCGAGCAAAGGATCGATGGTGTAATGGCGAGCACACCTGGCTAGTTACCAGGAGATCCTGGGTTCAATTCCCGGCCGATCCGGATAATTTTTTCAATCACTTTGTGATTTTTAATTTACATAACAATACTACAAAAGTAAACAAAATATTTACAAAAATTGGATTTGGAATAATTTTTTAATACAAATATTTATTTTTTTTTTTTTAATTTTTTTATCAAAGCATATTTTTATTACAAAAATTAAAAAATAGATAAATACATCAATTGTATCATAAGACATATCTTTCAAATAATTAATTTATGAACTATTATGAGTCGGTGGACATGTGTGACTTTACAGAATGTGAAATTTCTCAGTCACAAATATTCCCGTAGATATGTAGTTATTTCCTCATTAGGCACATTTGTAAATTTTCTAAAATTTGTTAGTAATTTTTCGCATAAGATCTCAAAAAATAATAAAATTAAATTATTTCCCACCAAATAAATTATTAATCTTTTATTAAGTCACTTGAAACGCATTCTTTGGTTTTCGATTCAATATATTAAAACTTCAGTATTATGTCGTCTCTATAAGTCAAACAGCTGTAATCACCTTTCATATTATCATTATCATTGAATAAATTAATCATAACATCCATATCTTTAATAAATTTTAGAAAAATTAGGAAAACTTTTATATGTAAAGTACAAACTCTCTAAAAAAAACATCGGTCAATCATACATCGTTGTCCTTTTGACGCACAGTATTTCAATACAAACAAAACGACAGCAGCTATAAACAAAATTTATAATAACAAATAAATTAGATAACAGAAGTTTCACAGCAACCAGGCAACGACAAGTTGTAGTATTGGAGCAGGTAGAGAAGTTCGTTCGTCATTTTGACGAGTACGTATGATTCTAGGGTTAATGCTATTTATTCACAATTTTTTTTCAATAACGTAACAATGTTTCAATTCTCACGACTAAAAAACGAACGTACGTGATGCTAGTATTGCGCACGGAGCGAATACAACAAAAAATATATAAATCATCTTATCTATATTTAAGAGAACTTTTTAATTACAAGATCAAAAGTAACACCTTTGATCTATTCTGACTTTATCTACGCGTCTAGCCCAATAATTGAAATTAAATAAATAGAAAAATACCTACATGTGACTTGTTACAAAAAATACCATAGTCCCGGGCGCGTATTTCCGTTTACGTGTTCAATACGAGGCACTGTTGCCTCGAAATCCGTACGATTTTGTAACACTCGAAATACGTGTACAATACAAGTCTCGCGTCCTCTAAACGCACACGGGTTTGTAATGCAGACTGTTCTTCCAAACACGTGTTCAAGGGAACGCGATGACTAAGAAGGATAGTTTTGCAAAGGTATATTATAAAAGCTTGAATTATGGCTTAAGAAATTCATGTCCAAAACATTGACAAAATACTTTCTATTGTCCAGTAGAAAAAAAATTGCGAAAAATCAAAGCAATAGTGAAAAAAAAAAAGTTATGACAATATTATAGTCACCAAACCAATTAAATTGAATAATTGGGAACAAGAAATGATAAAACTTTTACCAACAAGAAAATCCAGTATTTTCTGACACATCTTAAAAACACCCTTCACTTTTTCTTCTTGGCCTAATTCTTCACCTCTGGTCTTGTCATCTTCAGATAAAAAATGATTTATCAAAAAATTGACATTATGTATTAAGTTCAAGTAATAATTTTTTTAAATTATTAGAGGTTATAGCTTTTCGTTGTCGATAACATGATTCTTTATAAAAATTTATAAAAAAGCTACCATTTTATCCACTGGACATATAAATTCAATTTGAATATTTGGAAAAATTAATAGGTCAGAAGAATAGAAGAGTCTTAAGATACTGTTCAACCTAACATCTAGATTTTATAAAATTATAATTTTACGGGGGCGTGGCTTAAATTTTAGTATAATCATAGGTGTAACATACTTAAAATCTAGATTTTATAAAATCTAGATGTTTATAAAATTATAATTTTAGTAGTAGAAATTTTTCTACTTTTTCAATTGAAATTAACCCCCACCTAAAAATCAAAATAGCGAAAAATAAAAAATTCCATGTACAAAAATGACAGATGTAGCAAATGTATATCAAAATCTATTTTTAATGAACATTTGATGAAAAAAATTACTACATAACATTATTGATGAAAATTACTAACATTATTGATGAAAAAATTTACTACATAACATTGATGAAAAAATAAATTCTAACTTGAAAAATGAAATTTAGAACCATGTTAAATTGTACAATGACCACGAATGTTTTTTAAAAACTGCATTTTTAGTCGAATTTTCTCCGAAAAATTAGACTTATACAGTCTATACGATAAGAGCTGCGAGAGGCGAGAGTAGGGGCGCTATCCGTTTTCGGACCCGTAGAACACGAATATGTAGAAAAAAAAAATGTCTGATATATATATATATATATATATATATATATATATATATATATATATATATATATATATATATATTTTCCCGCCACCTTTTAATTTGTGTAAGGCCCCCCTATGGAAGTTAAGAGATGAAATTTGGTAAATGGGACTCATTTTCGAGGCACCTCATACTATCAAAGTGGGGTCAAATTTTGGGCAAATTTTTTTTCTGACCCGACCTTTAAGGGGGTGGTGGGGGGCGGAAAAGCAATAAAACTTTTCCAAACCGGTTTTAAATAATGTTTCGGTCAATTATCTACAACATATCCAAAATTCAGCTTCCTAGGATGATATGGTGGGAGTAGAGGGAGGAAAAACGATTTTCGATGGATCTAACAGGCCCCCAGCCCCCCAGAATTAACGTAGAGGGTTGAAATTTGGTGTGTTGATAAAGTTCGTACCTAGGTTGTGCTTTTTGGAGGTTTTAATATTTTACCTCCACCCACCTCATTTTTAAGCTACAATTTCATGCATTTTCGACGTTTTCGAAGTTTGTACCACTCGCACAGGTCACCCGAATAAACCTAGAGGGCAGAAATTTTGTATTCGGATTGAGTTAGTATCAAGGGGGTGCCTTTTGGGGGTCTCGACTTTTAACCCCTACCCCCACCATTTTTATACCCAAAAGAACATGATTTTTCTTGTTTTTTAACAGTTTCGTTCGGGTCAAAATCTCCCCAAATAAACCTAGAGGGCTGAAATTTGGTGTACAGGTTAAGCTAATAGCCAGACACTGTTTTTTGGAGGTTTCAACTTTTAACCCTTACCCCCACGATTTTTACGCCAATATTTCCTTAATTTTTTTGCTTGTTTTCTAACACGTCTAGAGACTCCATAAGGAAACCTAGAGGGCTGAAATTTTGTACGTGTATTCAGTTAGTATCCAGTTAGTACCTTGTAGGGAGTCCGCATCACTTTTCCCCCCACTTCTCCCATTTTTACATCGGAATTGAATGCTATTGTTAAATGTGTTTTAAAAGCATTATGTTTATTCTAAATACAAGTAGGCGAATAGTAATTTTAAAAAATTTAAAAAAACGCCGTGAGCAGCGGGGCCCCATCACGGTAGTCGAATTTTCCACTTCATCTTCGGTATTGAATGTTTACAAGCGAAATGTGATTGAAAGTCTACAACCGAATTGTCATTTTGTTGGTTTCAAAACTGGTGATGAGTGTTCGGCTGATCGAGGCTTTAAAAAAAGGTTTTAAGTATTTAAGGGCTGTATCTCAGTAAATTTCAATTTTGTGCCGAAAACAGGTAGCAGAAAAAAAAACCGACACAATTCGTACGAGGGCATTCCTGCCCATGTTTATCCGCTAATTGCCTTTATGTTTTAGTTTTAAATATTAAAAAAGGACCTTAAATAGTAAACTGGAAGGCCTTTATAAAGATATTTTTTCTTTCAAAAAAAAAAAAATAAATAAATAAAAAATAAAAAAAATAAAAAATTATTTCTTCGGTATTGAGTGTCTACAAGCGAAATATAATTGAAAGTCCACAAGCGATTCGTAATTTTGGTGGTTTCAAAACTGATAATGAGTGTCCGGTTGATCGGGGCTTTATAAAAAGATTTTAAGTTTTTAAGGGCTGAATCTCAGTAAATTTCAATTTTGTGCCGATAGAAGTTAACAGGGAAAATGCCAACACAATTCGTACGAGGGCATTTCTATCCATGCTTATCCGCCAATTGCCTTTGTGTTTTACTTTTAAATATTAAAAAAGGAACTTAAATAGTAAACTGGAAGGCTTTTATGAAGATATTTTTTCTTTCCAAAAAAATCCAAAATTTCTATTTTATAAATAATAAAAATCCAAAATTCCTAAATAATAATTAAATAAATAAATAAACAGTGACTTTAATAACATTTGCAAATTACTTAATATGTATGTATTTCATTTGTTAAAAAATTGTATTCACTTTTTTTTAAATTTTTTAAAATTACTATTCGCCTACTTGTATTTACAATAAAAGTAATGCATTTAAAACACATTTAACAATAGCATTCAATTCCGATGTAAAAATGGAAGAAGTGGGGGGAAAAGTAATGTGGACTCACTAAAAGGTACTAGCTGGATACTAACTGAATACACGTACAAAATTTCAGCCCTCTAGGTTTCCTTATGGAGTCTCTAGACGTGTTAGAAAACAAGCAAAAAAATTAAGGAAATATTGGCGTAAAAATCGTGGGGGTAAGGGTTAAAAGTTGAAACCTCCAAAAAACAGTGTCTGGCTATTAGCTTAACCTGTACACCAAATTTCAGCCCTCTAGGTTTATTTGGGGAGATTTTGACCCGAACGAAACTGTTAAAAAACAAGAAAAATCATGTTCTTTTGGGTATAAAAATGGTGGGGGTAGGGGTTAAAAGTCGAGACCCCCAAAAGGCACCCCCTTGACACTAACTCAATCCGAATACAAAATTTCAGCCCTCTAGGTTTATTCGGGTGACCTGTGCGAGTGGTACAAACTTCGAAAACGTCGAAAATGCATGAAATTGTAGCTTAAAAATGAGGGGGGTGGGGGTAAAATATTAAAACCTCCAAAAAGCACAACCTAGGTACGAGCTTTATCAACACACCAAATTTCAACCCTCTACGTTAATTCTGGGGGGCTGGGGGCCTGTCAGATCCAGCGAAAATCGTTTTTCCCCCCTCTACTCCCACCATATCATCCTAGGAAGCTGAATTTTGGATATGTTGTAGATAATTGACCGAAACATTATTTAAAACCGATTTGGAAAAGTTTTATTGCTTTTCCGCCCCCCACCACCCCCTTAAAGGTCGGGTCCGAAAAAAAATTTGCCCAAAATTTGACCCCACTTTGATAGTATTGTTGTGCATCGGAATAAGCCCCACTTACCAAATTTCATCTCTTAACTTCCATAGGGGGGCCCTACACATATTAAAAGGTTGCGGGAAAATATATATATATATATATATATATCAGACATCTTTTTTTTTTACATAATCGTGTTCTACGGGTCCGAAAACGGATAGCGCCCCTGGTCTCGCCTCTCGCAGCTCTTATCGTATAGACTGTATAAGTCTAATTTTTCGGAGAAAATTCGACTAAAAAGTGAACTTACTTTTATGACAAATGAAATACATACATATTAAGTAATTTAAAAATGTTATTAAAGTCACTGTTTATTTATAAATTAGGAATTTTGGATTTTTAGTATTTATAAAATAGAAATTTTGGATTTTTTTGGAAAGAAAAAATATCTTTATAAAGGCCTTCCAGTTTACTATTTAAGGTCCTTTTTTAATTTTTAAAACTAAAACATAAAGGCAATTAGCGGATAAACATGGGCAGGAATGTCCTCGTACGAATTGTGTTGGCTTTTTTTCTGCTACCTGTTTTCGGCACAAAATTGAAATTTACTGAGATACAGCCCTTAAATACTTAAAACCTTTTTTTAAAGCCTCGATCAGCCGAACACTCATCACCAGTTTTGAAACCAACAAAATGACAATTCGGTTGTAGACTTTCAATCACATTTCGCTTGTAGACATTCAATACCGAAGATGAAGGGGAAAATTCGACTACCGTGATGGGGCCCCGCTGCTCACGGCGTTTCATTTTTTTAATTAAATGTATTAATAGTATGTAAGAAATAAGTTTTTTTCTCTAAAGTGACATTTGGCGCCATTTTTTTTTTTTATTATATTAGGTAGTCGTTTTTTTAATCGGTTATAGTCGGCATAATCGGCGTATAAAAACTAGATGTTAGGTGAAACACCTCGTAAAAAATAATTTTACCATAAAAATATAATTTTAACGTAAAATTACAATTTTATAAAATCTAGATGTTAGGTGGAACAGTAGCTTTAAATTTGAGTACAAGCTTATAATATTATATTCCCTCTAATGTGAGTGTTCACTTCAAAAAATCTAAAGTTAAAAATTTACTTTCTTTTTATTCAACAGACCCTCTGTGGCAATTTTTGTACTAGGCTCAAATGTGTGACCTTTATGACTATTAGTGTTGGCTGCCAGCGCTATAATCCAGTCAAGTAACGCCTGAAATGGCAATTTTTCAACCTCGATAAAACTTGGCTGAAATATTCCTAAGCATACTAGATTTGACTAGGGATAGTTTTAAGGGAGTTGCGAACCTAGCGTCAGGGCAGAAAAAGGGTGAAATTGCTCCAAAAACCATTTTTTTTACATTTTTCGCGTAAACTATTATAGATATAGAGAAATGTTTCAAATAAAAGTTGTAGAGAATGTTAAGAATTCGTACAACTTTTGTACGAAACATTTTATTTCCATCTATTGCAGTTTTCGCGAAAAATCAATTTAAAGACGCACTCTTCGCACTCATTGCCGCATTTGATACGGTTAAAAGAGAAGGGCGAATTAATTTCAAAGATTTTAAACTTTAAATTGATTTTTCGCGAAAACTCTAATAGATGCAAAAAAAAATGTTTCGTACAAAAGTTGTAAATCTTAACATTCTCTACAACTTTTATTTGAAACATTTCTCTATATATTCTGTTGTTTATAAACAAACAAATGTGAAAAAATGGCTTTTGGAGCAATTTCACCCCTTTGTCACTCTGATGCTTGGCTCGCAACCCCCTTAAAACTACCCCTAGTCAAATCTAGTATGCCTAGGAATATTTCAGGCAAGTTTGACCGAGGCTGAAAAATTGCCATTTCAGGCCTTACTTGACTGGACTATAATGACTAACCTTCTAATCATAGCGTTTCTCTGAACATGTTTTTGAAAGGACAATGTGCGTTACAAATCCGTACGCGTTTAGAGGACGGGGGACTTGAATTAGGCACATGTTTGGAAGAAGAGCTTAGCGTTACAAAACCGTGCGGGTTTCGAGGCAACAATACCTCCTATTCAAGACGCAAACGGGAATACGCGTCCCGGGCTTAAGTCGCATCATGACAGTGACTGTAATAGCTGAATTTTCGACTCGAAAATTCGCTAAAAGTACTGTTTTCACAAAGAATATCATCTAGAATTTTAGAACAGGTGTTCCAAACTTTTGCGGTCAAGTCCCTTAATATTATTTTTAGAAGGTAACTTTTACATGAAAAAAATTAAAATTTAGCTCGCAGGACTCATGGAACCAAAAGATTCCAGAAAACTTTTGGTATCATTAATCTAGAAAATGTCAGAATCAAAAAGATTTCTTCATTATTTAAGTTTAGAATACACTTTATCGAATAGAAAAATTAATTATTTTTTTCTTTTATAAATCTATTGACGACGAAAAAATAACGGACGCACCCTTGGTGTTAAAATTAGAGGCTGTATTAAGTAGAACCTGTAAGCTTGTCCACGTATTGACGTACTGTTGGCGTTCAAAATTATTTGCCTATATTCAACTTACTACAGTAACTGCACAATGTTTTGTTCTCCTTACCACGTACTTCACCTCTGGGAAACGCTAAAAGTACGTAGAAGCACTGAACGTATTACGTTTAACTGGCTATAGAAGTACGTATTAAGTACATAAATTACGTGCGCGTCACAAAAATTTATTTAATTATTTTTAACTTCCCATAGGAAGTTATTGTAATGGGTCCGATTTTACGAATCGGGTCATTTCATTTCAAATCATCCAATAAAAACATAAAATGTCACCCATGACCTCAGATTTAGCTGAAAATTTTTTTATTTGTTTATTTAACCATCCTAATCATCTGTACAAAATTTAAAAAAATTATCTCAAATAGTTTTCAAGTTATGAATTTTTGAAATTTAGCAAAATAGGGTTAAAATGATATTTCCGTGGTATCACTTTCGGTGACGTTATTATATTAAAAAATCTATAACTTCTATAATATTTAACATAAAGCAATAATTTTTTCATGAAAATGTTCAGAAAAGTCAGGAGATTACAGGAAAAATAAACTTGGTTAATTATCACTTCATGTTTCTATGTAATGCTTTGTTAGACTTAAATTTTGAGACATTTTTTAATCGATAAACAAAAAATCTTTAAAAGTGATTATCGACCAAAGACATAGCAGTAACCGTAGTAATTTTTTTTTTAAATTTATCCTAAAGATGTAAACTAAAATAATCTGGACAAAAAATAGTGGTTTTTTACCCGCTAATATTTTTCAGACACGTCCGACGTCTGGAAAAGCTCAAAAAACGAGCTTTTTGGAATAATTTCCCAAGATTCAAAATTTTTGTTTACACCATTGGAAAGAGGAGAAAAAATTACATAAAAAAGGTCTTTAAACTATTATTCTATGTCAACTAGTTTCCAAGAAAAACTAACTTTTATAAATGGTCGCCGTATATACCACTGTCGCAGCATCCTGCATAACATAGTGAATTTCCATTTATAAAAATTAGTTTTTCTTGGAAACTAGTTGACATAGAACAATAGTTTTCAGCTAAATCTGAGGTCATGGGTGACATGACCTGGATGAAGTGGCGTGTAATGACCCAATCGCTAATTTTAACATATCTCCACGTTTCAAGGTCACTAGAATCCGAATCCATCGTTTTTAGCGTGATGTCTGTGTGTGCGTTCGTTCGTTCGTGAATTTTTTTCGTCTCGCATATCTCGAGAACAAATGATGATGTCAACTCCGGACTAATTTCATTAGATGAGTAATCAAAAAATGAAAACCGGATCAAGTTTTCAGCAAATTCGGATTAGCGGTTTGTTTTTTGTGGTAAAAAACAGAATTAACTTTATTAAGATAACATAGATTATATGGATTTTTTACCATAACATTATTATATAATGGCCTAAGAACCTTCCTTGATGTTAAAAACGCCAGTATTTTATTACAAAATTAAAAACGAAATAAGAAACTTGAAAAAAATAGTTTTTTGCCAAAATATATTTTGTCTCACATATCTTGAAAACAAATGACGTTATCATTTGTTTGATAAGGGTGAAACCCCCACCCTTAGGTACAGAAGGCGAAGCCCTCGGTATGGTGCAAGGGGCAAAACCTCTATCGGGGGCCCAAGGGAGGAGTCACCTGAAATGAAAAAAGAATGATTTATGTACAGTAGTCTCTAGTCTTTAAGGACACCCAATGGGAAGTTGACAGCGTGGGTAGACCTGTCCCCCAAATTTTTGGCTTATTATGATCATAATTTCATACAGACTAATTTGCTATCAGATTTGTTATAGAAAAAAAATTCACTAAACTGTACACAGATATAGTAAAACCTCTGTGAATCGAACATTAGTGTCGTAAATGAAGTAGTATTCATAACTAATTTTTTAATTCAATTTTTTTTTAAATTTTTAATTCAAATTAACATTATAAACGAATTTAGGTACTTATACAAAAATATAACGTTTATAAATTACATTAGAATCATTGTTAAAAAGTTAAAACATGAATACGTAATAGGTATACTACGCACTAGACGTATTCACGTCCGTTTAATGGAGGTAATAATGTACTAAATAATATACCCGCGTGAAGCTGACCCCACCAAGAGCAGCACTAATTTTAGTAACAGTTCAAGAAATTAGTGCTCAATTAGTGCTAATCAACTGTCATGATTAAAAAATTAGTGCTCAACAGGAACATTGATTAAATGGTATTAACTTTTAGGTGGGGTCAGCTTCACGGTTTGCCCCACTCACAAAATATTTAAGGTTTCTACTATGTGAAAAATTAGTGCTAAATTAATGCTATCGAATGACATAAATATTACAATTAGTGCTCATTTGTATGACACTAAAAAAGAGCCTTCTTTTCAGAGTGATGACGTCATCCCACCCCTACCACAAAATATTTAAGGAATAAATAAGTTTTTCCTATGTGAATGAATAGTGGTAAATTAGTACTATCAAATGGCATAAAAATTAATTTAAGTGCTCATTTGTATGACCTAGTAAAGAGGGCATATTTTTTGGGGTTATAACGTCATCTTGCCTTACTTACAAATTAATATTCCTTAAAAGTTGTTTTAGAAATTAGTTCTAAATTAGTGCTATTAAATGGCATAAAATTCAAAATTAGTTCTCATTTAGAATTGCTCATTAGCGCTCAGTACCTAATGAATAAATAATATATGGACCGCACAAAAAAAATTCTATGGCAAACATTTTCCCTGCATTCCAATTCAGTTTGGAAGACGAAAGGTATCATTCGAACACTAATTGTAACACAAAATACATTTATTTTGCTGACCTTCAATTTCCAGTTGTGGTTTCCTTTAAATTAACTAACTTTTAGAAGCCTTAAGACGGTGTTATATTTTCTTATGGTACCAGTTTACTTACCAAACTGCCAAAAATTACAACTTTATCACCAGCATCCAAATAATCACTAATTATTACGCAACTATTTATTACAAATGCATGTGCCAATCGTTCGCCCATATGTATAAAAATTTGGTATTGGTTGTAATCTTTTGAAGTCCTCAGAAAGAAAAAAAAACTTATGTGTAAAATTGTTTGTTATTTTCACTAAAGGGATACCCTCAATCACATTCATACTAAATGAGCTCTAATTTTCAATGGGGTGCTAATCGACAGCAATAATTTTGCACTAATTCATGGCACCACATTTGAAGAAAAATATTTCGTATGTAAGAGAATTGACCCGAAAAAGCAAGTCTTTTTTAGCACTAATTTTAATATTTATCCCATTTGATAGCATTAATTTAGCACTAATTTTTTACATAGGAAAAACTTATTTATTCCTTAAATATTTTGTGGTTGGGGTGGGATGACGTCATCACTCTGAAAAGAAGGCTCTTTTTCAGGGTCATACAGATGAGCACTAATTGTAATATTTATGTCATTCGATAGCATTAATTTAGTACTAATTTTTGACATAACTGAATGAAAAATATTTCGTGGGTGGGGCCAGATGACATCATCACTCTAAAAAGAAGGCTCTTTTTTAGAGTCATACAAATAAGCACTAATTGCAATATTTCTGTCATTCGATAACACTAATTTAGCACTAATTTTCGACATAACTTTCAATGAAAAATACTTCGTTGGTGGGGTTAGATGACGTCATCACTCTAAAAAGAAGGCTCTTTTTTAGAGTCATACAAATAAGCACTAATTGCAATATTTCTGTCATTCGATAGCACTAATTTAGCACTAATTTTCGACATAACTTTCAATGAAAAATACTTTGTGGGTGGGGCCAGATGACGTCATCACTTTAAGAAGAAGGCTCTTTTTCAAGGTCATACAAATGAGCACTAATTTTAATATTTATGTCATTCGATAGCACTAATTTAGCACTAATTTTTCACATAGTAGAAACCTTAAATATTTTGTGGGTGGGACAAACCGTGAAGCTGGCCCCACCCAAAAGTTAGTACGATTTAATCAATGTTCCTGTTGAGCACTAATTTTTTAATCATGACAGTTGATCAGCACTAATTGAGCACTAATTTCTTGAACTGTCACTAAAATTAGTGCTGCTCTTGGTGGGGCCAGCTTCACGCGGGTAAATAATATGTCTTCATTAATAATTATTGTGTCCGCGTCTGGTTAATAGAAGGTCCACTTCAAAGAGTGCTGAATGCATTGGTCTTAGTATAGCATGCCACCTTCATAAAAAATTTGTCCGATTATAGGAGGGGTTCGGTTACGAGATGTGTCCGTAATCAGGGTTCTATTGTACATATTAGAGAATTTTTGCAAATTACCACAAAAATTTACAGTAAACGTTAACTGAAAGTTCTCAACTTAAATAAAAATATTTTAACTTCTTTGATTAACCTCATCTATGACAGTTTCTATAATCTATGGCAGCGGTTCTCAGCTTTGGTATGCGTATCCCTAGGGATACACGATGAACCTGCTAAGAATACATGAAAACATTATTCGTAATCCAAAACCATAAGATATTTCAATTAAAACACAAAAAATTATAATAATGGTTTAAAAAGAGAAATGAAAGAAATAGAATAGAAATTACATACAAATTCTTAAGATCTTCAGCAGCGACATTTTTATTTAAAATGCGATTGAAAGCAGACCATAATTGTAGAGCTTGATTGGGTGCCACGTGATTATAGAATTTTATGTTGAAACTAATCGGTGCAAAGGAAAAGAAAATTTAAAATTTTAGACACACATTTGACAATTTCAAAAATAAAACAATTGCAATATAAGAAAGTAAAATTTAAAAGAAAAAATATAACAAAAAATATAACAAAAAAAAAGTTTCCTTTTTTTATTATTTTACTTTAGGACGTCCATAAAAATCTTAAAGAAACTTGAATAGTAGATTCGGAACTCGCGTTAAAAAATTCTGATGATAATTTAGCTAAAGAATCAATTAAAAATATATTAAAAGAAGACATAAAAATTAAAATAAATAACAAAAATACTATTAAATCTTTAAAAAATAAAATTAATGACAATTTAATACTTACTAAAGCAGATAAAAGTAATTCTACCGTAATCCTTAACAAACAAGATTATTCAAATAAAATAAGCGATTTTATTAAAAAAGAAAAAATGATACGGCTAAAAACAGACCCTACTAACAAATATAACGAAGAAATTAAAAAATTAATTAATAATAATAAAAGTATTTTTACTGACAAGGATAGACATTATTTGGTGGAGATGAACCCGAGAGCTCCTAGATTGTATGGATTGGTGAAAACGCACAAACCCAACAACCCAATAAGACCAGTAGTTTCCCATATTGGATGTCCATCACATAAATTATCACAACACCTATATTCCCTTTTTAAAACCGAAACCCAATTCACCTCCAAACGTAACATCAAAAACTCCTTCCAATTTGTAAATCAGTTAAATAACACATCCTTTCCCGGTCGGTACAAATTGGCATCCCTGGACGTATGTAGTATGTTCACCAATATTTCTACCAAGGAGTGTCTAAACTTGATTAGCGAAATAATAAACAATAAGATAAAAAATCCAGTAAAACAATCCGAGTTAATAAATACCTTTAATACAATTTTAAAACAAAATTACTTTGAGTTTGGCAATAAATTCTTCCGACAGACAAGTGGCCTTTCAATGGGGCCACTTCTGAGCCCTCTGTTGGCAGAAATTTATATGTCGAACTTAGAAGAAATAATAATGAATAATACACTAACCAAACAACATGTAAAATTTTGGTATAGATATGTGGACGACATAATTATAGGCTTCGATGGATCGATCCGCCAGCTAGAAAAATTTGTAGAGTCATTAAATTCATTAGATCCAAAAATTCAATTTGACTTAGAGGTAGAAAAAGATAATAGTATAAACTTTTTAGATTTGACTATAACCAAAATTAACAATAAGCTTGATTTCAATATATATAGAAAACCATCTTACTCAAGTATTACAATTCCAAATGATTCAATAAGTCCGTATCAACATAAAGTCGCAGTCTACAATTCAATGATCCACCGCGCGTTTAATATACCTTTGTCGGAAGGAACTTTTAAAAAAGAAATAAATAATATTAAAATACTAGCGAATAATAACGGATATAATTCAAACCTAATCGATAAATTAATAGGTAAGAAAGAATTTAAACAAATCTTAAAAGAAATTTACCCCTCCGTTAAACCAGAACCAAAAACTAACTTTAAAACTATAACATATTTTGGTAAAATATCAGATAAAATTAAAAAAATTCTAGCAAAATCAAACATAAATATAGCATTTAAATCAGGCTTTAATCTACGAAATTTAATATATAACAATAAAACAAAAATTGATAAACTTAAAAAATCGGGTATCTACAAATTAAACTGCCAAGATTGTAATGGTTTTTACATCGGTCAAACTGGCAGAAACTTTGAAACCCGGAAAGCAGAGCATTTTAGGTCATATAGAAATAAGAAATCCGATTCTGCTTTTGCGGGACACTTAATAGACACCGGACACACACCAGAACGGGAAATTACTGTGTTACACGAGGCAAGCAAAGGACAGAAGTTAACAATCCTAGAAGCAATAGAAATAAATAAACATAGCTCCGATCACCTTTTAAATGATTACACCGATATTTACAGTTCAACTTTATTTTCAATATTATAACTTATTTAAATTTTAATTTCTGTTTAAAACTGTATTCACTGTAATATTGTATTTTTGTCATTTTCAAGTTCAATCTTTTGCCACGTGTTTGTTTGCCTCTTGTCACATGTAATGTAATCTTGTTTTTCTTGATTTTTGGATTCTCCTATCACTCCCACCCTTTCCACTTCCACATCACGGACGACTCCCCCTTAATAAGTATAGGTAGATAAAATTAGTATATAAGGCATGTAACGAATGTAATATTTATTCTGTTTGAAAATGAACTGACGGTTCGAAACAATATTGTCACAGTTTCAAAATAAAAGTGGTATTTTTGCGAAGTAAAATATTCGTTTATTATTGATTTCTACATATTTTATTTTTAACAAGCCTTCTAGAAACTTATGCGATATTAAACATCTTAAACGAAACATCAATTGTATCTAAAATAAAATAATATAAACTTATTTACAGTCCATATTTAACACATTTTCTTCAATTGAACAAAAATAGAGGTAACATACGTATATATTTTGAATTATGATCTAAATATTCTTAAAATTTTGGTTAGCCCTGGTACGTCATTCCAAAGAAGTTCCCATTCTAACTCTAGCGTTCCTATTGATCTGATACGCGTTCCTATTCATACTACATGCGTTCCGATTGCCCCTGTTTTCGTTCCCAGTGACCCCCAATCGTGGTCCTATTCACCCCAATTAGTAATTTGGACAAATATACAAAATATATGTAAACAATTGGCATAATTTTACGTATTTTGAATAAATAAAGCATCCATTTTTTTAAATTTACCACCCTTTTGAACATAAACACATTTTACGCAAATTACAAAGCAACTTTTGGTAACCTAATTTTGTGCCATTTTACTACTAATTTTGGACATTTAATTTTTTTAATAATTTTATTAGTTTTAACATTACTTAAATTTATTTTACATTATTTATTAATTTTAATTCATGTAGGAATCAAATACAGCCGTCTTTAAAGTAAAAACTAAAAAATTACAGTAATTAAAAGAAATTATTTGTTTTGTTCCTATTCGTACCCAAATTCCTATACATCCCATGTGATGGTGTGACCGGTATTTTAGATCCCTCTTACGTTAAATGTTAATAATCCAAACATTTTTTACGTTTTTTCCTTAAAATAATTTAAATAATTTTTAAAACAAAATTTTAACAATTAATTAAACTTTTTCACTTAATTTTTACTACAGTAAAAAAAAATGTAGGTAGGTATTTATAATTTTTTAATGAAAGCAAACATTTTATTAGATATTATAAATGTTAATCACACACACGACACACACTATTTAATAAAACAGCACATAAGATAACAATAGTGACATTTTTTAAAAACTTCACACTTTATTTCCGTTTAAAAAAAAAAAAGAAAAAAAATTCAACAAATAAATCATTTCGAAACCAGTAATTTTTAACTGAACTGTCAGTGAAAATATTAAATATGTCTTTATTTTGTGTAATATTATTATTATGATTTAATTAAAATTTGTTTCACGTTTTTAATATTTGATATGAAGCGAGACAAATGTTACTGAAGATTAAACTCAATTTGAAATAACCACATATAATACTGATATATATTAACAATAAATAAAGCTACCGGGTGAAATAAAACTCTTGATAACAATTTATTAAATACATGTAACAGGATTTTTAAAAAAGGTTTCCCAACTCAAACGACTAGGGGATCCATACGTCGCGATTTTCCCGACTTTGCTCCAGTGTTCCAACAAATTTTTTCGGGACTAATTAATACCATCACTTTCTAGGCATACAATTTGTTCATTTCAATAAGGCATAGCACGATTTAGTTTAGTACGTGTCACCTTAAAAAGATTTTGATGACAAAATGATTAGAACAGGCTTAGTGACCGTACACAGTAACGAAATATTTTTTGTTTATCATTGAATACTCTACAACATATATATTTTTTTTTAATTTTTAAAAAGGATACTTCATACTTAAGAAATATAAAAGCCCCTATATCGGAACACTATTTTTAGGTGTATCATTAAACTGGCTTATAAAAATTAATAAATAATTAAACACCCATTTTTTTCCTTAATAAGCATAAAACCAAGTTTTTTTAATCAAATGAATATGTTTTTAAAAAAATATAACCCAAAAATTTTGAAATATTAATGTTTTTCTCTTGTAAAATGTTGACACGTATAAAAAACGAATAGAATATATTAGTATCTTTCGAAAATCACCACAGACACCTAAAAAAAAACACGTATGTAACCACAGAGAAGTAGAGACAACATATCTATCTCTATACTACCGGAACCAGTGTAACCAGTAAGAGATAGAAAATATGTTATATACGTGCACGGGGTTTAGTTTGTGCGATATTGTGTATTTGTGTTAGTTAACGTTGATGGTAGTGGTCGTCACGTGGCTGTGCTGTTGCATACATAGCTATGACACCAAACGCATGTATCTGGCTCCGTATGGGGATTGTAATAATGTCAACACAACCAACGCAACCAACATAACAATCAAAACAATAAAATTGTCTTTTGATTGACCTACACTCATCGACTGCCACTGAGAGAGTGACTACTAAGTAGCCACTCTCAATTCCACTCTCTCTAGTTGCAATTTCAAATCAATATTTTTTATTTATCAATTGATTATACGCTCCGGAATAAAAAGAATATTAAAAATTTTACGATTTTAAAGCAGTAAGTAAATATTTTAGACCCAAAAAGAAATAAAAAATATTTCTAATATAAATATTTAGTTGTTTTACGTACATTACATACGTTACATACATAAGGTTATATTTGTATTGAGTAGTAATACACCTATGTAAATTGTATTTAAACAATATAAAAAGGTGATTTAGCTGTTATAATTTCTTAACTGGACTAATAAAAATTATTTGTATATTTTTATTATGCTAACTTGAAAATTTAACTGGGAAATGTTAAAATTTGTAACTCATAAATATGTGTTTTTAATAATGACCATCGATCGAAATAAAAATAGACGAATTCAACAAAAATTGTTTAATATATATATATATATATATATATATATATATATATATATATATATATATATATATATATATATATATATATATATATATATATATATGTATATATTAATAATTTTTGTTATCAGATGTTTCTTTTAGAAATAACTTCATTAATATATAAATATCAAAACTGTTGGGACATATGATCGCGTTCCGGTATAGGGGCTTTTACGTTAAATACATAATAATAACATAATAATATCCACAGTTAACACAATGGAGTACGTGAGTACCTGCGCAACGTTAATAAATTTCCTATAATTCAATTGAATGAATTGGTGCACTCATTAAATTGATTTTAATATTAGACAAATAATTTGAATCACCCGGTATAATTATAAAGTTAGCAAATCACTTTTTTTGTTAAATGATAACAAATATTTTAATAGAAATTAAAAAATTACACTTATTATTAATGTAATTATTATTATTACATATTTTTATTATATAATATTAATGGTTCTCAACAATTACGTAATTATATCAATGGTTCTCAACATTTCTTTTTTTTTTTTTAAGAATTTTGATACTATAATAAGAGAGATCTTTTAAATCCTAAATACTCAAAAAGTTTTTTAAAGGCGGGAGGGGGAATAAATGACGAACGAAAAATACAAGATTTATTCATAATAAAACAAAATCAAGTAATATTATCAAAGTTGCAATATATTTATACAAATTTAAATAGCAATAAAAAAAAAAAAATAAATTCTAACTTAAAGATCTAATAATGAGACAAGTGGAATCTGTCGCTACAATTCACTATTTCTAAAATGTTAGGATATTATAGAAAATACGGATTCTGACACTTTCAACCCAAAATCAGCTAGTATATCAAGTCTATTTCTAAACTTCTAAAAGAAAAGAAATGTTTGAGAGACTTTTCACTAAGTTCTTTGAAATCCTTGTGAGCTATTAACCACAAATTAATATTTTATCATAATTAACACGTTGACAGTCATAACCTATAATGACAAAACACCCAATTGGCACAGTATTTTGATAACTAATACACTTTATATGAAATTATTGACGCGATACAGCGTTGTGTTGCAGTTAATCAAGTCTGACTTGACGCTGTACAACGTCCATGATTATCAAAGACTTAAGACACTTTTCTTACAACCACTACTTATTATATTAAGTCTACAAATTGGTCTTGTTCCTTTTCTAAAAGATTACAAATTTTGTCCATATCAACGCAGCTAAATGGGTTTCTAATCCAACTTTCATCAGAGTTCGCCTCATGAATATATTCCTTAAAGGTATTTGCAAACCCAACGGTTACACGCGTCAGTTTTACAAGCTGTCAATGGTTGACCTTGAGCTATTAAATTACTGACTAGAGA
The DNA here is from genome assembly GCA_035578155.1 of Brachynemurus nebulosus. Lineage (NCBI taxonomy): Eukaryota > Metazoa > Arthropoda > Insecta > Neuroptera > Myrmeleontidae > Brachynemurus > Brachynemurus nebulosus. The sequence goes on along the minus strand of JAPWDM010000001.1, from coordinate 17,560,099 downwards.
CGTTTGCATTCGGTCAACTGACCGGCCAGTTCATTTGTCTTGTGATTACTGTAATAAGGGAATGTTCAACTATTGTTGAAGAATAAAGTTGTTATTTTAGCAAAAAAATACCCCTGTCGCAGCATTCTGCATAACATAGCGAATTTCCGTTTATAAAAGTTAGTTTTTCTTGGAAACTAGTTGACATAGCATAATAGTTTGAAGACCTTTTTTATGTGATTTTTTCTCCCCTTTCCAATAGTGTAAAAAAGACATGTTCCAGGCATCGTCTAACGGTTTTGGACTTCCAATATTTTCACCAAATTTCATAAACGTAAGACATTTCGTTCGAGAATTATCGCGCGGACACACACACATATATATATATATATATATATATATATATATATATATATATATATATATATATATATATATATATATATATATATATATATATATATAAATTTTAGTGACTATTTTTTTCGGTTTCTAGGGACCTCAAAACAAATTTCTGCCATAGTCCCGGGCTCAGTCGCGTCATGACAGTGGCTGTAATAGCTGAATTCCATTCGCTAAAACTGTCAACAGTTATGTACTTATTTGAAAAATATGTATATTAGAGGTACAAATACATTCACACACATAGATATACGTATATATACATTTTGTACTATATAAGGCGTTAAATTGGTTCCATACCAATATACCTATCAATCTATCATCAATGACACAAATATGAAATAATGCATTTAAAAAAAATATCTAGTAGTGTTTCTTAGCCTATGGGGTAGACGTACCTAAACTGGATCTATATTTTTTCTTTAAATAATAATAAATTTATAAACTTTATATTAAGTTTCTTAGGATAATACAATTACGTATATGTTTTTTAAACCGAAGTTCCCTATTTTTATGGACTAGTTTCCAAAGGATATTAGTCCATAAAAATTGAGAACTTCGGTTTAAAAGAACTTATAAATAAGAAATTTATTTTCTATAAATGTGTACATGTCTGAAAGCAGATGATTTTATTAAAAGAATCCTCAATTTGATACATTATAAGCACTAACTGGTTTATTTCGGCTTTTTCAGATTATTATGAATAATTTTGTAGATTTATATTATTAACATTAAATACGTCTAGAAAGTATTTTTCGTCTCCAGATCAATATTTTATTTGAGGATTGTTCACTTTTTACGGCAAAAATTAAACCAATTCTTTCAAAGAAATTAAATTATTTTTTATTGATTGCCATCAATTAGTAGTACCTACTCATGTTAGTATTCATCTTATGCAACTAATAAACGTTAACTTTTTTAGCGTAGGTCAATCTTAAGGTCAAAAATATCCAAAACTAGCAACATGACACATGTGACCTATTTAGGGAAAAAGTAAACAGGTTTATTAATCAGTCTTATAATTTAATTACTTATTTTAAGATTTCACTTGAATTGAAATACCTGGAAACGATTCTACAATGAAATTGATAAGTAATCCGTAGATCCTCTATTAATTGAAATATATAGTTGTTTATATAATTGATTTTGTATTTTAAAAGTACCAAAAGGCTTTACTGACCAACTTTTGGTACATTCATCCTATAAAGATTTTGTTTCATCAATACATTCAGATGCAGAGGACATCTTTTAACCAATATGAGTAGGTATGTATATCCACATACGTATATCTCACTATTGCAGTTATATACATACATACATACACATTATATGATTATACACATACAACATAGTTGTAAACAGACTAAAATTATAGAAAATAAATTGACTTTTTTTTTCTTATTTTCTCAAAAACTAGCAAACGTAGAATAAAAGTTTAAAAACCTTTTTTATGTGATTTTTTCCCGTCTTCGCAATGATGTAAAAAAATGTGGCAAAAACTTTTAAATTATAGCAAATTTTGGCCAAAAACTCATTTTCACGAAAAATGCTCAAAAAACCATGTTCCTGAGCTCCGACGTTTTTGGCTGAAGAACTCATCCAAGATTTTTGGACTTCCAACGTTGTCACCAAATTTCGTAAAACTAGCAGTTTTTCCTGAAGAGCTATCGTGCTGATACATAAATACATAAATACATATATACATATATATATATATATATATATATATATATATATATATATATAAATTTTAGTGAATGTTATTTTTGGGCTCTAGGGACCTCAAAACAAATTTCTGCCATATTTTCGGGCTGAACTTCGACTATGGCTTACACCATAATAGCTGAATTTCCAGAATTCTTTCTGGAAATTCGCTAAAAAATATTAAAATACTGATATAAATTTATTTATTCACTAAAATAATCACATTCCACATTTTCAGTGAAATTAACCATAATGCAATTAACATTGAGCAACAATGTTATAAATTAATTCAAAAAAGATAAGATGTATTTTATGAAAATTTATTTTAAGGGAGGAGTTCACGCCAGAAACGGCTAATAAACAAATTTTTTTCGAATCTCATTTTTTGTTTTTATTTTCTTCTGTGGTTTTTTACAAACACGGTGATATATAAAACATGGCAAAAAAAATTTTTTTCAAGTAGAAAAATATTTGTAAATAATAAACAAATATTTTACTTTGCAGAATACCATAAAGTAACGCTCAAATCTATTAATATTAGAAAAATATTTATTTGTGAGCCGCTGTACAGCCAAGTTGCTGCTCCTTTGCAGACAACGTTCGCCCCCCCCCTCGCGATTTTATCAGTAATATTTAGTTTTGGTGTGTACATGAGTTATAGTAGGCACTGAGATAATGTTCTTTTATTTGTATGCCTTTGTAGACGTTTTAATAAAAAGTAAATAAACCGCTTCTTTTGTTATTATTTTTGTTTTTTACCGTTTCCCGGAAGTTGTGTTTTTTCCGACAAGGAAAATCATATCTCAAGTTCTAGAAAAGATAGACTTAATTTTTTTTAAATTTTGTTCATAAACATATTGCGCATAAAGTGGAGTATGCTTTTTCCATTTGAACAATTGTAACTATACTTTTAATTTCAAATGTTATCGAGTGCCTGTGAAACATTATTAGTGTATGGCGGATTTTTATCCGTATTTAAACATACACCAATATTCATATGTTCACTCAATGCCCAGCTTTGGCTGATACTTGAACACTCGATGTACTTTGGCAAATGGCCAATTCATTATGTTAATTAAAATTGACATAGTGTTTGAAAAATTACCAAACTGGATCGGCTGGGACTCGAACCCGGATCTCTTGGTTACCAGCCAAGCGCCTTACCAACTAGGCCACCGATCACTTGTTCGAGTGCCACTCCAATTCAGTAATCAATCAACCAAAGTACATCGAGTGTTCAAGTATCAGCCAAAGCTGGGCATTGAGTGAACATATGAATATTGGTGTATGTTTAAATACGGATAAAAATCCGCCATACACTAATAATGTTTCACAGGCACTCGATAACATTTGAAATTAAAAGTATAAAAACTGCGTCTCGCATTAGAGAGAGGTTGTGTTTGATTGATTACTGAATTGGAGTGGCACTCGAACAAGTGATCGGTGGCCTAGTTGGTAAGGCGCTTGGCTGGTAACCAAGAGATCCGGGTTCGAGTCCCAGCCGATCCAGTTTGGTAATTTTTCAAACACTATGTCAATTTTAATTAATTGTAACTATTTTTAAACATTTTTTTTTTTTAATAAAAAATTGGGTTTTATAATTTTTAGAAGTTTGGGATTACAGTTTTATAGTTAATTTTTAAAATTACTTGAAACCCATACTCAGCTTTATGGACAGGTCCTTTAGGAATAAAATAATGAAAAAATATTTAAAAAATATTCATTACTTTTTGAGATATGGCGTTCTTTGTAAACGCTTAAAAACTTGCGGAAAAGCCCCCCCCCCACAGGGAAAAGTAATGAATGTTTCAAAAACAAAATTTTCTATTTGAAACCCTCCCTAATTTCAACAAGCAAAATAATCATAAATAAAATAAGCAAAATAATCATAAATAAAAAAAAATTTCAACAAGCAAAATAATCATAAATAAAAAAGTTGCTTTTTTATTTGAACTCCCCCCTTAATTTAGATTTTTTATCAATAAGTTTGCACTAATCTGCAGATTTAATAACATTTTCCATTTTTTATAAAGTATTGTCAATTCGGCTATTAACACGAGTGTGAATTGTAGAGTCCTGTAAACACCAGGACATGTAACATGTTTGTTACACGTAACATGTTCACAGGGATTAGTTACGTATGAAAAACTTAAAGCCGTGTCAGTTCTATTTTTGAAATTATATTTACAGCATTCAGTGTTGGGAATGTTAGGATGTTTCATGCTGATGCATCAATTAGGAAATTTATAAACAGATATTTTGTTTGAACTTTGAATGAAATTCGTAATAAACATTTATAAAATTCTTTAAAAAATTGCGATAGTGTGTAGGATCAATTACACAGAGAGCTATTATTCATATCGAGCCATTACCGCCGATTTATCGTAAGCGACACTTTTATCGAAATTGAGATTTTTATTGCAAGCAACATTTTAAACTGTAACGGACCAAGCAGTGTTAACGTTTTTCTCCAAAATTCGTCACATTTTCACATTTTAGCGTAACCGACAATAACCATCTTTATCGTAAGGTTAATAAAATAATAGGAATAATACGCTCAGGCGTAATAAAATTAAGACAGCAGAAATATCGCAAGCGCCATACAAATATTTAAAAAATTCTTCTCCTGTAAAATTTGATATTTGTCGGTTACGCTAAAATGGCGGTAATGGCTCGATATGTTTGAATGTGTTAATGTCTAAGTAATAGTTTGTAACAGTAACTCATACAAATATACAAATCAGAAACATTGACGCCGGTGATCTTTGACTTTCTCATTTAGCAATTTGGTCCCAGTGGATTGCGTATTGGGAGTTTCCTATGTATCTCATTTTCTATTGGTCGGCCAACAATTAATAAATATAACAAAATTTGTAATTAAATAATTTTCTACAAAAAAAGGTCCTTTGAACTATTTACGTAAGGGCCACAATTTCAGAGATATTTACAGTTTCATATCAAGGAGCATTGTGTCGTACTATAATTATTATAATTATCAGGGTTGTTGCGAATGTGAAACTTTAATACATCTGCAGATGCGGATGCGGATTTTTGAAGAGCAACATCTGCAGATGCGGATGTTTAAAAATGATTTATTTTTCCTAGGAAGCGAAATTTAATAGCTTTTATTGTTAATTTTCTTTGATAAAAGACAAAAAATTAATAATTAAATTTTAAGTTATGGACTTTAGAAATAAAAGTTTTGCTACTTTTATAATTTTTTTCTAAAGTTTAGCAATATTTTTAGTCGAATTTTTCCTTGAAAAAATTAGACTTATACAGTCTATACGACAAGAACGGCGAGAGTAGGGGCGCTATCCGTTTTCAGACCCGTAGAACACGAATATGTAGAAAAAAAAATCCGAATACAAAATTTCAGCCCTCTAGGTTTATTCGGGTGACCTGTGCGAGTGGTACAAACTTCGAAAACGTCAAAAAAGCATGAAATTGTAGCTTAAAAATGAGGGGGGCGGGGGTAAAATATTAAAACCTTCAAAAAGCACAACCTAGGTATGAACTCTATCAACACACCAAATTTTAACCCTCTACGTTAATTCTGGAGGGCTGGGGGCGTGTTAGATCCAGCGAAAATCGTTTTTTTCCCCCCTACTCCCTCCAAATCATCCTAGGAAACTGAATTTTGGATATGTTGTAGATAATTGACCGAAACATTATTTCCAACCGGTTTGGAAAATTTTTATTGCTTTTCCGCCCCCCACCACCCCCTTAAAAGTTGGGTCGGGTCCAAAATTTGACCCCACTTTGATAGTATTGTTGTGCATCGGAATGAGCCCCATTTACCAAATTTGAGCTCTTAACTTCCATAGGGGGGGGGCCCTACACATATTAAAAGGTAGCGGGAAAATATATATATATATATATATATATATATATATATATATATATATATATATATATATATATGACATTTTTTTTCTACACATTCGTGTTCTACGGGTCCGAAAACGGATAGCGCCACTACTCTCGCCTCCCGCCGTTCTTGTCGTATAGACTGTATAAGTCTAATTTTTTCAAGGAAAAATTCGACTAAAAAGTGAATTTACTTTTATAACAAATGAAATGCATACATATTAAGTAATTTAAAAATGTTATTAAAGTCATTGTTTATTTATAAATTAGGAATTTTGGATTTTGATTATTTATAAAATAGAAATTTTGGATTTTTTTGGAAAGAAAAAATATCTCCATAAAAGCCTTCCAGTTTACTATTTAAGTTCCTTTTTTAATATTTAAAAATAAAACACAAAGGCAATTGACGGATAAGCATGGGTAGGAATGCCCTCGTACGAATTGTGTTGGCTTTTTCCCTGTTAACTGCTATCGGCACAAAATTGAAATTTACTGAGATTCAGCCCTTAAAAACTTAAAACATTTTTTTAAAGCCCCGATCAACCGGACACTCATCATCAGTTTTGAAACCACCCAAATGACAAATCGCTTGTGGACATTCAATTACATTTCGCTTGTAGACACTCAATACCGAAGATGAAAGCAAAAATTCGACTTCCATGATGGGGCTCCGCTGCTCACGGCGTTTTTTTTTTTAAATATAGTGAGAATACAGCCCTCTTGCGTTTATTCAATATATGCATGTACAACTCTATAATACAGTGAGAATACAGCCCTCTTGCATTTATTCAATATATGCATGTACAACTCTATAATTATTTTCCCCCCTATAATCACACAACGAGATTAATATGTCATCCTTTGGTGACATAAAAAAGTAAATCTTCAGTATGGGCCGGATGCGCGACGTTATTGCCATCTAGCGTTTGCAACATTTCTCGGCTCCCTCCATACTTATAGTTCAGTGGCTTTTTTAAATATTTCCATGTGGACAAATATTAATAATAGTAAATACCGACTGTGACTGGTTATTATGTGTAATTTTAATTTATTTATTTTTTTTTTTTATATTTGTCAAAATCAAGTGTCATTTCTGTTTTTATTAAATAATAAATAACAAGATGAAAGTTGTCCGAATCCAGAGTATGCAATGTATTTTCGTTTTTAGCGTTATATAGTGAGTGTAATAATTAAGACTGACTTTCAAAGTATTACCCATAATATAACGTTCCAATCTCAAATGACACCGAAAAGCAATCAATTGGTTTCTGTACAACATGTGAGAAATGTAGAAGAGCTATGAACTAATGGCCACAGTTATTTGACACAAGCCCATATAACTAGACAACTTCTATTTGACTTAAAATTTCTAAAATACACCATTCATGTATAAAACATTATTAGTGAAACGAAATAAATTGTGAGGAATTTTATTTAAAATTTAGTAGTTCCAGTTTTATATGTCTTTCAACATGAACTCGAACAATATATTGTAGTATATTAGTTCCTTGAATTTCTTTGGGAACTTTAGTTTTGTCCTCTAAAAGTGGTGATATATAAATGTGTCGCCTAGTATCAAAATCTACTAAATGCACTTTTCGAATTTTTTGATTTTTTAGGGCCATTAAATTTTAAATGCAACAAGGCATATGCCCCTTAACATTTTTTGTTGTAATTTTAACTGCTTACTAAAGAAATCTGCAACTGAAATATAACATAATTTTCAAATCCTGCTAAAATTACATTGAAAACTTTACAAATCCTGCTAAATACCCATACATAACCTATATTTTAGATTTTAACCGTTCAAATTATAATTTTTTCACTAACATGCGGGACGTACGAAGTATAAAATTATATTTTCACGTATAGTATTATAGTATATGCAACTCGTGCGGGAAATTGTCGACTGCCCACGAGAGAGTCGATTTGCTCGAGTGGGCAATCGACAATTTCCCGCACTTATTGCATAATATACTATTTTTTATAAATCCCGCTTCTAAAGTTCAATATTTGAGCGTTGTGTAGTGGCCGTGAAGAGTAGTATTCATATCATTGTAAAACAAACGATAGTAAGTGTGCGCGAAAGTACAGTACCGTGCGTAAAAGTAGCTAACTGTGCGAAAAAATAATGATATTCATTTGTCAGTGATAATCATATTCAAATTAAACGTGGAATAATAAAAACAAAAACGATCTACAAATTAATAAAAAAAATTTTCTTTCATATAACCCTATTATAAAATAAAATTAACCCTACTATTTTCTAAAATTGCTTAAAAATAATTAATTTTTTTCTCTCTATTAAACTTTAGAAACCTTCGTTATAAAAAATTATGTTCGATACGTATGCGTAAAGTGAGGTATCCAGTAGGCTGAAATTGGGGCACTCGCTAAAGGGACTGACGCATACACAACGAAATCTCGTGCGCTTACCTCCACTCGCCTGACGGTTCGTGGGGGTATTCAGCGCACTCGATCTCGTTGTGTATGCGTCAGTCCCTTAGACTCGTGCCTCAATGTAAGCCTACTCCTCTTTATGCATACGTATCAAAAAACTATTTTGCAATTCTGAATTAAAAAGTTAACTTTATAGTTGCCTGTGATAATGTTAAAATGGCTTAACTCTTCAAATGATTAAGAGGAGTTAACTCGTCCTGCAATATGGCGGCTCAAAATGCTGTGATATGTATATATTCACTGGTACAAGTGCCGCCATCTGTGACAGATTTTCGAAAATACGGTATAATTCTAAATAATGTTCAATTTTATCAACATAGTTTAGTATAATTTATATTTTGTAAATTCCTAGGGTTCACTTTTTTGATGTTGGGATCTTTGATTTTTTCCTTTTTCTTTTTTTGTAAACTTATCTATTGCACTTATCACTGGCAAAAAGTCCGGCATTTTGAGACAAAAAAATTTTTCAATATGGTTTGTTTAAAAGGGTTAATTTTTTCCACGCGCAATAAAAAGTAGATACTTTTTATTACGTGTGAAAAAAAGCAAGTAAAAAAATTCATTTCTATAGTAACGATACAATACAAGCCATAGTCATCCATGAATAATTCAAAACAAGTACGTTAATAGTATATTATTCAACGAGCTGGTAATGATAACTATTACTCACGAAGATAAAATTGCGACACAAGCCGAGTTTACGAGGCGAGTGTCGTAATGCATCTGAGTGAGTAACAGTCATTGCAAGCGAGTAGAATACTATATTTTTCTACGACTTTTTTCCTTTTTGATTTAAATAAAATTGAATATAAATTTTAAATCAAAAGAATAAAATTTTTAATCTATCTCTAATTTCATTAATGTTTGTATATGTACATATGGAAACGATAAAAAAAATATAAACTACTTTGTTTACTTGCATGTTACCAGGCAACATATATTAAATTAAAATTTGATACATATATTATACACAAAACAAATGCCAACCCATTGAATAATGGTTAATACGGTGATTTCATTGGTCGAAAGGTATTGAGTAATGATCATTCCTCCACACCTTTAAATAATACCTAACTTTCTCAACAATTAACGGATATATAATGAGTGTGTTCTTCAACAGGAGTAGAAAAAATAATTTTTAATGTAGCTGTCAAATTTTAAAAATTTGAGATTATTTTTCCATTTTTCGTTAATTTTTTTCATTTTAATTCATAATTGCAAAAAATATTGTATGTAACACGTGCAAAATGAATGTTTTTTTCACTTGTCGCAATTGTCTAATTCGGCCTGTGGTCTCGTTTGACAAACTTACGACTCGTGAAAAAATACCTTCATTTTGCAACTTATTGTATAAATAACAATTTAAGATTCTGAATTAAAAAATTAACTTTATAGTTAACAAAATAATTTACTTCTTTCACGCGAGAAAAAAGTAGATAGTTACTGTAGAAACGAATATTGCTTACCTACACTTTTTTTACGCGTGTAAAAAAGTAGATACTTTTGTTCACGTATGGAAAAAAAACACTTGTTTTACGCATAAAAAACAGTAAATCATTTTGATACTGTCACAGGCACCTCTAAAAAGTTAACTTTTTAAATCATAATTGCACAAAAATATTTTATTTTTTTAGATGTTAAATTTAAAACATTTTTTTTTAAATATTCATAATTCATACAGATATGTAAACAGAATTTTTTTTAAAAATTTAGGTAGGAATACCCTGTTTCAATTTAAAACCAACCCTGATATTTTAATATAAGTACACTATACGCACAACTTTGGAAAATATCCAATAAACTACTAAATGATTCAATAATCAATAGTAAAATTCAATTAGTGACGTCTATAATATTTAAGATATTCGACATGCTTTTTTTATAAATTTTCTTTCATCTTTCAAAAATATTATAACATAAAATATAATCAGTTTTCAATTAATTCATAATAAAATAAATTGAAAATTTATTTAAAACTACTTAGATGTTTTTAAAAACATATCCAATCAAATTTTGAAAAAAAGGTTTTTTCTTATTTCGTTCTAAATTTGAACAGTTTAAAAATTAAATACAGTTAAAACATACTAAATGAATTTCTCCTACAAATAGACTAAATTCCTCTAAATTCTGACATTAAATGCTAAACCTGACAACTTTTAACCTTTTGATATCCGGAGACAGTAGTTAACACACATTCTTATTGTAAATTGTAAAATTTTTATTTTAAAATTACATTAATTAATAAAGATATAAAAACATGAAGTACTCACAAGACATTAAGAAAAAAAATTTTGATTTCCGGTCGATGTAAAGAAACACATAGAGGATGTTTTCAATTTGGAGAAATTGATTCAGTCGTTAAAATTATCAGTCCAAAACACTGAATATAATCTGTAAAGTAGAATAAACACAAAATGAAATTAAACTTGTTAAATAACAACCCATAATTGCCCTAATAAAATATAATAACATAATTTCAACGAAAAGTACATATTTGATTATTTATCTACAAATTAAATAATCGAAAAAAGATAAATATTTATATAAAACTAAAGCTAAAGCTAAACAGAATGTTACAAAAGGAAACATAATAAATTTTTTCCATATTTTTATCTAATTATTTTCAAAAATGTGCGAAATGCATATTTTGAAATTGTACAATAAAAAACTATTCAATTCAAAAAGGTAGTTCGGGCTAGATTTTCGTTTCCATGGTCCTAAAATCTGAAGAGATGTTCTTACGGTTCTTAAGAAATCTTAATGAGCTTAACAAAAAATAAGCAACAAAATTTTTTGATATTTTATTTAGTTTTTGAGATACAGGTTAAATTTTACGCAAGTTGTCAATCGATTTATTCCTAAAATATTCATCTAACTGAAAAAAAGTTTATATAAAAAATATTCATACTACAGGAGGGCATGCTAAAATTTTCAATATTATGTTTTTTTCTTTTTTGAGTAATTGCATTTTTAAAGTCAAATTGCATTAATTTTGCAATAAGTAATATTTTGTAGTATAACTTTGGTAACATAAGTAGTATTAAATAATTAATAAAATTTGTAAAAAAATAAAAATAAAAAAATAAAATAAAGGAAATCGTACTGGGAATCGAATACAGGACCGTACGGCTAGATGCTAACCATTAGTGTGTATCGCAACCGCAGTAAATATAACATTAAATAACTTGTATTTTGAATTAAAATATCTCCTGTTTTTGAGAGGTGAACCCTAATATTTAGACTCTTTATATGGATGTTATGCTCTGCTAGTAGACGAAATGTGATCGAAATCGGTGAGGGGCATATCTGGACCCCTTCTTATCAGAAAAATTAAATTATTTATGCCGAACAAAAAACGAAAGTGACCCAGTAAAAGCCAATTTAAAACTAAAAATGCTTAAAACACTACCGAATAGCTCAAGAGTTCGCCGTATGCAAATTCTATGTATAAAATACATAAATGACTGTGCGTGAGTAGTACCGTAAAACGGTCTTGACTCGGTCAGGGCTTGTTGACTCAGTCATCCATGTCGCGATTGGTAAAAATATTTGTTATTAAGACACCAGACAACCTAACCTTTCACAAATGGTCTCGTTTTCATCGTTTATAAACACTCTAAGCAGCTATAAATGTCTTTCAACTCTGATTGGTTTCTTTAAAATATAATACCAGCCTCGTGTTCGATTTGTGGTATAAAAAATTCCAGTGCATTTGCGCATATGCAATACTAAACCACGCGAACATATTAGCAAAAATTTAAATATATAACGTCTACAAGTTTCCAAATATGGTAGTAAACGTCAAATAATTTGAATTTTTGTTTGCGCGGTTTAATAGTGCACATGCGCGAGAATTTTTTATACTACGAATCGAACACGGCCCTGGTTGACCAAATAACCTAAAAACAGCGACGAAATATTTTTGTCTGGTTAAAGTATATAAAATCGGACATTGAATAATAAATCGAAATGAGACGGTTTTATTCGATTCTAAACTTAATCGGCATCGATATTTCGATAGGTGTATAGTCGTATCCTTATAGCAACAAAAAAAAAATTTCGGTGTAAACAAATTCTATTGCTGACTCGGTCACTCTCATTTTCGGTGAGAAATCTTGTTTCTTTTTTTAAGTATTCGTTTGATGGATATAACATAATTTAAGATGTTAAAATAGGCCTATGTTATTTTATTACATTATACTAATTTGTGAAACACTATCCCTTACTCCATGTTAACCAATAAAATATCTTACTCTTTGTATGTGGTGTATCATTGATTTTTTCCCATATTTCTTACATTTGACTTTGCATGCTTTGCAACCAATCATCAACTGTTGTAAACAAGCTCTGGTGTCTAAATATGTGCCCGAATTCGGACCAAAAAAGTGTGTTTCGACGTTGTAATGCAATTTAAGTAGCTGACCGACTCAACAGCGTTTTACCATGTTGACTCGGTCACTTTTATTTATTTATTTTTTATTATTTTTATTTACACACACATACCTATACGTTAAAAGTTCAGGGATATAATAAAGGAAACATACTTTATGAGATAGAAACGTATTTATTAATTTATTCATCAGCAGGAAGGAGTTATACCTAAAAACAGTAAAAAAGTAACCGAGTCAAGGCCGTTTCACGGTACTACTACATACCTAAAAGAAGCCACCATTTATTTAAGCCAACTTTGCCCACATCATAGAACGTGACGTAATTTCTGGTTACAATTTTTATTTTTTACTTATTCAATTCAAGAAATTTCGTGGATGAAATCTATATCAAAATGTATAGGTTTCAACGTATACAATGAGTTTATAACTACGGAGGTACCAGGCTTAATCAACATGGTATTCTCGATTAATTAATTATCAAGCGTGGCTGTAGATTAATTAAACCTGACATATGACTATAACCTCATGGTATACGTTGAAATCCACATTTTAATGTAAATTTCATCCATACTTTCTATGACTTAAGTAAAAATTAAAAATCATAATCAGAATGACGTCATATCTGTGACGCGGATAAAATTCGCTTAAATAAATGGTGACTTCTTTTGAGTTTGTAGTAGTACTACCCACGCATAAAAAGTCGTTCATGTATCTTAAGCCAAGGATACACGGGCAAGTAACTTCTGCAATTAAGTAATTGCAGAAGTTACTTGCGGATCTGTTTCCATTAGATGTAATAAAATGAACAATTGATTGCTGCAAACACTTGCTGCAAGTTACATCAACCATACTTGCAGCAAATACTTGCATGTGTTGTTTCCACTGGCAATAAATTTTCAAGCAATTTTTGAGCGAGTGTTTCCACTAGCTGCAATAAATTCTGCAAACTGATTGCTGCAAGTAACTTCTGCAAGTTTTACCACTGGAACTTGCTAGAAGTTTTTGTTCTCTGTTTACATTATTACTTGATATTTTTGCAATTTTTTTTATTTATTTAAAATCTGACCGTTAATTTGTATATATTATCAATAGGTATAAAGCCAAGGATACACTGGCAAGTAACTTCTGCAATTTATTGCAGAAGTTACCTGCGTATCTGTTTCCACTAGATGTAATAAAATGAACAATTTATTGCTGCAAACACTTGCTTCCAGTTACATCAACCATACTTGCAGCAAATACTTGCATGTGTTGTTCCCACTGGCAATAAATTTTCAAGCGATTTTTGAGCGAGTGTTTCCACTAGCTGCAATAAATTCTGCAAACTGATTGCTGCAAGTAACTTCTGCAAGTTTTACCACTAGAACTTGCTGGAAGTTTTTGTTCTCTGTTTACATTATTATTTGATATTTTTGCAATTTTTTTTATTTATTTAAAATCTGATCGTTAATTTGTATGTATTATCAATAGGTACAACTGTCATTATAATTTTTATAAGTTTTAAAACAAGATTAGATGGGTAAAAATACATATTCTTAATAAAACAGCTGTTATAATGAGTATTTCAACGAAATAAAAATTTAAAAAAAGAAAAGTATGAGTAAAAAATGGCAGTGGCATGAAATCGAAAAAAAAAAAATTGTTTAAACAAAATTAACAGCTGAAGATTTAATAAAAGAAGTAAAAAATTTTATTAAAATATCATTAGAAGATTTTAATTAAACAAAATACGCAAATTCGAGTGAGTATTAGTGCAAAAATGTTTTCTCGTAACAAAAATTTTGAAAAGGCTCAAAATAACTCAAAATCGATTAGATTTAAATGTGGGAAATTCTGAAGTAACCTATACTGCAATTCAATATAGAATTTATATTTATTTTCAATAAATATTTCATTCTAGTTTTGTTTCATCATTTTTTTTTTTTTAATTTACTTATTAAAATTTTATCAAACTTCTCGTTAATTAACTATCAAATCAATCACCTACATTTTTTAATATACGTAGGGTTGGGCGGGGTAAAAAAAAGACAAAATCAAATCTTCTCATTTTTCATGTAGAAAATATTTGAATTTTTAGACAAAAAATACTGTATGATGTTAAATTGTGTTTATTTTAAGATTTTGCATGTTTTTTCACTCAACCTAATGGCATAAATCTATAAAAAAATAATAACCTTGCCTTTTTTTTACTCGCCAAGTGGGGTAAAAAAAAGACACAGGAGGGTAAATAAAAGACAGACCTCTAACTAATAGGATACTGCAAGTACATGATTGGAAGGGTAAAAAATAGACAGCTTGGGTAGTTAGCAGTACAACACTTTTTATTTCACAACTCTATCTCTACTACAAAATATTTTATAGATATATTTAAATTTTACGTATTTTACCAAAAACTTTAGCTAAGATTAAGCAGTAAGAAATGTCAGAAAAAGTTAACTGATGCAAAAGCTTGACTCACAGGAAATTTCTTTGGACTTTAAATATTAAAATAATTTTTATTTCACAAACGTACAACTGACACAAAATTTATTGTAGCTCATTAAAAAAACCAAATATGTTAATTTGAGTCTTTTTTTTACACCATTTTACATAAAGTAAAAAAATAAATGAAGATAATCTATGAGTGAGTTAAAAATACTAAATGTGTACAGTAAAGCATAGTTATACATTATAAAAACATAAATAAATTTTCATGGGTCAAAAATACAAATTTTCGAATGAGCTGAAATGGACATCCATGAAAACCGTCTGCTCACTAACAAAAAAATTGTTTATTGAAGAATCAGTATTTTTTTAATCCATAAAATATACATAAACATGCCATTATCTAGTTTTAAAATGAAAATCCTTGTCAATAATTTTGAATTTTTCTAAATGTTAACTCCTTGTTTTATCTTTTTTTTACCCCACTTTTTTCTTTTTTTTTAACATATAAATTAAAATTACAAGCAGTCGGACGATTTAAATAAAACTTTGTACTTTACATTACTAAAGCATGTAGAATAACAAGAAAAAAATACAACACTCTGTCTTATCAGATTTTTTACTTACTGAAAAAGTTTATCGTCGCGGAATGAAAGTTTTTCTCTCATGAATAAGAATTTTTTTATGTTATAAAGCCCGTTCCAAAAAATAATTTTTTGGCCCAGACAGCTTAAAATACTAATGTATTTTGTTGTAATATTTTTTATTTTTTCAATTTAACACTGTTGAGTTTAATATAAGTATGTCTTTTTTTTACCCCGCTCGAGCAGTGTCTTTTTTTTACCCCGCCCAACCCTATGTGTATAAATATATCTATCTTTTTCTTATCCTTTTCTTGTCTCTTATTCTATCTTTGTTTTCGAAAAAACTTGCACAAAAAACTTCTAACAATTTGGATAAGTAAAAAGTTGCTTGTGCAAGTTAAATAAACTGTTGAAACACTTTTTGAACCAACTTGCTGTTACAACTTCTGCAAGTGACTGAACTTGCGGAAGTTCACTTGCTGGTTACTGTTTTCACTATCAAATACTTGCACAAATTAACTTGCGGCAATTTAATTGCAGTTGATATGTTTTTTATGTGTAAACACACTGTTTACACACAAAGCAAAAAAGACTTGCTCAATTTGAAAATAATTGCAGAAGTTAACTTGCAGTGGCTGTTTCCACATGAAAAAAAAAACTTGCAGAAGTCGACTTCTGCAATATTTATTGCCAGTGGACATTTAGCTTAACTGTCATTATAATTTTTATAAGTTTTAAAACAAGATTAGATGCATAAAAATACATACATATTCCTAATAAAACAGCTGCCATTGTAATGAGTATTTCAACGAAATAAAAATAAAGAAAAGTATATGAGTAAAAGATGGCAGTGGCATGAAATCGAAAAAAAAATTGTTTAAAGAAAATTAACAGCTGAAGATTTAAAAGAAGTAAAAAATTTTATTAGAATATCATTAGAAGATTTTAATTAAACAAAATACGCAAATTCGGATGAGTATTAGTACAAAAACGTCTACTCGTAACAAAATTTTTGAAAAGGCTCAAAATAACTCAAAATCGATTAGATTTAAATGTGGGACATTCTGAAGTAACTTAAACTGAAATTCTATATAGAATTTATATTTATTTATTTTCAATAAATATTTCTTTCTGGTTTTATTTCATCATTTTTTTTTAAATTATTAAAATTTCATCAAACTTCTCTTTAATTAACTATCAAATCAATTACCTACATTTTTTAATATATACGTATGTGTATAAATATATATTTTTCTTAAGCTAAATGTCCACTGGCAATAAATATTGCAGAAGTCGACTTCTGCAAGTATTTTTTCATGTGGAAACAGCTACTGTAAGTTAACTTCTGCCATTAATTTCAAGTTGAGCAAGTCTTTTTTGCTTTGTGTGTAAACAGTGTGTTTACACATAAAAAACATATCAACTGCAATTAAATTGCTGCTAGTTAATTTGTGAAAGTATTTGGTAGTGGAAACAGTAACCCGCAAGTGAACTTCCGCAAGTTCAGTCACTTGCAGAAGTTTTAACAGCAAGTTGGTTCAAAAAGTGTTTCCACAGTATACTTAACTTGCACAAGCCACTTTTTACTTATCCAAATTGTTGGAAGTTTTTTGTGCAAGTTTTTTTGAAAACAAAGATAGAATAAGAGACAAGAAAAGAGTAAGAAAAAGATAGATATATATATACACCATATACACATACATATATTAAAAAATGTAGGTAATTGATTTGATAGTTAATTAAAGAGAAGTTTGATAAAATTTTAATAAGTAAATTTAAAAAAAAATGATAAAACACAACCAGAATGAAATATTTATTGAAAATAAATAAATATAAATTTTATATTGAATTTCAATTTAGGTTACTTTAGAATGTCCCACATTTAAATATAATCGATTTTGAGTTATTTTGAGCCTTTTCAAAATTTTTGTTACGAGTAGACGTTTTGCACTAATACTCATTCGAATTTGCGTATTTTGTTTAATTAAAATCTTCTAATGATATTCTAATAACATTTTTTACTTTTAAATCTTTAGCTGTTAATTTTGTTTAATTAAACAATTTTTTTTTTTCGATTTCATCGATTTCATGCCATTGCCATCTTTTACTCATACTTTTCTTTTTTTTAAATTTTTATTTCGTTGAAATACTCATTACAATGGCAGCTGTTTTATTAGGAATATTTATTTTTAGGCATCTAATCTTGTTTTAAAACTTATAATGACAGTTATACCTATTGATAATACATACAATTTAACGGTCAGATTTTAAATACATAAAAAAATTGTAAAAATATCAAATAATAATGTAAACAGAGAACAAAAACTTCCAGCAAGTTCTAGTGGTAAAACTTGCAGAAGTTACTTGCAGCAATCAATTTGCAGAATTTATTGCAGCTAGTGGAAACACTCGCTCAAAAATTGCTTGAAAATTTATTGCCAGTGGAAACAACACATGCAAGTATTTGCTGCAAGTATGGTTGATGTAACTTGCAGCAAGTGTTTGCAGCAATAAATTGTTCATTTTATTACATCTAGTGGAAACAGATCCGCAAGTAACTTCTGCAATTACTTGCAGAAGTTACTTGCCAGTGTATCCTTGGCTTTATCTTTTCTTGTCTCTTATTCTATCTTTGTTTTCGACAAAAGTTGCACAAAAAACTTCCAACAATTTGGATAAGTAAAAAGTTGCTTGTGCAAGTTAAATAAACTGTTGAAACACTTTTTGAACCAACTTGCTGTCACAACTTCTGCAAGTGACTGAACTTGCGGAAGTTCACTTGCAGGTTACTGTTTCCACTATCAAATACTTGCACAAATTAACTTGCGGCAATTTAATTGCAGTTGATATGCCTTTTATGTGTAAACACACTGTTTACACACAAAGCAAAAAAGACTTGCTCAGCTTGAAAATAATTGCAGAAGTTAACTTGCAGTGGATGTGTCCACATGAAAAAACACTTGCAGAAGTCGACTTCTGCAATATTTATTGCCAGTGGACATTTAGCTTTAGAATTTGTTGGCCGGTTCTCGGACTAGAACTATATTAAAGCAAAGAATCCAGTCCATAGAACTCTAAATGTCAAAAATTAATAATATACCAAATCTGATTTGACTCATGCAAAAAATTAAATAACATCTAACCAATTTTTGGAATTTGAGTGATAAATTATTTCTTGTAATTTGTTAAATTTAATTTTACAGCTATCAAATTTCATACAAATTTTATTACTATTAAATTTTAACAAATTATCGTATACTAAGTTAGGTTCGAATAATAAATAATTTGCCACCCTATATTCCTTTTCTTATTTTTGAAAATATAAATGTTAGGCTAAAATTTTCATATATCATTAAAAAAATTTTTTTAGGTTATTAATTTATAAATATACAAATTTTTTAAGATACTTACATTATTTAACAATGTGTTTTACAATTCTCACATCATGTTTAATTTAATTTTCATTAACTAATAGATTTATCCATTTTAAAACTTTATTTTATTAACATTTTGATTTGTAAACAAGTGTCACCGATTTGAGTATTCTCACACAAAAATGTTGACAGCACTACGTATAACAAAAGCACATGTTATTTACCTAATTTCACTATACATTATTAAATTTTTTTTCTTTACAGGCTAGCAATCAATTAGCAATTGAATTTTTAAATGTGATTTAGTTGTGCATACACGCTTGTGGCATCCAACAAGTTGTATTATAATGGATTTTTCTGTTTAGGGATTTAATTTTTATTTTTGTAGAAAATGTAGGAATATTTTACTGCAATTTAATTGTCACTAAAATAAATTTTAAAAGTTTTGCATGTAACCGATTTTTTTTCGAAAACAATTTCGTTATCTTAAAGTTTATTTTTAAATAATATATTTCTTTTTTATAAATATGAACGAATAAAATAAACATGTAGTGTGAATCGAAATTTTAGTAATTTTTTTTGTAATTAAATTTAAAAACTCATTTGTTTTAATATAATTTGATGTATTTTTATTAACAAGTAGCATACATCATTTTTTAAAGTTGGGAATTTAATAACATATATGACATATATCAAAACTCAAAATTTCTAGACAAAAATTTGTTAAAATGAGTAGTAATAGCACAGTTACTTCTGGATTTGGATCAACATTAAATTTGACAGGATCAAATACAGCCACTTCGAGTGATAAACATGTACACATGAAGCAGTTTATTGCGACAGCCCTCGAATACAGTAAAACAAGATCTGAGGCAGCCGCAAACCAGTTAAATCGACATTTACAAGTAAGTAAAATAATTTCTATCGGCCACTTTAAATTAAGAGCAACTTTATCCATACTAAAGGAATTTTTCAGAAAATAAGTTTCTATTTATCGCACCCAGGGCCTCTGAATCACGAATTCGTATAGAATATTCTTACCGTATAGCTAAATATCGTGCTAAATAAACGTTTTCTGTTTCAGATAATCGGAGTTGTAATCGATTTAAGCACTTTCGATCCACATCGTAGCATCGTCGCCGAATTTTTCGTCAGTCTGCATGAACTGATGTCCACGCTCGATTCCCGTTCATCGTTACTATGGGGTGCGATCAATGTCCTCCAGCAGGCATGTCGAAATCGTGCAGCACATCATGCCCTTATTCACACGTACCATTTTTTACCAATTCTCAGTCGTTACCTGGGTGATCAGTTGACGCGCGAGAAGAAAATTCGCCTGTTGACTTTGATGCAAGAGCTAACCTACGGTATACGGATTACATGGCAAGAACCCCATATTCCGCATCTGATTTCAACAATGGTTAAATGGATCATTTCGTCAGAGAGTAATGTTGTCAATTTATCACTTGGAATTCTTATAAATTTATGTTATAAAAATTTACCCGCTATTTATACTTTGATGCGTTGCGTAGACACGAAAGTTTTTATGCGTAAAGTCATGAGTTTAGAGGTAATTATTTCCAATCTATCTTTTCTAACGATTAAAAATTGTTTATTTTCTACGGAAACCTTCAATCGAGATAGATTCATACTTAGGGCTGGGCAAAATTGTTCATAGAATCCATTTAAAATAAAAAATCGTTTTTTTAAGGAATGCGCATTCAAATGCAAAATGAAAAATGATTTTTTTTTGCATTTAGAATTAAAAAAAAAATGGAAAAAAAAAACTATTTAAAATTGATTATAAATAATGTAAAATAGCTTTTTAACACTTTAAATGATTAAAGCGGGTTCTACACGATGCTACGAACGTTCCTTCCAACGTTCGATCGAACGTTTGAGGCAATTAAGTTCGATAGTTGATGCGACGAATGTATCTGCTACACGGTGAATCGAATGTTTGATCCAATACGAATGATGATGTGTTGGTACTCAGTCGACAACGCTGTTATCTGTCTGATGTTATCTCTAATGTTTTACACTGATGTTGTCTCTCTTCACATGAACGAGTCGTGCGCAACCAACATTGACCTTCAAACGTTTGAAGCATCCCTTTGACTCGGTGCAAGAATACCGACATCGAACGGGACACGACCAAATGCGAACGTTTGACGCTCGACATTGGACACTCGTAGGTTCGAACAACGGCTACACGATGCTATGAACCATCCAACGTCGAATGTTGGAAGGTGTTCGTAGCATCGTGTAGCAGCGGCTTAAGACGAGTTAACTCGCCCGGCAATATGGCGGCTCATTTATGACAGATTTTTCGAAATACGGTATAATTTTATAATGTTCAATTTTATCAACATAGTTTCGTATAATTTATATTTTGTAAATTCCTAGGGTTCACTTTTTTGATGTTGGGATCTTTGATTTTTTTTTCTCTTTCTTTTTTTTGTAACCTTATCTATTGTACTTATCACTAAAGAGTAAGTACTTATCACTAAAAGGCAGTAAAAAGTCCGGCATTTTGAGACAAAAAAATTCTTCTATATGGTTTGTTTAAAAGAGTTAAATTAGAAGCTGTATCAAGTAGAAATTTTTCGTATACACTTAAGTGTCGATAGAAATTTATATATTATACAAATTATTGGCAGAATATTAGATTTTATAGCACTAATTTACGTATACGTATATTTTTAGACATAGAGATGCTTTTTACTTGATACCAGTTCTACTTTTACCACCAGAGCCGCGAAATTGGGAGTGATAAAACTTGGATATGCAAACCTAGTGATCAAAAGAATAACTGTTGCCAGTAGGCAAGGTTTGTTTATTAAATTTTGATAATTCACAAAATTTATATTGACAAAATATAAACTGGCATATTTTTTTGAATGTCTTTCTAATCTTTTCATAATTACTGTTTTCAAATAAAAACGGACAATTCCAAACACAGAGGACAGAGGTACAATACGTATCTCTCCACTTTTGGAATCAGTGTAACCAGTAAGAGATAGAAAATATGTTATATACGTGCACGGTGTTTACTTTGTATTGGCGCGCTAAACTGTGTATATGTGCGTAATCGAAGATAGAGGTGACAGTCACGTGACCGGGCTCGCATACATATGTGTGATACCACAACGCTATGGGTGGGGATGTAACAATGCCAACACAACCAACATTACAATCAAATCCATTACTGTTTGACTGACCTACACTCGGTGAGTGCCACTGAGACACTGACTACCTACGAGCCTAAGGTACACAAAAATGCACACTGCAGATTTCATGATAGAGATAGTTGCTGTGTCTCCATTACTCCGTGATTCCAAATTACTACCATTTTTTTAAATGTCAATTTTCTGCCATCTGGTAACGAATGAAGAAACTACTGCTAATAGGCTAAATATTAAACCACGCCTCCATTTGATTTCCCAATACATCAAGACTGCGTTCAGCAGAATAAAATTCTTTAAAGCACTTTAAAACAAAATGGCAATTTATTAACAACGGCAATTTACTTACTTTTAGGGTCATAATATTGATGTTCAGATATGCAAATTATTGATAATATTAGAAAATATTAATGGGGAAGTCCCGAAAAGTGATATATTGAAATTTGTTGCGGTTACATTCGATACAATTGCGGATGCGTTGAAGACTCGAGATGTCGTATTATTACGTCATATTGTTGACTTTTTTATGGATGTCAAAGGAGAAAATACGCAGAATCAACGAGAGGCTTTTAATGAATTTAAAAATTATGTTGGACACATTGAGAAACTGATTTCGGTATTGAAACATTTGAATCAAAAAGTCACTAAAATCAAAATTGAACTAATTTTCAAAATTTTATTTAGATTGTAAATAACGGATCCGCTGAATCCGGTGATCCGCTCAACGACCCAGAATGTATAGCAATGCTATTCGAATTTCTACTTGCACTAGTCCAGTTAAATCTCTCCGATATAATCACTCTATATCCACGATTAGCTCAACTGGCGTTAAACTGGATTCAGACTGAGCATGTTAGTACGAAAGCATTAAAACTGTTGCGATGTGTCGCCACAGCAAAAGGTGTTGCCACCGAGGAGATTCTACAACCATTGTCAAATGGATTGCAAGTTCTGTTGGTGGCTTTAAATGCGGGCTGTGAAGGAGATGAAGCTATTAGTAATCTGTCGATGGATGTTCAGGAGCAGCTGACGGGATTGTTTCATTTGCTACGGGAAATGATGAAGTGTGCCTCGTTACGAGATTATGTGATCAGTGGATTGAAAATTCAATCCGTTCAGAAAATATTCTCGCCCCTAACATGCAAGTATTTATTTATTAACCCACTAGCATTTACCTGCGGCATCGTGTCACTACTGAGAGCTGTTATTTTTTTTTTTTTTTGAAAATTTTCCCACAGAAATTCCCAAATTAACCACTTAAGCTTAATACACAATCAATGAAATAAGGAATAAGAAGTATGCCATCTAGTAACGTTGAATGAAACTTTAACTTAACTGCTCATAGGTATATGTATTTAGGTATTTTTGTACATCAAAATTCATGAAAAAGTAACGTTCATGATTACTTATGAACTCCTTATTTCGTATGATACTCCTTATTTCTTATTTCATTAAAGTTCCATTCAACGTCACTAGATAGCATACTTCTTATTCCTTATTTCATTGATTGTGTAGAAGCACTTACTGTTAATGGTTTTCAATAATATACATTTGATACACAAAAAAAAAAAAATATTTCGAAAACGCGTGGATCTGAGCCTGGAATCTCTTAAGCTACACTCATAAGTCAATATACTTAACACACTCGGCAATGCGCCGTTGTTGTGAATCCTATAAAGTAACTGATATATAAGTCCCGAGGGGGGCCTACTCTACAATATATATTAATTTCTCCCGAATCCGTGATTCCCAAGTTTGATATTCCCTTTGTAAGTACACTTTTCCCGTTATAAGCTACTACAAAAGTTTGAAATAGAATACAGCAAGGATTCTTTTACACCCTGACCAGATAAAAATGTAAATATATTTCTATCTCTTTTTAAATACAAATTCAGAATATACAGGTTGATAACTATGACTTACGATTTCGATGTGTATAGAATACAAATGTATATGATAATTGTTTGCAGTACATTTTAGTGCAAAATATTTAATAATCAGTTAAAAACTTATACATTTATAAAAAATAAATGTATTTCGTGTTAAAAATGCGTTTCATATTTAATACATGAAACATCCTGTATACAAATTATATATTCGTGGTACATTCTTAAAAGGAATAAAAAATATATTTCTATCTTTCTTAAAAAGATTACGAAATATGTTTCTTTCTCGCACGTGTATTATAAAAAGAATCCTCCTGTATATGCATTTTTACTCTTTTTACATATATATGGAAATTTTATTATGTAAAAAGAATAAGATATATGATTCTATTTCAGTCTTTTAAAGTTGCTTATAACGGGGAAAAAGTGTATTACTAACATATTGTTTTAAATTAAAATTTTGTATATTTGAAAAATCAATACCAATACTTACTATAACCTATATCGCTTATATACAATCGATTTTTTGTTTTAACGGTAATTTTTATATTAAAAAAAGAAAGGAAAAGCACCACTTTGTTATTCCATATTTTTAAATTTCTTTACTAAATTAAGAAAACTCCCCTTAAACCAGACATCCACGCAGTATTACATATAATATCTTGGTCTTGGCCTTTAATGAGTTCAATATGTAAAATTATTTCAAACATTAGTTGTTCATGAAAAGGAACTAGACATTTTCTAGCCGTGTTCGCTGTTGCGTTTTTCTGCTTAAAGTGAGCTGTTGGCACATGCGCAAGAACTTTTTTTATGGAATACGCATGCTCCAAAATACTTCATATTATGAGCACAAGTATTTCGTACTACATAAAAATGTTATTGCGCATGCGCTAACAGCTCACTTTGAGCAGAAAAACTCAGCAACGAACACGGCGATTGTCTGAAGATGGAAGCATATTCCGAAACCGGTAGCAATTTAAAAAAAAATCTTTTCTTTTTTATTTATTTCTTATCCTGATGATATAAAACTCCTAAAGTTCCTTTTCATTTACCATTACAGTCATCTAAACCATATCCTATTAGTTGTTCATTTTTAAACAATAATAAAATAAATATTTTATTATTTAAAAATATAAAATACCATAACGTAACGCTAGTATTTATCCCGAAAGTTCCTTCTTCCCTTTATAGTATTTGATTAACTATACTTTAATCATTCTGTACTCCTTAGGTTTGGCGTATTCACCAAGAAATCGTGATCAAGACATATTTTCAAAAGAATCCACCCTGTTGTACATAAACGCCCTAGCACTAATCCGAGAATTGGCCCCCTTCGACAAACAATGGAAAACTCTCTACATTCAACTGATGGACAATAAACAAATTCACTTGATGATCGCCAACGCCTTTTACAAATGTGATGCCGATATCAAATCTCTAGTGTTTGAAATGGCCAAAACCAATGAATTTCATAATCAGAATGTGGCACAAGCATTTTCCGAGATACAACCATTGACTGATTTTGGTGCGGGGACCGAAAAATTACCCTACGCGGAACCACAAATGCCATATACGATTATGAGCGTGGGCCAAGAAGAGAAGCTAGATAATCTAATATATAAATTACAGGTTAGTAAAGATCGTAAAAAATTCTGTTCCGTTTTTCGGTCGGTCTATATCAATTCAACGCAGGGTCAGGGCCGGCGAGAGAAATGACGGGCCCCCGGGCACAACAAGAAATTTTCAAACATTTTTTCTCCAAAAATATAAGTAACGAGCAAAGAAAAAAGCGTCTTATCACTTTTTCCGGGCCCCTAATCGTGGCTGCGGGCCCCCGGGCAATTGCCCCACCCTCTCGCCGGCTCTGCGCAGGGTATAAATCTTACCATCTCAGAATTTAATAAAATTTGGTAGGGCGGTAGCCTCGGTATAGATTAAGAAAAATACAAAATCTTATTGTTATATATTTGGAAATTATCAGTGTATAAATTTGGGAAAAAAAAACCAAAAACAATCATGCATCAAATTTTTTAATCACTCTGAAAGCTATCTTAACTGGAATACAGAGCTGGGGAAGCTGTCAATTTATAGCATTTTCTAAAGCTTATAATATACTGCAAAACAAGTCAAGAAGGAAAATTTGAATTTTGAATTTCTCAAAAGGTAAGAATTAACCAAAACTCCAAAAATAACTAGAATATTTGTAAATCACCTTGCAAAATATAAAAGTGGAATTGCAATTCGTTGTCAGCTGTGATTTTTTTTGAAAATTACAGCATTGTGAGTCTGAAATTTCTTAAATCAAAATTACATACATCAAAATTACATACATAAATCAAAATTACAACCTTACATACGATAGTCCAACTTCAGAACCACTTATTGTGACATTATTACCCACTGTCAGTATGTTAATAGCAAAAATTAGTGTATATAAACTAGTATGTAATTTAAGAGGGTGACTCACCCCCTCTCCAATGTTGCTCAAACTGAATTTTGAATTCGAGAATTTCATTTCTACGTTATTCCAATTGTCTTAAACTATTTTCCATGAAGGAGAACTTCTTGAACTACCCAAGTAGTACGACTATTCGACACAGACACCCCCTAGTTAACTACCCCTAGACTTAATATTAGGACATTGAGCAAAAACAGATCAATTAGTTTTTTTGACGTAGATTTCAAATCTGTAAACAAAATATTTATATTGTTTATTTGTCACCCCCTTTTTGCAAAATTAACCCCCAAATTTTAGCCCCAAACCACCCCTGTTGATGTAATTTGAACAAATTGTATATCAATAGATAGCCCTTTTAAAAAGAGCAATATCGCCAATTTAAACTTTTGCTCTATCTGTTACTGTTTTCGAGATATTTGAAAAATTAAATTTTTACCCCAGTTTTTGAAGGGCGATTTCACCTCTTCAAACCGTTTTTCCGCCGATAACAAAAAATACGCGTCCCTTAGATTTCGACGTAGAATAACATTTCAGCGGCATTGAAATCGGAGGCGGACATCTGGGAACCTTTCCTTGTAAGATGGAAATTTCCCACTTTTACATTAAATGACCAAGGTCTTTATAAAATATTTTTACATAAAGAATCGAGTGATATTTTGAGAATAAAAATTCAATCTAGGCACACAGCTTCCAAAATATGCTTTGGATAGAGTACAATCCCACCACTATACTAACCTGATACTGTCAGTGCAAAGTAGGGGCAAGACTTGTTGGTTGTTGCGCTCATATTGCCTCCGTAATCTGGTACTTAAGTTACTCCAGATATTAAGATCATACTACTCGAAGAGTCGCGTGCGACTTCAAAAAATTTTTAATGGATGCAGATGTTGAAGGATATTGGAGTGACGAGAATAAAGACTAGATAAGGAGTGTAAGGTAAGGTTACATTGGATACGAATTCATCCGAAAATTCATTCGTACGAATTCGTACGAGTTTATCCGAGTTAATACGAATTAAACAAAACCATACATTTAGACATGCGTGGTTACACTGCTTACGACTCTTTCGTACGAGCTCGTACGACTTTTTGATACGACCAAAATATTTTGTTTTTTGATGCGAATTCGTACGAAAAAAATGATGGATATAGAAAAAATAATTATTTTTGTTGAACGAAAGCAATCTTTAAGGAATCAAAAACGGAAATATTATCATTATAGAAAGTTAAATAAAAAATTGTGGAATGAGATGGCAGAGGAAATGTTTAGATAATTTTTTAATTAAATATATTACAATTTAATAAAGCTAACCTAAGTTAACAAAAACATTTTAAGTATGTGTAATAAAAAAATTAATTAACTAAATATTGAAGCTGAAATTCAGTAGATTTTAAAATATAATTGAATGTGACTTGCGACATGTTCAAGTACTCTAAAAATTTCTATTCGTCTTGAAAAATTTGTTCAAAGCAATTCCAGAACTCAGCTTTTTTTGCTCTACACGAATAATAAAGAATCGTTTACCCAGAATTGTTTGTTTTCTATAATTAGAAATTTTGAAAACGGTGATTCTAATAAATAAGATTCGGTAGCTGGATCCATTGTTTGATATCATGCAATATGTACTAACGGTTTTCAGTTTAAATTTAGATACGAATTCGTATTACGATTCTGTATCCAATGTAACCACACAGTCGTACGAATGAATTTCGTACGAGCTCGTACGAATCAATTTTCGTACGAATTCGTATCCAATGTAACCGCAGCCTAAAGTTTAAAAATGTTGAAACTTTTAGAATTATCCAAAAAAGTGGATTAATTTCATAATTTTGCCTTTTCAAAAAAACTTCCTATAATAATGAGATCAACAGCAAAATAATTTATAAATGAGAATATTCCGGCATAATATTTATTCCATCTTACTATTTACTTTCATGTAAACCTAATGCACATATAAAAATTCATGGAGGGGATGGGGCGAAAATAAGGCCTTATCGACACCCCTCCTTTATATTGAATTGACATTGACCGACCCCACATAACATAATAATAATTTACTTTACTAATGCCAGGAAGCCTTAGCAAACAATCAAATTGCAAATATTGCCACTTCGGACGTCATGGAACTCTTCGAATATAAAGTAGCCGCGATGGGACACGCCGAACGCGCAGCACAAGCAAGTCTAGAAGCCGCTGGCAAACAAGCCACACACTTAAACCATCGTCTAGCGCAAATGTCCGCGGAATCGTACCGCCTTCATCAAATGCTCTTCCATGCTCAACAGTGTCAAGAAAATACAATTGCCAAACTGAACAATCTTGAGGAGACAATGCGACAAACTGTGGTACGCCTAGCAAAATCCAAAACACAGTGCACCGAATTCGAAAATCAGTTAAAAGCCAGTCAATCTCAACTTCAAATAAAGATCAACGAAATCCGAGTCCACGAGGAGAAATATCAAAATTTAACGTTGCAGTACAATGAAGCGTTACGAAAAATTAACCAATTAGAAACCACTGTTTTGGAATATACAAATAAAAACTCAGATTTGTGTACAATGGTCAAAAAGATGGAAGATAAAATTATCGATTTAGATAAAAAATTGGAAGAAAAGAAACAAAATCTTATCAAAGCCACGCAGAGAATCACTAAATTAACAGAGGTAATTATTTTTTATTTTCTATTCTCTCAAAGTCTTCAAACGGTTAAATATTTACAGGAAGTGCAAACATACGAAACAGTGTGTAAACGCAACGAAGAACAAATGGCACAGAAAGAGAAAGAATATCTGGAACTACAAACTGAATTGGATGATTACAAAAAGAAATTAGACTGGATTGTACAAATCTCAATGAATAAAGTAAAAAGTCAAACGTAACACTTAAATTGTAGCGCAATTTTTAAATTTATTATTTATAAATTATGATATTCAATTTATATTTTGCATTTACAAAATTTATTTTAAGAAAATAAAGTATTTTAATCTAAATACGATTTTTTGATAGTTGTCATATAATAGAATCCTATACGCAAATAAAGGATTAAATAAGTTATAATGTTAAATATGTTTTAAAATAATTCGAATTTATTTGTATAAACAAAATTACATAAAAAAAATTAAAATGTTTTAACACGATGACGGTCATGAAGAATTATGATGAAATGACCAACTGATACACTATTTTGACAGTTATACCTTTTTATGGAATTGTTGACGTCGTAGGACGTGGTGTGTGAGTTAGTAAGGTTTCAATTGAGGTCTTGTAGCGTCAGTGACCGTCAAGGTGTTAAAATACAAATTAAATCAGTGATAAAACTAAAAAAGCAATTTAAAATAAATATAAATTAAAAAAAAAACCCTACTGCAAATTAAAAAAAGAAAACAACCTTGCAAAAAAAATGTTAATTAGTTTTAATATTGGGAAACGTAAAAATATGTAGTCTGAGGGTGAAAAAATAGTTACTAATTACAAATAGACTAGGCTGTCATCTCCCACAAAAAAGGCCAGTTGACAAATTTTTAATAAATTACAAGTAAAAAAAAAAAATTAACGCTAACGATTTATTATGTAATCGTCCATTAAACACAGGTTATTTCTCTTCAATATAAGATGACACCATTCACACAGAATGGAAATATGGTCCATATTAGAGATGTCGATTTTAAATCGATTAATCGAAGCTTAAAAAATCGATTCTTTTTTCGATTTTTTTCATTTGAATCGATTCATGAATCGATTATTAAAAGTAAGAGATCGATAACCGATTTTTTCCAAAAATAACTTCATTTTAATAGTAATTCTACAAAGAAACATGTGTTAAAATAAAACACCAAAAACTATTGTTAATTGTCACTTTTCACTCGTTATATCAACGAACCCCTCCTATGGCTCTATATAATACAAAAGGAAGGAAGAGACCACCTATCTGTGCAAACAACGATCCCTTTCCCACAAAAGCAACTTATTTAGAAAACGTTTTTTTGTCAATTTGTTTGAAATTTTTGAATAAACTTGGTTCAATTCGTGGTATTCGTCCTACATATTCAATTGCCTTATTTTTTATAATTAATATTGAAAAGTTAACGCATTCATCGCCTTTACAAATATAATGTAAGGCGACATTACCGATATTACCTATGTACTATCAAGTAAGTTCCCTAAACAAAAATTATTAGCTAATTTTGTTAAACTTTTCAAAATTTCGATTTTTTAGATCGATCTCACAGAATCAATTTTTTTTTAGCCGATTTTTTTTTGAAGCGATTTTTTTGATTTCGATTTAAATCGATCCAAAAATCGATCTTTTTTTTTGGAGAATCGACATCTCTAGTCCATATTTTTCCTCTCATATTTAATTTTCAAAAATAATTTTTTAATTTTATATAAATTAAAACTGAATTTTAATTTTTTATTGTACTCTGCTATCATTTTTATGATAGTACTTAATCCACAGACCAATGAACATATATACAGTCTATAGACTAACTGTATCAATAAATAATTGAAGCATCCACATACGCTCAAAATACGACCCAGATACTATTTGATAATATTGTAATCAATGCAATAACCAGTGGTATCCGTAGTAATCCGTTTCAAATAATTATTATCAAAATATAATTTGATAATAAAACTTAACTTTTTTGAGAAGAAACTGCAAAATTTCGAAAGAAAAAAGTGGTATTCGTTTGTTTTCCAAATACGTTCGTATACAAATTATGTCCTGCAATAAATATAGTCCTGTTTACTAAAAAATAGACAACACATTATGTTCCTCATATCTCACCCCGTTACCTGCGTCAGAGAAACTGCCGACAAATTGGCTTTATGCTTTGTCTAGTAGTATAATACCATTTCACACACACACTATAGAAGTGTAGAGAATGACAGCACAGCTGCCCAAGTATAACTTAGCCTGTGAAGGTCATATGCACAGTAGATAAATCCCCACTCGATACACATTTTTATATATAGCTGGTAATAGTTTATTATTTCTTTTTAAAGCATTTACTATCTCTTTTGTCCGCGCACGTCACCGGCCAAGTTAAATTTGGTGTACAGTAGCATACCAGTGCGTTATGACAACATAAATCATACTATCCTTATAATGCAGTTAACCTTGTTCGCATAATGGATGATAACGTAAGAAAATTTAAAACACAGACCAATGAACACTATTATATTATACTACTAGACAAAGCGTAAAGCCAGTTTGTAGGCATTTTTCTTGAAGCAGGTAACAGAGTGAGACGGGTGAAATTTAATGAAATAATATATACCCAACCAAACTTAACTTGACCGGTGACTTGCGCGAACAGAAGAGATATGTAGTAAATGGTTTAAAAAGAAATAAACTATTACCAGCTCTATACAAAAATGTGTACTGAGTGGGGATTTATCTATTGCGCACATGACCTTCACAGGCCAGGTTATAGTTTGGCAGCTGTAATGTCAATTTTTGAGCAAATGGGACTATGATTATTGCAGGACATAATTTGTATACGTAAGTATTTTGAAAATAAAACGAATACTATTATTTTTCTTTCAAAATTTTGCCGTTTCTTCTCAAAAAAGTAAAATTCTATTACCAATATTTTATTTTGACGATAATTATTTGAAAACGTTACTACGGATATTATCCATTACTATATTACAGAATACTATTAATATACATTTATATAATTAGTCTATATAATATTATAATATGTTCATTGGTTTGTGATTTAAGAGTAATTTATTTTTTGTTTTTATTTATTTAATTAAAAAAAATTATATTAACTGAGATTTTTTATCGAGAAATAAACAGAGTTAACACCTTTTTTAAATACTGTCAACTCGACTATTGTTTAAAATATATCCCTAGCATATTTTCTTGTTTTTACTTAAATAAACAACTTTCGAATTGTTATAATGTTTTACCTATAACTTTAATCTACTCGAAACTGTATCCCCATTCATCACCAAAAGACTATGGATTAAATCACATCCTCGCTTAGTTTCCCAATATCTTTACAAGACACTGTGCTTTTCAGACTGATACACATCTAACATAAGTTTATCATTACACGTTTTTGAACTTGACAGTGGACCCCTGTCACACACTGAATTTTGTATTTATGGTTTAGAAACGTTCTAATCAGTGATGGGCGTTTACGTGTAAACAGTCGGTGTTGACGTTTACATTGTAGAGATGTAAACAGAGTAAATGACCGTAAACTAAGGTAAACACATAAAGAGTCATAAATTAAACGTAATTTGTCAATATTATTACTAGGGATGATCGATATTAGAAAAACATCGATGTTGAAACGATGTTAACATCGATTCAAGAGTATCGATATACGATATATTATATAGAAAGAAAGACATTGATGTTTATGTAGCAAAATAAACAACCATTATAATCTATTATTTATTAAAAATTAACATTGTCAGTATTTATTTGGTACACTTTGCAAAAAAAGTCACTTTGTTAGAAGTTTCACTTTTAATTTATTCCTTCGTTGATGCAAATGCTGCCCAGCTTTTGAAAAAGGTCTCTCCTAAGCTGTTGAAGTTGCTGTGAAACACAAATATTTAATGGCAATTATTTTCAAGTTTGGAAAAGTGGATCCTAGAACTTGCCATAAAAGTAATGGATCTTGTTTTAAATTAGCTACAGGACTTTTTAAATACTGGATAGCTTAGAGTAATATCGATGTTTCGATATTATTCTCGTAACATCGATGTGTCGATGTTATCGAGGACATAACATCGATGTTTTCCCCCTAAACATCGATGTTTTTCTACCATCGATGAATGTCAATCATCCCTAATTATTACTTAAAAAGTGAAGAATTTAAATTTAAAAAGAAATATATATATTCAGAATTAAATTTTCAATTCAAAAAAGAAGGAAGAAAATATAGTGCTTTGTGTTTAATTTGTAAAAAAAATCATTATGTGCCCACCCAAAAATTGAAAGCGCGTAAGTTAGAAAAAAACCTGAAATTAAAGTTTTCATTTTTCAATTCAAAATATGTAGTTATAAAACAAACATTTTTGTGTTTTGCTTATTGATGTGATTCTTTTATTATTGCAATTATTGCAGTTTACACGCCCATCACTGGTTCTAACAGTTTAAAAAAATTTATAAAATATGAATGAGAGAGCAATTATTTATCCCACTCTAGTTTTAAAGCAGGTAGGTATTTAAAATGAATGAGTGAAACAGTAATACTATATCTCATTCGTTTGGTTTCCTTTCTCATCGAAAAATAAATATTTACAATAAAATAGGATGAGATCAACGCCAATATTGCAATAACCACAAGTAATAAATCCAAAAATTAGTGAAACTATAAAAACTAATTGGTGTAAATCAGGCTTTAGTATTTAGAATATTTAAATTTTACAACTAATTTCACGATATTGTTGAAAAATATTCCTTTATTCAAATTGGGTATTCTAATAGTAAAGAAACGTTTTTATCTAATGTAAAAATGTTTACTCCGAATAATATTTTAATATACAACGCATATAATTAAAATAAATTCACTGTCAAAATGAATAACACGTAAATTAAAAACTGGTCGTTAGCCTATTTAAGAAAAATGTTTTGTATTTATTTTGCTCTTATACTGTAATATCACTCCCAATAAATAAAAAGAAAATTAAACAAAAGACTATCTTCGCACTTTAAACCCTTTTGTACCATCGGGTCCCCTTGGTAAACGTATAATTCCGTCTAATTCACTCGGTCGTAAAACACCCGTTAAAAGTCTATTTACATTAATATTTTCACTATTTTCCTCTGGATTTTTCGCTTCGCCCATAATTCGTAAACGGGCCTCGGCGTACTCCTGTTCCCGTTGTCGTAACGTTTTAATCGGTTGACGTGGTTTAAAATCACCATTCGTCGCGGGTTTATCCGATGTACCATTTGTTGGCCTTTTTAGTATTTTTACTGTTGGCTCCGGTGGTACGTAATGACTTCGTAACGCATCTTCACCCACTATTATCATATTTACTGGTCCATTTCTGGGTAGTATTGTTGAGGCAAATATTACTTTTAAAATTATTCAAATTGGCACATGGAACTTACCTGTTCATTGTGTCATTATCCGCTGATGACTTAAGTGGAAGATACTCACTCAGTTTTTTGTCTAGAACCTAAAAAAAAGGTTAATGTTTATGTGGGTCTCATACAAAATTATTTATTTAACTCAGTTTGACTTAAATATGTGTGATTTTAAATGTAATTATTGATATTTCAATAAAATCAAAAATTTCTTACACTCGTGTCTTCAATATCTTCCCAACTTTCAAAAATTTCTGTATCTTTATTTGTAGCCATATTACTAATTTTTAATCAATTTAAAAATTTTGCAACCATCTATCAACAAATAGACAAAACTAAGTTGGACGACATATTAATTATATCGATTAAGAAGTATACGATACAATATGATACATAAATGTCAAATAGTGCATCACTCATTCGGCAGAGGGCTTACTACTTATAATTTTTAAAATTCCATTATTGGAAGTTTTCCCGTACTTGCTCTAGGAAAATAGGAAAATATTTACACTTGTGTTAGATAATGTTTATTTTTTTAGTTTTATTGAACCTAATTTATTTTCAAAAATTGATAAATAATTCAAATTTCTATTTTTTTTTGAAGTATTTAAATAAATTTATTTTTTGATAATTTTTATCAATAAATATAGTTCTAAAATATGATATTCAGCACCTGTATGCGTTATTATTTTTTTACGTTAAACGCCCCTGGATTGAAAAAAAAAAGAAATTTTTATTGTCTTTCTATGATTGAAATCACGTAGAAATAGTAGATACTCACTGTTCGTAATTTCAAGGTTATTATTTTTCCATTCAGCTGAAGCATGTACATTGTTGGCACTCTTGGCACCTACGTACACCACAGATACTTCCATATTTCACTGATAAGAATAGACAACGTCATACAATTGCAAAATTTATTATGAAAATTTTTCTGTTGCATTAAATTTATTTAAATAATTATCATTTTGTTTTGATATAAATAACATAACTATACAATTAAAAAAATATCATACCTAATTATTATGTTACAATTTCCTAGAGTTTTATTTAAACAAATAATAATTTTAAAATTTATGTTATACCTAATCAGAAAATTTTTAAGTTTGAAGATGATTCAAAGTATCATACTCATCATTATTGCACAACAGGTTGAATAATTTCATAACAGTTTACGTATTTTACGTTTACGTAAAAAATTTTTTTCAAATAAGTATAAATAACAGAAGTAATAGAACTTCTAATTTAATACCATTCTGTTTGGGAATTTTTAGACGTAATTCATTTTTGCCTGAACTGAGTCTTAAAATAGGCAATGGCTTTATTAACACCTTGACGGTCATAACCTATAATGACAAAACGCCCAATTAGTACACTATTTTGACAGCTAATACATTGTTGACATCCTATGAGGTGGGGTATGAGTTAGTAAGGTTTCACTTGATGTCTTATGACGTCAATGACCGTCAAAATGTTTGGTCGATCCTGTCATCCATGGTCTTGGCCGCATTGATCATAAAACTATAATTATGTATACAAGCCCGGAATTACCCTAAGTGTTGTTCGGGACACCGTGAAAAACGTCGTCCTTGCTTTTCCTTGAAACAAGAATTGCAAAAAAATTTTTCACTTTTTAAAGTGACGAGCAAAAACAAAAAAAAGCGTCAAATTCCAAATTTTGCCGCCCTTTTAAAAATCTACCGTCCAAGGCCAGTGCTCTGCGTGCCCCTAGTGTAAATCCAGCACTGTATGTTTAGGTACTGTACCAAATACCCAATTTTTTCTTTTTTGTCCAAAGCTAATATCTAGTATTTACTTGACTTTTATTGTTTAGAAATTATGACCTACTTGAGTTGCAATTAGTGCATGGGACTTTAGCAACAAAAAATCGTAAAACTTATAAAATTAGATAAATAATAAATAGAGGTACGGAAAACAAGAAAACCTTTGGGAGTAAATTAAAAGCAAATAAAAGAGTGTTTAATTGCAAGTCCCGTTTTAAGGTGTCTAAAAAAATACTAGTATGCATTGAGTCGGCGAGAGGTGGGTCAGGTGGGGCAAATGCGACCCGGGGCAGGGCCGCGCCAAGGGACATTTGCGCTGGGGTGCAAGACAAAAATTGCCGCCCCTAAAACGCCAAACTTATTTGTAATACATTTTTGATAATAAAATATATGCCTCCCGGCTACCAGTTTACTTACTATTGGGATCTGTCGAATGGCGGTATGACATCTGGTGTTGAAAAATCAGACTATTCTTAAAGTGCTTTTTCTCAGATGTCATTTATAAGCTGAATTTTGTAAATCTGAAAATACATACAATCGATTTAATTTTTCCATTCATTTACAGTTTTCCAGTTATTTTATGACGTTTGCTATTTAAATTTAACGTTTGTATACTGTAAATTGTAATATTCGTTAACTCGTTCACGCATTTTTTCATATTTTAACCACATTTTGACTGTTTTACAGATGTAAAATTTTCTCCCCTTCAAGAAAATTCCTTTGCTTCGGACTTGTGTCAACCCAAATACAAAAAGTTCTAACATTTACCATTTTTTCTTAATATAGCATTGATTACTATATATAAAACTAATGTTAATGCACTTTTTTTTCAGCCATTTTTTTGAAACTCTACCCCTAGGACAGACCCCATATACACTTAAACTTTTTTAACAATTTATTTCGCATAAATTTCAAGAACAAGTAAATAAAAATAAATAATTTTACACAAAACAAAAACGAATAGTAACAATTTTAAAATTTTATATAAAATTTACTTTCCTTGTCTTTTTTATTGCAAATTCATTTATTAAATCTGACATGTCAATATCTGCAGCAATTTTGTTTTCTATGCTAATTAAACTTAAATACGATA
The DNA here is from genome assembly GCA_035578155.1 of Brachynemurus nebulosus. Classification (NCBI taxonomy): domain Eukaryota; kingdom Metazoa; phylum Arthropoda; class Insecta; order Neuroptera; family Myrmeleontidae; genus Brachynemurus; species Brachynemurus nebulosus. Next base: position 17,522,443 of record JAPWDM010000001.1, on the reverse strand, counting down.
TTCTTTCCTGTGACATAGGTACTAGATCTTAAATAATTTTTTATTAACTTAAGTTTCGAAAAACTTCTCTCACCAGACGCCACGCCACTGTCACAGGTATTGTCAAAAATATTCTTAATGCAATTGTCATATTCGGAAACATTGTAGTAAGATCATTAGAAAATATATAATCTAAAACTGTTAATGCATTCATGTCGGGATTAATATATGTTAAAAGAGTTTCTATTTCATCACATAAATCTAAGGCATTTTTATCAGATTCGTTCCGCATAGCACAAAAGGGGATGTTTTTTACTTAAATTTCTAAGGAACGAAATAATGTAACTTTTCGAAGAAAAGAGTATGGAGTGCTCCAATTTAAAGAACATCCATAAATCTTATCTTATTCTAAGTGGAATAAGCAATATCGAAAGAACATGTATATTTTAAACTAAATTGCTTGCAGATGTGGATAAGCAAATATTGAAAACAAAATTTATAATAACAAAAAACAGAAATAATAAATTAGGGTTAAGATATCAACCAAATAGGAAAAAGAAGATAAAATAAAAATGTTGGTTTTAAAACCAAACAATTGAAATCTTAAACTCTTTTGTTATATTTCGACTGTTCAATACAGTGTTTACTAAGTCTTATTTAAAAGAATAATATTTTACTGAAAGATCATCAGTCATCAATTTTTAGTTTGTTTTGTTTACTAATCGTCACGTACTATATACAACGTAACGCAACGAAAACTAAACAATTTTAAAGACTGATAAATGTTTTATGTGTAGAATTCAACGACGGTTTTTATAAAATTAAAGCGTGCAAGAACATGTTCGATCCCGATCCCGTTTGATCTCGCCGATTACCGCGCAAATGATTGTTGTCGCTGGTCGACAATCGGAATAATCGGATTACCGACGGGTCACAACAGTCGTAATAGATAAGTATTTAAGCAAAATGCGGGTAACATTTAATGTCATCAAAATTACCACATAAAAATAGTAATAATTTTATATTTTATTTGCCGCCCCCAAAGCCTGCCGCCGGGGTACTAGGCACCCCTAACACCCCCGCTTGGCGCGGCCCTGACCCGGGGGACCCGAGTCTAAAAAAGGGGGCCCGGAATCTCGCTTAGCGGCCCGGGAAAAGAAAGAAGACTTATTTTTGCTAGTCAACTGTAGTTTTGGACAAAAAAATGGGAAAAACATTTGAAATACATATTTTGTTGTACCCAGGGGCTCATCATTTCTCTCGCCGGTCCTGAGAACGTATACATATAATTGCTAAATCTATCAAATTTTGTTTTAAGTAAAAATACTTGAGATTAGTCTGATTTTTCGAGAAAAAAAACCCAGATTGTAGTCGCCTATAAAGAATTTTGCAACTACCCCTTTCCCCACTAAACGTTTCAATATTTCTAATATATACAAGTCGTACAGGTAGAGACGTCAGTAACTTGTATGTAGCTTTTGAGAAAAATATTTTGGTGAATCATTTTTTGCCTAGGGGCGCATAAACTGACAGGAACACAAACAAATTCAACTTTTTTAATACGTAACTAATTTTTTTAATAAAGTTGCAAAAATAGAAAAAAGTTTTATAGCAAATATTACAAAATTAAAAAAAAAAAAGAGAAAAAAATTAAAAGTGCTCATCTTTTACCAACACATGTGTTGTAAGTTGTAATTATACAAATATGTACAGTGTCTTACAGCCATCTTACAGCTACAGTTAAAGTTTAATTCAAAATTAACTTCTTGAATAATAATAATAATAATAATAAATGTAATAAAATAATACAAAAACTAAATTCTTTAGTTATATACAACTTATCAATATACTATTCCCGCGCTCTTATCAATATACTATTCCCATATTTCCCCTTTCTCGATTATATTTGATGATTTTTAATTATTACTTATAAATTAGGTATTTGGGATCATGTTTCATTGAAATATTTTCAACAATTTAGCACAAATTATGTACTAGCTGTACCGGCGACATCGCCCGTGCCACGCATTGTTATAAAATCAATGAGAAGTATATAAGTGTAATAATTATACAGAACTTGCATAGAACAATAGTTTTTGCGTACTGCGTGCATATGGTCAAAATGGTTTTTTAAGTGAATTTTCATTTTGGAAAAATTCACTTATTACAGCGGGTGCCATGAAAAAACCTTATCCCGGGACTATGGCAGAAATTTGTTTTTAGGCCTCGAGAAACCGAAAATGAGGTTCACTAAAATTTGTATATACAGATGATCCTTTTTTTGTGCGGTGGAGGGGACCGCATAAAAAAAATCGCATAAAAAAATATATTCAAAAATATCATAAATAGCTATAAAAAGTATAGTTCGATCCAGATTGTACAAAAAACTTTTTATGCGGTTGGTCGGGACCGCATAAAAAAAGTTTCATCGAAAAAACGTCACTCTTAACGCTCAAAACTTAGAAATTTCCTTAGAAGTTGCTTCTATAAACAAGATAAAGCCTTAATTTACACGTAGGAACATTTTATTTCCTTTTTATAATATTATGAAAATTTTGAAAAATACATGTGTACAAAATTTAATGATGCAATAATAATTTATGTTCTTATGCAATGTATTGATCAAATGCTTAAAAGTCGTTAAAAAATATTTTTATCAAAGAAAGTTATTATAGTAATTGTTTAGGTTTCTTACTGTCTCGTGATTTTGATTCACATTATGCATTTTAATAGCCATTTTTTGAAAAATCGCATAAAAAAAATCGCACAAAAAAAAACGCACAAAAAAAGACCGCATAAAAAAAGGTTTAGCTGTAATATGATTACCTTTTACTTTATACAGGGTGGAAAGTATATGTATGTATAAGTCTCGCTGCAAAAACAGTGGGTAGATTTCACCCATATAATTAATATTTGCGAATAAATTTGAAGCAGAAGTGTTTTTTAACAGCAAATTTGATACTAAATGTGGGTCAAAAAAGGAGCCTTTAAAATTTTTTTTTAATCCGGCTCTGACCATCTTATATTTTAAGGTAAATTTTCTGCTTTTAAAAAAGCAACATACAATAAATAGTAACTAGAAGTTAACATGTTGACAAAATTTTATTGAATTTTGGTCAACAAAATTATTTTGTACCTTTGATACTAAAAAGGTTTATGCATAATTTAGTCCAGGCCATACTTACAAGGAAAGGTTCCCAGGTGTCCGCCTCCGATTTCAATGCCGCTGAAATATGTTATTCTACGTCGAAATCTAAGAGACACGTATTTTTTTTTATCGGCGGAAAAACGGTTTGAAGGGGTGAAATCGCCCTTCAAAAATTGGGGTAAAAATTTAATTTTTAAAATATTTCGAAAACAGTAAGAGATAGAGCAAGAGTTTAAATTGGAAATATTGCTCTCTTTTAAAGAGCTATCTATTGATATGCAATTTGTTCAATTTACATCAACAGGGGTGGTGGGGGGTTAAAATTTGGGGGTTAATTTTGCAAAAAGGGGGTGAAAATTAAACAATATAAAATTTTTGTTTACAGATTTGAAATCTACGTCAAAAAATCTAATTGACCTATTTTCGCTCAATGTCTTAATATTAAGTCTAGGGGTAGTTAACTAGGGGGTGACTGTATCGAATAGTCGTACTACTTGGGTAGATCAAGAAGTTCTTCTTGATGGAACATAGTTTAAGACAATTAGAATAACATACAAATGAAATTTTCGATTTCAAAATTCAGTTTGAGCAACACTAGAGAGGGGTGAGTCACCCTCTTAAATTACGTACTAGTTTACTAACACTCATTTTTACTATTAACACACTGACAGTGGGTAATAATGTCACAATAAGTGGTTCTGAAGTTGAAATATCGTATGTAAGGTTTTTATAAGGTTTGCTTTTTAATGGATGTTATAGTTTTCGTTATCGAAAATTATCGATACCGAAAATAACGATATTTTTAAAATGAATGGAAACCTAATAAAAACCTTACATACGATAGTCCAACTTCAGAACCACTTATTGTGACATTATTACCCGAAGTTCTTCTTGATGGAACATAGTTTAAGACAATTAGAATAACATACAAATGAAATTTTCGATTTCAAAATTCAGTTTGAGCAACACTAGAGAGGGGTGAGTCACCCTCTTAAATTACGTACTAGTTTACTAACACTCATTTTTACTATTAACACACTGACAGTGGGTAATAATGTCACAATAAGTGGTTCTGAAGTTGAAATATCGTATGTAAGGTTTTTATAAGGTTTGCTTTTTAATGGATTTTATAGTTTTCGTTATCGAAAATTATCGATACCGAAAATAATGATATTTTTAAAATGAATGGAAACCTAATAAAAACCTTACATACGATAGTCCAACTTCAGAACCACTTATTGTGAACAACTTCAGAACCACCCACTGTCAGTGTGTTAATAATATTAAAAATGAGTGTATGTAAACTAGTATGTAATTTAAGAGGGTGACTCACCCCTCTCTAGTGTTGCTCAAACTGAATTTTGAAATCGAAAATTTCATTTCTACGTTATTCTAATTGTCTTAAACTATTTTCCATCAAGAAGAACTTCTTGATCTACCCAAGTAGTACGACTATTCGACACAGTCACCCCCTAGTTAACTACCCCTAGACTTGATATTAAGACATTGAGCGAAAACAGGTCAATTAAATTTTTTGACGTAGATTTCAAATCTGTAAACAAAATTTTTATATTGTTTAATTTTCACCCCCCTTTTGCAAAATTAACCCCCAAATATTAACCCCCCACCGCCCCTGTTGATGTAAATTGAACAAATTGCATATCAATAGATAGCTCTTTAAAAAAGAGCAATATTGCCAATTTAGACTCTTGCTCTATTTCTTACTGTTTTCGAGATATTTTAAAAATTAAATTTTTATCCCAATTTTTGAAGGGCGATTTCACCCCTTCAAACCGTTTTTCCGCCGATAAAAAAATACGTGTCTCTTAGATTTCGACGTAGAATAACATATTTCAGCGGCATTGAAATCGGAGGCGGACACCTGGGAACCTTTCCTTGTTAGAAAAATTTGGAAACATCATGGAGCTAGTTCATTTGCGATTTTCTCAAACTGTTCATTCCGAAAAAATTCCTGTGGTCTTAGTGTCTACAGGGTGCTATGAGTCACTCCTGCAAACGACGAGGGTTATTTACTTTCCACCCTATAAGTGTTAAAAAAATCAATAACAATTTTTAAAAAAACGACAATGTCTGTTAAATGGCGTAAGAGGCGTAAGGTCTGCAGGGCTGGGAACTATTTAAAATTATTTCATTTTAAATATGTATTTAAAATACAAAATCGCATTTTGCATTTTCTATTTTAAATAAGTTCGGTCAAACTATTTTCCATTTTGTATTTAAAATGGAAATTTGAATCCATTTTACATTTAAAATGAAAATGAATGTATACTCAAATTTCTGTGTATACAATATTAATTATAGAACTTGAACTGAACGACTTGAAGTCTAACAAATTGTAAATTAAATGTAAGTTGATTTAATTGACTCAAATTTTTTATAACTCGAGTTGCAATGTCACTTGAGTTAAATTTGTTACTAGAGTTGCAGTTCTCTTAATTCAAACTTTTCTGACTCAAGTTGTGTACTACTATCTTTAAGACACGTCGAAAAGAAATGTTTTTGTATTTCGAGTAGATGATTTTCATAATTTTATTTAGAAGAGTCATAGCGTAGTCAAGGTTTGAATATGTCAAGGCCGAATTAAATTTTACAATATTTTTAAGTAACAATATTTGAAGAGTTAAGTTTCGTTTTCATCTCATTCAAACTTTACAAAATTTTCTCAAAAGACTGGCTTTATTTAATTCAATACGTTTGATATTTTCTTTACTTTTTTTTTTAATTAATATAAATAATTATAAAAAATTTATAGAATAAATTTAAAGTAAAAAGCATTTTGCATTTTTTTATAATCCATTTTAAATAACTATTTTCCATTTTCAATTTTAAATATGTTAAGCAAAACCATTTTCCATTTTGTATTTTAAATGCATTTTTGAAAACCATTTTCCATTTTCTATTTTAAATGGTTTCTATGAACCATTTTTCCCAGCCCTGAAGGTCCGACACTGATTATTTAAAGGCACCTGCACTTGACAATGACAAATAGGATGAATTTATAAGCATTTCGTTATTGTACTATGAAAAATCAGTGATATAACATTTTTAATCAATCGAAGAATAAGGAAACTTTTTTTCTCATAATGCATTTTGAATAACTTATGTTGAATAGTATATTATATTTAGTATATAATTTATTTTCAGTGATTACCAGTGGGTAATCACCATTCCCGTTATGTTCTATCATCGCTCGATTTATAGTTCTATTTAGAACTGATAATCGATAAACAAGATTGTTAAAAAAAAAAAAAAAATACGCTGCCAATAGGGTGGGCACACAGCTTCCTCGTAGTCGTAAAAGGCTTTAAAACAGTATTCTACCAAATATACATATTATATACCGTGAAATTATATTTTCGCCTTGAAGTTTATAAAAAACTGTTGTAACTCAAAAGACTTAAAGGCTAAATTATAAAATAATAGCAAAAATATTTTAGAAACTAACCCCCAATATACCCTAAAAATTTGAGCGAGATAGAACTAGCAGTAAATAAGATATTGACATTTAATGGGACTTCATGGTAGCGGCGTAGCTACCGTTACTCCGATTTCGATTAAATTCATAGGGGACCATATAGGAACCAAACTACATAATTTCTGAAAATTTCATAAAAAAGAATTGAGTAGTTCCGAAGTTATGCCACTTGGTGCAATTTTGGAATGACATGGTAGCGGCGTTGCTACCGTTACTCCGATTTTGATTAAATTCATAGGGGACCATCGCGGAGCCAAACTGCATAATTTCTGAAAATTTCATTAAAAACAATCGAATAGTTCGGAAGTTATGCCACTTGGTGCAAAATTGGAGACACACAGACGGACAGACAGACGGACAGCCCAAACCAAAATTGTTCAGGAAGCTCTAAAACGTAAAATGTGCGTAAAAAATTTGATTTTGGAGAGAAAAAATTTTTTATTTTTCAAAAGTGATCACAATGCTTCCGCTACTTTAGTAGTCTCGGAAGCAATAATGCATTTAATCAATCGCATAATTGTCAATTTTTACTTTTGAATTTTGGCTGTGACACACTGTATTTGTTTACATACTGATACTATATACATAAATATATAACATATACATAATTATTTATGTATATAATATATATGTATAATATAATTTACACATTAATCTACATGTTTGTTTACTACGTCTATAATTTATGTTTGGAATGATCAATGACGTAATTTTTTCCCAACAAAATAGCAATTTCTTGGTGTTGGTAACTTGGTCTTGGTACAGTAGATCCAGTACATACATACATAGTTTAATTTCAATAATTTATGTAACCTTTTAACTAAAAATTTTGTTCAAATTTAGTTAATTTTATTTACTTGTAAGTAATATTAAAAATACACAAAAAGTTTCTCATTAATATTATACATATTTATTACATACATCATAATATATTATGTACTAAAACCAAGGTCGATTTATTTTGTATATAACAAGTTATAAAATAAATAAGCATTTTTTTACACAAAAAAACGAATATAATGCATAATAATTAATAAAAAGAATAATATGTAATAGTAAACATTAACAGCATTGAATTTATGTTATTTTTAATTTCATTTTTTTCTCTTTAATTTGGTAATACGGTAATACACTAATACCAGATAATTAATAAAATACATAAGCATAAATACACTACCGTACAAAAAAATGAGATTTTATAAACACCTGTATCGTTTTCGATTATAAACAAAGTTTAAAAATAAACTGAAAACAATCATTTTCTTTATGTAAAATGAATGAATTAAATATTTATTGTTTCACAAACTGTAAATAGCCTTGTTTCAAATCAGTTTATGACCAAGGTTACAAAATAGATAAAATATAGTTTGATCACGAAATTAGAACACAAATTACAAAGTGTCTAGAGTATTTAGTGTGTACTCTAATGAGACAGCTTTTAACGAAAATTTAAAAAAAGTATAAAAAGCATTATTAGATAATACATAATATTGTTGATTCCTTTTAGCGAATTTCCAGAATGGAATTCAGGTATTACAGCCACTGTCATAACGCGACCTGAGCCCAGGGTTGGCATCTTTAAAACAAAGTGTTTTAAATTATATGTTTTAAACATTGTTTAAAACACAATCTAAATAAAACATGTTTGAAATTAAAGTGTTTTAAACGATGTTTAAAACTATGTTTAAAACAAATAAAAAACATTACATATTAAACAGTGTTCTGAACAAACTTTAATTAAATTCTTTCGCTTAAGTTGTAAATAAAATGTATTGAAATAAAAAAAATAGCCTAATTATATCTTTAATAATTAAAAATTAGGCAGTTCTAATCAAGTATGCATCAATATTAAAATAATAAAAACAAAATTAAATTTTTAATTAGATTAAACTAAATTTATTAAAGTATGTATTTATATTTATGTTGGTTTTTGTGTAACAAAGTACACACATATATATTTGTCTTTATTGTCACTGTTTATTTGTTTCACTATGTTAATATAACCCTAATATGTACTTTTTTGGAAAAATGAGAAAGTTTGTAAAAAAGGTAGGAAAAGGGGCGACAAATTTTTAAAACAGGGTAGAAAAATTTGTGATTGACGATTTTTTTAAGATTTCCTTTTTTCAAATAAAAGGTGGGGCGGCATTTTTTAAGATGCCTAGGGGCGGACTCAGGGTTAATCCGGCCCTATGTTAAATACTAATTTATGTTAAGTATTTCTATTTAAATCTTGAAAAACAGCGACTAGCATTGCAGCTCCTTCTACTAAGGCTACAGTCGAATGCAACTGTGTTACCAAATCAAATGTTTTAGGGTCGATTTGTGACTAGTGATAGCCGTTATTCTAAAGCACTGACTTGTATTTAATTATCGTATTTTATTTACCAGTTCAACTAACAATAAGATTTTGAACTTCCTTGTATCGTAATTTAAACTCTTTTATTTTAGTATGTATCAAAATTCAAATTTTATAAAATTTCTCAGCAATGTCTTTGTTGTACACAGTATTCAACATGCGTAAACAACAAACGATTTTATAAATTTTACAACAAACAAAATATTCGAAAATTTTCCATTTAATGCCACCTGTTATAAATTAATAGTACTTACATAGTTATGTAATAATTTTATGCCAGTGTCTGACAGTAAAAAGTCAGGCATTTCGAAACAAAAAGTTTTTTCCACATGGTTCAATTAAAGGAATTAAACCTGTTTAAAACAAGTTTAAGTTTAAAATCGACTGGGTAATTAGTTTTGGTATTTTTGGGGACCCAAGAACCCGAACGGATTTTGTGCAGCATAGTTGTATCCATCTAAAATAATTTAGTTCTCTAGCAGTGAGAAATTTTTTAGAATCGGTTCGGTAGCTTATTACTGGCGTTTTCGGATCTGCAAGATCCCGGTGGACCTCATTAAAAAATCAGCTCGACCGTATATTCTAGGCGGGCTTTATGTAATATATATATATATATATATATATATATATATATATATATATATATATATATATATATATATATACATATATATATATATATATATATATATATATATATATATATATATATATATATATATATATATATATATATATATATATATATATATATATATATACAAAACCCGTTGTGTAGCATTCTACACCGCATTTGCATCCGCAGGACAGTTGTGGATCTCAGATAACACAACCTGTACCTATCTAAAATAGTTTACCCCGGTAATAGTAAAAAAATTTTCAAAATCGGTCAGTTATTTTATTTTTGACACTTTTAGGTCCCACTGACATTGTCGGACCTTACATAATGTATTCTATATCTATCTAAAATAGTTTAGCTCTGTAAAAGTGAAAAAATTTTTAAAATTGGTCGTTTAGTTTATTTTTTACAATTATGGGATCAGTAAACCCTGACGAAACTCATACAACTCTAGTACTCTAACAGTAAGAAAAGGGTTCTAGGGATCTCATATAACTTAATGCAGTCCGTAAGGTTCTTGCGGACATCATTTAATTAATTAATTCAAATACTTTAACTTACTAACTGTGAAAAAATTTTTAAAATCGATTGGGTAATTACTTTTTGGCCTTTTTAGGTCCCGAAAACCTTGACCTCACACAAAATACCTTAAATTCATTTAAAATTGTTTAACTTTTTAACAATTATTAGTGAAAAAATTTTCAAAATCGATTCACTTAAAATTTTTTCCGTGCATACATACATACATATATTATGTATGTTGTTTTGTTTCATATGTAATAATATTTTATCATAACATAATGTTCAGTTTCTTGTTTATTTAAAAAATCAATAAAAAAAAAAATTCTTCATTACATTAGCTTAGAAAATCTGTTTAATTTTCATTTTTCAACTTGAGACAGAACCATGCTAACTATAATGCAATAAATGAGAAACAAAACTCTATACATGTATGTGTGTTATAACACATGTATGTGGATAGACTTCAGTTTTTCTCACAAAATTCTTTAATAAAAAAGTGAAATATTTTTATACTTCATAAAAAACTGAGATATAAATATAAATTACTTATTAAACTAACAAAGAAAGAAAACTAATATAAAAGTGAAAATTTACATTTTCTCGAAAAATACTTAAAATAGAAAGAAAATTATAAGAATATTTTCTTCATAATTTTTTTTTTTGGCTTTTTAACCATGTAAAAATCGAACTGTCTAATGATAGGATCGAATGATAAAAACTGGCCAGAAAACCTACTTCTGGGCATCCGATGTGTCTGGCTAAAGAACTTAGCCAAGCCACATCAAAATCGAGTCTCCATACGAAATTTCATAAGCATTAAACGTTTCGTTCGAAAGTTATCGTGGCGACACACACACACACACACACATATATATATATATATATATATATATATATATATATATATATATATATATATATATATATATATATATATATATATATATATAAATTTTAGTGAATATCATTTTCGTATTCTAGGGACCTCAAAACATATTTCTGTTATGGTCTCCGCCGGAGGTTGCGTCGTGACACCTGTTGTAATAGCTGAATTTCGAGTTTTCGAAATTCGCTAAAAAAAACCTGTTTTTTTCCATCCCTGCCTGAGCCTGGGACCATGGCAGAAATTTGTTTTGAGGTTCCTAGAAACCGAAAATAATCGCTAAAATTGATATATATATATATATATATATATATATATATATATATATATATATATATATATATATATATATATATATATGTCCGCACGATAAATCTCGAACGAAACGTCCTATTTTTACGAAATTTGGTGAAAATATTGGAAGTCCCAAACCGTTGGACGAGTTCGTTAACCAGGCACATCCGATGCCCGAAACATATTTTTTTGGCAATTTTCGTGAAAAAAATTAGTTTTTTGCCAAAATTTCCCTTTATTCAAAAATTTTTGCGACATTTTTTTACACCAATGAAACGAGGAGGAAAAATCACACAAAAAAGGTCTTTAAACTTTAAACTATTATTCTGTGTCAACTAGTTTCCGAGAAAAACTAATTTTTTTAAACGGAAATTCGCTATGTTATGCAGAATGCTGCGACAGGGGTATTTTTCTTTTTTGAACTGTCATTACTAGTTGTCTAGCCAAAATATGTTTCGTATGTGGATACAGTTGGTCAATTTTCTCATTTTTCATATGAGCGTACAGGTAAAGCTTCTTCTACACTCTATTTTAAAATAGAAAATTTGAATAAATTGTACACTCCAACAATTTGAATAGTCAGGCTTTCTATACTAATATTGAATAAGTTCGGTGAAGTGTGAGTCTATATTGGGTCCCTTACCTTTACTTCAGATATCTCTAAAAAAGGTATAATTATGAAAATTATTATTACTATTTACATTTTAATTAATTTAAATCTAAAAACGTAATTATTTCTAGCTTTAACTATAAACTATCAATAAAAACACTTTCACAAAATATTTTTTGCACTTTATAGTCACACATGACCTTGATCATTTAGTTAATTATAAATGTATAATATGTATGTATGTAATGATTAAAGTTGTCATGTCAATTTAAATTTTTTACAGATCCATTTTAAGTATCGCGTTTTCTTGCAAATATAAATGAAATTGTATAATGTAGAAAATTATTAATTATAGTATGTCAGTCAATAGGATTACTTATACTTTTATGTAAATTTTTCTACGTATTTCCACATTACATGGTATGCGTGCGTAGGAGTCTTCTAGTCAGTTGAAAAATGTCATATTATAAGTCTCATAGTAAAATACATACATAAATATAATACATACTGTGTGAGTTTTTCGGGAGTTGCCATTCGATTTATTCTTAAAATATGCATCTAATCGAAAAAAAGTTTATACAAAAAATATTCAAAATAGAGGGTGCCATTCACGAAAGATTGTTCCAGACTTCTAGGACTTACGGTTTTTTTGGAATAGCAAAAAAATTTTTTTTTCAAATGGGAACATATGTTGAGATGTTTCTTAAAAATTAGTTTATTACTTCAAATTACCAATTATGCTAAAATTTTCATTATTTTATTTCAAATTTTTGAGAAATTGCATTTTTAAGTTTTAATTTTCCAAACCCGTGGTCAGGTTTGTTTAAACGAACTCAAAAAATACGATTTATTTTGAATTTATACTAAAAAAAAATACGAAATAAGTTGTAATGGTATATTCACATTAGCCTCTTACAGTAACAGAAAATTTATTAATTAAATACATTAATTATCAAAATAATTTGTAGTTTTTCCTCAAATATTCAACTTAATATTTATTAAACAGGTTATCAAATTACAAATGTTGTTGTAATATTTAATTGTACACCATATTAAAGAAGTCAAAATTTAGTACATGTGAAAATGTCATTATTAAAAATCTCTGAAAGTAAATTATAGATGGCATATCTGGATAGTATCGTAGAGCTGTCATAAACAATATGACAGCTCTTTTAGCGAATTTCCAGAATGGAATTGAGCTATTACAGCCACTGTCACAACGCGACCTGAGTCCGGGACCCTGGCAGAAATTTGTTTTGAGGTCCCTAGAAACCGAAAATAATATTCGCTAAAATTTATATATATATATATATATATATATATATATATATATATATATATATATATATATATATATATATATATGTGTCCGCACGATAACTCTCGAACGGAATGTCCTAGGATTACGAAATTTGGTGAAAGTATTGGAAGTCCCAAACCGTTGGATGAGTTCGTTAACCAGACACGTCGGATGCCAGGAACATGGTTTTTGTTCTTGCAAAAAATTAGTTTTTTGCCAAAATTTCCACTTATTCAAAAATTTTTGCGAAATTTTTTTACACCATATAAAAGAGAAGAAAAAATTACATAAAAAAGGTCTTTTTAACTTTTTTTCTATGTCAATTAGTTTCCGAGAAAAGCTATGTGTCTTAGAATGTGATCTTAGGGATGTAATCTTAAGTGATGTAATCTTAAAGTCTTAAGTTGCTCACAATCTAAGCATATATTCGACACACTATATTGTATAGTCAAAGAAGATATAGTGTATATAATATGTATAACGCCAATATCGTGTGCGTATACCCATACGATCACATAGTCATGATACCCCTGTCGGAGCATCCTGCATAACATAGCGAATTTCCATTTACAAAAGTACGTTTTTCTCCTGTATAACCTTTAATTTTTTCTGAAGACCCGTTTAAACATTTAATTTTTTCTACGACCCTGGATTTATATATGTTAATATCCCTGTATATTTTTTCGAGCTCTAAAACAATTATATGCTACGTCAATTTAAATTTTACCTCTACCAATTGCGTTTTTAAAATATTTCGGCAGTTTCCAATATTAACTAGAGCTACCGGAATTTGTACAGAGCCCTTAATTTGTACGAATAACATTATAATAAAATTTTATCCAATATTTTAGTTTAAATATTAATTGTAGAGTGTAAATACAATAAATACCCCTGTCGCAGCATCCTGCATAACATAGCGAATTTCCATTTACAAAAGTACGTTTTTCTCGGAAACTAGTTGATATAGAGTAATTGTAAATAAAAAAACCTTCTTTATGTGAATTTTCTGCCTCATTCCGCCAAATCTTTTTCACGAAAAATGTCCAAAACATTGTAAACGTTTTCACGAAATTTCTTAAAAATAAGATGTTTCTTTCTTGAGTTATCGTGCGGACACTTAATAAATATATATATATATATATATATATATATATATATATATATATATATATATATATATATATATATATATATATATATATATATAAATGTGTCCGCACGATAACTCAAGAACGAAACATCTTATTTTTAAGAAATTTCGTGAAAACGTTTACGCTGTTTTGGACATTTTTCGTGAAAAAAATTTGGCGGAAAAATCACATAAAGAAGGTTTTCTTAATTACAATTGCTCTATATCAACTAGTTTCCGAGAAAAACGTACTTTTGTAGATGGAAATTCGCTATGTTATGCAGGATGCTGCGACAGGGGTATTTTAAATTTAAATTGTTAAATTTTTAAACTCTTTTTTTTTAAAAGGGTAAAAAAATTGTCCAAAAAAATATTTTTAATATAAAAATTTTCAAGTATGTATGGTATGTATTTTAACAATACGTCTGAAAAAGATGTATTTTAAAAATATTCATAACCTTAATTTATTTTCCAGTAATCTGACCTAACGATCTGATCATGTTTGGAACATATTTTAATGATGTACAGGATAAACTTGAGGTGCTCTCGGAATATTGCATAGAAAATCACTTGACAGTAAATATAAGCAAATCGAAAAGAGTAATTTTTCATAAATCACCAAAATTAAAAGAACATGGGAAATTTACGCTAAATAATGTGGAAATTGAAAAAGTTAAAACGTACACATATCTAGGTGTACCATTTTCTGCATCGGGTAGTTTTAAAAACTGTTGCGACCATTTTATTTCAAAAGCACGAATAGCAGCGGGAAAATTAAAATCGATACTGTCAATCTCAAAATCAAACTGTTGGGAAACCAAGAAAACCTTTTTCGACTCCATAGTTCGATCGACATTGCTGTATGCTTGGGAAATATGAGTGGTAGAATATGTACAAGTACTGGAAAAAGTACAAACACAGTACTGGAAAAATCTACTACAATTATCAATGACGACACCTGATTATGTAGTGAGGTCGGAGGTGAACTGTCCACACTTGGCTATACTTATTTTAAAACGTATGTTGATATGGTGGTGTCATTTTCTAAATATGACAGACGAGAGAATCCCGAAAGTATGCTATGCAAAACTAAAGGAACTATCTGATCACCCAACCTACAAAAACTTTAACTGGGTTGTATCTTTAAAAAAAAATTGACTCAACTTGGTTACGAGGATTTGTGGGAAGCGCAGGACATGTTCAAAACAAAAAGAATGCTGACCGAAATTATTCAAAAATATGAAAACTCATTAAAAGACACCGATCTAAACCGCTTGCAGCAGTCTACTTATACCCCAATGTACAGACGCTTGATACATGAAGAAAATGGGAATAACTATCTTCACCTCAAGGCTAATTTTTCCAAAATAAGATTAGTTAGTCAGTTACGAATGTCAAATAAAATATGCACAAAAATTTTCTTCAAAGGCTGTAAACTGACTCTGAAACATGAAAAAATTTGTCAACAGTGTAACGAAGTTAACGATCTTACGCACTTTCTTTTCAAATGTAAAAAGTATCCTTTTAAAAGGCAAATGTGCTTGAATAAGCATATCAGGGCTGGAGGTGATTCCATGACGGCGTTATTAACCATAAGAGGCCTGGAGCAGCTGAACGACGTATTTTTATATGCGATAGGGGCTCTTTAGCACTGAGCTAGTATTTACCACTTAATGTGTCACAATAGCTAACAATCCTCTGTTCAAAATTTTCACTATATTTTGCACAATCATGTAGCAGTAGATAGTCTTTCTTCTTTTCATTTATTTATTTATTTATTTTTTTTTTTTGTTTGACGCGCAGCAACTGAGGCTATATGCGTCGGTTGAGTTTTCATATTTGGGGGTTACTTTTTAGTTATCTATAATTTGGTTAAACTTTTTACACATTTACACTTGGATACAATCATTATCAGTTGATCACTTTCACTGAACTTGATTCGGTGTATGGATGTATTCTGGATCTGATGGCTTGTCAAGTTGAACACGACCTTCCATAGGCTTGTTGGCAGTTTTATTTTTACATTTACGATTTTTGTGTTTGGTTATGTTTGTTTATTTGCTAACTTTTATTTACTCTATTTTATTTATTCTTTTATTTATTTATTTACTAGCTTTGACCCGCGGCTTCGCCCGCATTGAATTCGATCCCCTCCCCCGTTTTGTATCCGCCTTCTTCTACCGGGAATCTTCAATCGGGATAAGTTCAAAAATCCATTGTTTACTTTTATCACCTTTATGCAAATCTCTCTTATGTTTTATTTTTATTGGCTTATGTACGACATTCGTATTTTGAAAATCCATCTTATTTTAAAACTGTTAATCACATGTCCTACAATAGATAGTATTTTCTATACCCAAATAAAGGATTATTACGAAAAGAAATAATTTTAAACATAAGTTCAAGTACCAAGTATATAAAAAAAATCATTTACATTATTCTCCGAAATTTTAAGATGAGTAGATAATAAAATATTTATTGCTATGCATCTGATTTAAATAACTGACCTAATTTATATTTACACCTCCATAAATTCAATTATAATAAAACCTTATATTTAATAAATTGAGTGTAACTAAGTAATTTATTCCACATGAATCTTGTCAGTAATAGTGATACTCACGGGAGTGATTTTCTTAATCCGTTCCCGCCCACTCACGATTATACCCATCGCTCCCGTTCACTCCCATTCCCGTCGAAAAATTGTCACTTCTGCCCGTTTCCTTCAAATTAGTCCCGTTCCCGATAGAACCCGTTTTATGCCCATCGCTCCCGTTCAATCCCATTTCCATAGAAAATTGTCACTTCTGCCCGTTTCATTCAAATTAGTCCCGTTTCCGGTGAACCTGTTTTATACCCATCGCTCCCGTTCACTCCCATTTCCATAGAAAAATTGTCACTTCTGCACGTTTCCTTCAAATTAGTCCCGAACCCGTTTTCTCAAAAATTGTCACTTCTGCACGTTTCCTTCAAATCCGGTCCCGCTTTATCAAAAAAAATTTTAATTATTGAGGGAAAATAAATTGAGAGTTAATATCTCTGTACCAAATTCCATTGAAATCGTTTCAGTGATTTTGTCGTGATTGAATAATTTTGGTTTTGTATCACACAGAAACCTCCTATCGAAACAAAATCATCCTAGTTGCGTATTCAAGGTAAATAGCGTTTGTATACAAAGTTTCATCACATTTAGTTCAGTCATTTTAGTGTAATGAAATAACTAATCTAGTGTCCCACGGGAACTTTCAATCGGGGTAACCTTATTCTCTGTGTTAACTCAGCATAAATAGTGTCTGTGTACAAAATTTTATCAAATTCGGTTTTAGCAATACGTGACTGAGTAATTGGGATTGTATCCCTCAGGAACATGAAAACGGGATAAAATTATCCTATGTGTTATTAAAATTACTCCTGTATGTATCCATAGTAAATTGTTTTTATATACCAATTTCATCGAATTCAGTTCGGTCATTTTGCTGTGGTTAAGTAACTGGTTTTGTATCCCACAGGAGCCTTGAATCGGGATAAGATTATTCTATGTGTTAATTCAGGATAAATATTTCCTGTAAATCAAATTCCGTCGGATTCGTTTGTTATTTGAGCGGGATTGATTAATTGGTTTTGTATCCCCCAGGAACATGAAATCGGGATAAAATTTAGCCTATGTGTTAAGTCAGTGTATAAGAAGTTTGTACGTAAAATTTTATCAAAATTCGTTCAGCCGTTTTGGCGTGATTGAGCAACATCCAAACTTTCACATTTATAATATTATTAAGATAGTAAATAAGTAATTTCATAGTAGTCGTTGGTAAAAATATTATTGTTGTTGTTGGTATCTATTGAAATATTTATTAATATTGTGAAATACATTTACTTAGTAACAAATGAAAAAATTGCTCATTTAATGGTATAATATACATTTTCTCTCGAGAATTAAATATTTTCCCAAGATACAAAAAATAGCCTATAACCGTCTCCGTTCCGCAAAATACGTCTGTGCAAAATTTCAAGTTAATTAGTTAAGCTGTTCAGGCGTGAAAGCCAGTCAAACAAACAAACAAACAAACAAACGCACTTACGCATTTATATATTAGTTAGGATTAGGATTTATTTATTTATTTATTTATTTATTTATTTTTTTGTTGATTTTTAGGGTTTATTTTTGTGAGGTATATTGATTTTTACATTGGAAGTTAACAGTGGATTATTTTTTTTTATATTTTGTCTTTTAAACGAGTTTCACTTAAAAATTTTAATGTTTTGTCTAAGTTAGTTTGATTACAAAGCCACACAAAAAAAAATTTTCTGACCTGGAGGTCTCACTATATGTACTATATGTTTTTGGGGTCGCTGAATCCGAATTAGGGGTCAGGGTTCGGCCATAACCTCAAAAAACACCCTCAAAATTGCTATATTTGTTAATTTTGAGGGTGTTTTTTGAGGTTATGGCCGAACCCAGATGTACTGGAATGAAACTGACCCCAAATTCGGATTCAGCGACCCCAAAAACATATAGTACATATAGTGAGACCTCCAGGTCAGAAAATTTTTTTTTTTTTTTGTGTGGCTGTGTTATTGGCTAAAATTTCCGGTATATTGTTTGGTAGGTTTAATTTATTGTGTATTCTATTATATTTGTTGCAATTGATAAGAATATGTTGAATAGTTAGAGGGGTGTTACATGTGTCGCATAGAGGAGTGTTGGATACTTCTTTTTATTATTAACGCTACTGGTTTGTTGTTGATTTGTTTGTTAATAAGATTATTATACTAGGTTATTATACTTGTTACTGTATATTATGTATGTTTCTGTTTATTATAATTTTTGTAAATAAACTATATTTACGTCAGTTGACAAGTTTTTCCTCAAAAAATTTCATCAAAAATCAAATTATGACATTTTAAAGAAATTTCACATGTGTTGTTTCTGCAGGAAATCTACGATTGTGGTCACATTAGCCTCACTCATTTTCATAGTCAATACAATACAAGTGATTTACATGTGTTGTTTCTGTTCTAAAGATTAGATTTCAACGGATTGGGTTAATGTTATGTGTGTTTTTTCTGCACCAAACGATGCGTCTTGGTAAACTATATACAAATCCACCTCTAACTGAAATTGTTACATGTGTTGTTTCTGAAATAACTGATTCAATTAATAGTACAACAATCCGAAGATGAAGAAAAAATTAAAAGTGTTCCTAAAATTGAGTAACTAAGTACTTTGTCCAAAAATTGATTGAAGTTTTATCCTTAAGTTAACGAAATTATAAAAATCAATTTTTTCCAGTCTTCTGGTAAAATTCCCTGACTTTTCCAGAAAGTTTAGAATTCCTTGACATTTCCAGGTTTTCCAGGAATGTGCCACCCAACTACGCCGTTTCCAGATGATAAAACAGAATTAAGTTGGTTAGAAAAAAGTTTCAACACAAACAGTTTATAAAGACAATTGACTTTCGATTGAAAAATTAAAAGGTGATAAACATAAGCTATTCATTATTACACAGGTTCGGAAAACTATGAAAAATTTGAGCATGTTTTTTATACTTTAACACCCATGTGTTATAGCATGAAATATAGAGAATGTACAGTTCTATCAGTGGCGGATTTACCTTAAGTGCCGTTCTAGGCTCAGTGAAAAATGCCGCCCCTGAAAAGGTAAAAAAAAATTTTGCCGCCCTTTTTGCCAAATTTGCCGCCTCTAAAAGTGGTCGCCTTCCTTAAAAAACGTAAGTGACGAGCAAAAAAAAAAAATTCTACATTTTGTCAAATTATTAAATAATAAATATAAATATACAATGTAAATTCAAATTACTGTTTTATTAAAAAATGATAATTTCTGTTAATTGTTATACAATTTTATAAAATAATTTTCTGTTGATCACGGCTGGGAGCTATTTAAAATGATTTCATTTTAAATATGTATTTAAAATACAAAATGGCATTTTCCATTTTCTATTTTAAATAAGTTCGGTCAAACCATTTTCCATTTTGTATTTAAAAAGAAAATTTGAATCCATTTTATATTTAAAATGAAAATGCATGTATACTCAAATTTATGTGCATAAATTATAGAACTCGAACTGAACGATCTGAAGTCTAACAAATTGTAAATTAAATGTAAGTTTATTTAATTGATTCAAATTTTTTATAACTCGAGTTGCAAAGTCACGGGAGTTAAATTTATTACTAGAGTTGTAGTTCTCTTAAATCAAACTTTTCTGACTCAAGTTGTGTACTGTTATCTTTAAGACACGGCGATAAAAAATGTTTTGTATTACAAGTAGATGATTTTCATAATTTAGAAGTCGCAGTTGTAGCGTAGTCAAGGTTTGAATATGTCAAGGCTGAATTAAATTTTACAATATTCTAAAGTAACAATATTTCAAGAGTTAAATTTCGTTTTCATATCATGTAAACTTTACAAAAATTTCTCAAAAGACTGCCTGTATTTAATTTCAGTACATTTAAAATTTTCTTAACTTTTTTTTTTAATATTGATAAAAAAAATTTATAGAATTTAAAGTAATTAAAATTTAAAGGCTTGGCATTTTATAATCCATTTTAAATAGCTATTTTCCATTTTCTATTTTAAATATGTTCAGCAAAACCATTTTCCATTCTGTATTTTAAATGCATTTTTGAAAACCATTTTCCATTTTCTATTTTTATTCTATGAACCATTTCTCCTACTGGTAGTTACGTATAACCAGTGGTAGATTTACACTACGGGCACGCGGGGCAGAGGCGCCGGGTGGCAAATTTTTAGAGGCAGTTTCCTCGCGTTAACTTTTCTATTTCTTGAATTTTTTCCACAGAAGTACCATGCTTTGGCAATTTTATATTAACTTCATACTGAACCAAAGTTTTACAGAATCCTATGAAATAAAAACTTTCGTTACTTACATTGTAAATAATTATTTTGAAATTGTGGAATTACCCTTACCTTTTAAAATAACAATGAATAGGAACATATTAGATGTTATGTCATTTCGAAAACTTCCATGAAACTGAATTAAATATTGGAATAATATCGTTATTCTATCTTCAATAAACACAATAATAAGTTATTAGAAATACTCCAATAAAGTATCTAAAACTGAATTACATAAATTATCGAAATATTGTAAATTTAAAAAAAAATTGCTTAAAACAAGGTCAGTTTTTTTTACCATTTAATGACGTTCCGCGTTTTCTTAATTTATTTTTTTAATTAGTTACATTCCAGGTAGGTAAATTTTAGTTGTAAATCAATATAAACACAAAATATTGAATAAAAATTAATAAAATTTTGGTATTTAAAGAGCTGACATTTTGAATTAGTCATTTGGGTTGTATACGGTAAAGCCATCTACAGCCATCTATGTAACATAAATACAAATACTGTTTAGCTGCACAATTATTTAACGTAAATAACGATGGCTGTTTGAATAAAGCACTCTTAAATTCCACAAAATTAACTTAAATAAATCACTTTTAAGCGCGAAAGTTGCAAAATTTGAAAAAAAATTAAGATAAAAATTTTTATTTTTTTATTTATTTTTTTTTATTTCTCTTGCTTTATTGAATAATTTTTATCAACAAATAAGTATACCATTCCATTTAAAAAAAGGTAAGTTTGTATCATAGCTGGAGCTATAAAGCCATAAGAGCTATAAAACTCCTGATTATCGCAATTGGTTGCCCCCGTCGATATTTACAACTCTTATTTGAACAATTTTTCGATTAAATCAACGGTTTGGCTGTAATAAAAATGGCAACTCCCGAAAAACTCACACACTATATACACCTGCTTATATATACATAATAAAGTCGATGTTACTTCAATTTGGTTGTAAACGTTGTAAACATGTTTAAAAATTTTGACCATGCATAAAATAAAATTGTTTACATACCTATATATAAAAAATACAATCATATTCAAAAGCTTTCATTCATATGTAAAGTTTCGGTGTCGTAACATAATTTCCGGTCTCTATAACTTTTATTTCTACGATTTTAACTATTTTACTTACAAGAAGAGGTTCAGTTATGATCGTCACCGATTTCAATCAAATTTCGTCTGCTAGTAGAGTATAATATCAATATTAAAAATTTACAATATTAACCTTCTTACCGTTAAGGTGATGTTTGTGAGTCGTATACAAATATATTCTTTCAGTTTTCTTCCTCCCTGCTTGTTTTTGTTAACTGAACGTTTGTGTATTCTTTTATGGTTTAGGGCAGATTTTACCCTGCTGGCGTAAGGGGAGTGTTTGATACATGCATATACATGTGGTCTCCAGTTTTGGCTATCTATGTTACCAGCCCGCGGTATGTTAATTTGTTGATGTCTCTCACAAGTAAAGGGCCGAGGCCGGACCTATCGATTTTGATGAAACTTAGATATATTGTAGAACACTAAAAAATAAGCGATATGTATTTTTTTTATCGGCGGAAAAACGGTTTGAAGGGGTGAAATCGCCCTCCAAAAATTGGGATAAAAATTTAATTTTTTAAATATCTCGAAAACGGTAAGAGATAGAGCAAAAGTTTAAATTGGCGATATTGCTCTTTTTTAAAGAGCTATCTATTGGTATTAAATTTGTTCAAGTTACATCAACAGGGGTGGTTGGGAGTTAAGATTTAGGGGTTAATTTTGTAAAAAGGGGGTGAAAATTAAATAATATAAAAATTTTGTTTACAGATTTTAAATATACGTCAAAAAATCTAATTGACCTGTTTTCGCTCAATGTCCTAATATTAAGTCTAGGGGTAGTTAACTAGGGGGTGACTGTGTCGAATAGTCGTACTACATGGGTAGTTCAAGAAGTTTTTCTTCATGGAAAATAGTTTAAGACATTTAGAATAACGTAGAAATGAAATTTTCGATTTCAAAATTCAATTTGAGCAACATTGGAGAGGGGGAGAGTCACCCTCTTAAATTACATACTAGTTAATATACACTCATTTTTAATATTAACACACTGACAGTGGGTAATAATCTCACAATAAGTGGTTCTGAAGTTGGACTGTCTCGAGTAAGTCGTCAAGTATCGATGTATTACTTGATGTTTTTGTTGCACTTCTTAAGGAGGTGCAGAAAGTGGATTTTTTCTGTAATAAAATTACCTACGTTCATAACAACGACAAACAAGCTTAGACAATCGTCTAGCTTTATCTGCTGTTTGTCTTCTTTTGTTAACACGATGACGGGTCATGGGGAATTATAACGAAATGACCAACTGGTATACTATTTTGACAGCTAATAAACTTTGTATGAAATTGTTGACGTCGTAATACGTAGTGTATGAGCTAATAAAGTTTCACTTGACGTCTTACAAAGAAAACAACTCTAACAAAAGAGAAATCAATATCTATTTTGTTTTATTAATAAAAAAAGACAAACGGCAGATAATGTTGGACTTGAGTAAATTTAAACTACAGTGTAAACTCTATATAAGGATCTTCTGTTTAACGAAAAACTCCTTAAAGCGTAGAAATTACAAAGGTTTGTTTGGTTTACATTATCATTCGTATATTGAAACACTCTTTATAACGTAATAGCCACTCTCAATAGCGAAAAATGCGTCATTTTTTAAGCCAAAAAAATTTTATTTCACTGACTTTCAAACAAAATAGTGATACAGAGTCGTAAATATTTCGTACGCACAAAGGGATTCTTAGAAATCCGTTTATTTGTTTGTTGTAATTGCCTAGCACATGTTTTTGCCTACTGTACTTCCGTACTACTGTCTTATTGCTGTCTTTACGTTATCATATTCTTAGTTGCTTTCAAACTTTTTAACTGTAAACATGGCGAGTAAAAGAAAGAGTTTGTGTATTGACGAAAAAGTGTCATTTAATTCAGTCAAAATTAAAACCACTTACTAAATTCGTAAGTTTTATTCGTAAAATTATATTGTTTTCTTTTACTCTCCATATAACGAAAACTCTCTATAACGTAATAAAATACCCGGTCCCTTCAATTTCGTTATATGGAGTTTACACTGTAGTTTATCGTAGTTTTGAACGTATGTAATTGTATTATTATAGAAATAGGATAGATATTTTCTTTATAGCCCTTTTTATACATAAGTAATATTATATGTAGTGCCCCTAACATGGTATGCATTTGTATTGAAATATTACTCTGTTCTACCAACTAAAATTTTTCCATAAAAATATATGTTATAGAGTACTAAGAGACATATTATTGAACAAAAAATGAATCGCTAACGCGTAAGTGCCAAAAAAAAAAAATTACTTAAATTTAAAAATTTAAAAAAAATTAGTATAAAAAAGGGATATAACGTTAATTTTTTTTTTATTACTTTGCCTAAGGTGGATACACAATATATATTAAACTCAAATAAATCGGCTCAGTAATTTCGTAAAAAAAATTTTTTTGGAAAATTTTTGTCTGTTTGTGTATTCATAAACTATTAGCCTCAGAGGGTTGAAATTTGGCAAGAATGTATCTGGGGTTAAGAAGTATTATTTCCTATAAGAACAATCAATTTTGCGTCAAGGGCCGTTTTCCTTATCTTACTCGGCTATGCCCTTTGATTGCAATCGGTGACGACCATACCTGAACCTCTCCTTGTTAAGGCAGTCTAGCTAGTCCTCGTAGATCACGTGGGGCACAATGGGCCTGTTTGATGACCTACATGCAACGGACTTCGAATCCCGATCCACAACTGTGATTATTATTATTATTAAAGCAGTCTAGAATTTTTGAAATATTTTTTTTCTGTTTCATTTTCTGAAAGTCTAGACCTTTAAAAATGTGTCCTCAAAGGGAAATTTAAAAATTTATAAAATTATAGCCCTTATAATATGGTAGGTTCTGGTATCAGGTATTAATTATTATACTTCTAAACTTTAAATGCGTTTTTCTTGAAACTACATTTTTCAAGCTGGTCGACATAATATCTCGAGTTTTATTTATCCAATCGACTTCGAATTTGGCTTCAATATTTATTTTTTTCTTTGCAACAAATAAACAGATTCTAAAGTTCATATTATTTTTATTGCGGTCAATTTTATTAAATTTCAAAATAACTAATATTAATTAAAAATAATAAATAATAATAAATAATAAACAATAAGTTAATAAATTATTTAAAAAGAAGATATATATACTTATATGATAAAAATATGCAATAGTGACAGTGACTGATCAAATACACCTCCAGATATTTTTAAAGCTGCAAAAATTATAACATTAAAATAAATGTTAACGTCCATGATAATTTTTTTAAGGTATTTTCTTAAATAAAACCAATACATTTTACAATATTGTAGAAAAAATTATGTGTGTAATTCGAGCACAAAGTAACATTACCACTCTCATGAGAATGATGCGCTCCGCCTGGCGGCGTCGCGCGTCAACATTCTTAATCGACCGGTAATGTACCACTTTGCGCTCTTAATACACATTATTTTCATTATTATGTATTTACGAAAAATTTTGTCTTTTACTGTACACATTTGTCTATAAATAAGTAAAAAATTTTACGTCTACCTAGTTACATATATGCTTTTGTAAACACTCAAAAAATTAGTATTCGACTTATTTCGACGATTATTACGTAGCAAACAAAACAGAAATAAAGAGTTATTTTTAAAATAGCTTACACTTTTACGGTGACACCTGTAAATATTGATATATATTATGTATCTAAACACTTCAAATGAGACGAGAAAATTACTATTAGTAATGCAAATCGGACATAATTATTTTTTAATTCAGTAGAAAAGATACAAGTTCAACTCTGAAAATTCGACTAGTGTGTGTGTATTAAATACGCATTTTTCACAATTCTCATGATAGTATATTTCTTGCTTCTATTTTTAATATTAAAATTAGCTTTTAGTTTATTAATAACATGGTTATCTGAACCCTTTTACTTTGTATATGAGTTTAAAAAATAAATAAGTTTTTAAAAAACGGCCCTCTTTGTTAAATTGCGTAAAGTCCGACACTAAAATTAAAAAAATTCGTTAAGTGCGTGTTTTTGACACACACTAAGTAATGCCATCTCAGTGAAAGTGTTAATTTATGATTTTTTGTTAACTCTATAGTTGTTAACTCTACAGCCCTCTTGCGTTTATTCAATATGGATGTACAACTCAATAATTATTCAATCACGTGTTCAGTTCAATCACACAACGATATTAATACGTCATCTTCGATGACATAAAAGGACCAAATGCGAGTAGACTACCTAACGCGATGACAGGTGACACGATGAATTTATAGGATGTACACGTTGCTGTACTACGAAATCCTGCATCCTTATCACACTGAAATATTCACTCACGATTATCAGTAACAGTACAAATCCTGTTATATCCTTTTTTAAGAAGCTATAAATACTTTGCTGAATTTTGTTTTCCTTCTAACGTCACTATATTAAGGTGGCCAACTTTTTCACTAGTCAGTACGGGACAACATAACAATCGGGACCTTATTTTTATTCGTGTGATATTTTGAAAAATTCCAAAAATTTTTTTTTTCAAAAATACAATTGATGAGTAGAAAAAAAAACACACACTCACGAGGTCGGACACAGCTTTTTTTGTCTGAAAAAAGAAAATAGCGGGACTAACTTGGTGGTGTCATATGGTCAACCAAATGGTCGGAAAATAACAAATCATATTTATATTATAACACGACCTAATACTATACCAACCACAGATCAAATACCAACTAATGGTGGAAATGATTTCAGGCTATAAGAATTCGCTGTAAAATATTAAAGAATTGCTTTTAAATAATGGGCTAATGCTTAAGAAAGTGTCGATAGTAAGTAACTTTATCGCAAATTAATGTTCAAATTTCTTACTGTCCTTTGTCATTATGCACCTTGAGGGTCATTAAAAAAATTTTAAAAATTCATAAAAAAAAGTTTAAAAAACGACATAAAAATAGTTTTTGCTGAATATAGGTACGATAATCAATTATGTACTATTTAAAAAAAAAACTATTATGTACTTAATTGAGTTTGATTTTAAATCTTTTTTATTGAATAATCGATAAGGAATAAGGATATGATTTTTTTTGTATTTTTCGTTCGTCTCTTCCTGTTTGCCTGGTGATATAATTTTGATAATGCAGTAATTACAATTTTTAAACCAAGGTCACTTATGCAATCATTTAATGAATATAACAAGTTCATATTACTATTTCAGTTATAAACAATTGTAAAAATGAAACATTATTTTAAAATTTATTTCTTAATAATTTTTTAATAAGTACAGCCGACTCTCGTTAATTCGAAACTCGAGGGACTCTTAAAATATTACGAATTATCGAGTGTTTGAAATATCAAATGGTTCAAATGGTTCAAAATCAATCAAAATGTACTTACAATCTTTCTGTCTCTTTCTCTCTGCAACTTTGAATTGTCGAGTGTTCGACACCGATGAGTTCGAATTAACGTGTCGTTTTGTTACGTAGCAATGATTTTTTTCGTTCGAATTACCAAGTGCATAAAAATGTATTGATTTAGTTCGAAATATAAAGAGATTTTGTAGGAAACTCGCGATAACTTGGAATTATAGAGAGGTTCGAATTATCGCAGGTTTGAATTAATGAGAGTCGACTGTAGTAAAATTATGTATTCAACGAAGAAAAAAAACATATTTTTTTATTACTCATGCGGGAGAAGTACTAACTTGGCGCACACATTTCTGTACGCAAAATAGCTGCTTGCCCACTGTACTCTTCCCGCATACTTTTTTGCGTGTGGAAAGTAACTTTCCACACGCAAATTGACAATAAAACACGCAAAATTTAATCAAAACACGCAAAGCCGCCCCTTAATTTTTCATTTAATAAATATTTCATAATTATTTCTATAGAAACCACCAACAAAGTAATTTAAACGATAATTAATTCAAAAAAAAAAAAGACGAACACTTAAAAATATTATTTTAAAAAGTAATAAAAATGTCAAAAATAGTCAAATAATAGAAAAAAGTATGTGAAATTCGTAATAAAAAATAGTATGTGCAACTCGTGCGGGATTGTCGATTGCCCCACTCAAGCGAATGAGCGCACTCACTACGTTCGTGCGCTCAACTTCGCTTTCGTGGGCAATCAACAATTTCCCGCACTTGTTGCACAATATACTATTAACTTTTAATTGAAAAATACACAACATTAATTTTTTTTATTTTCCGTCCATGTTGGTTATACAGCGAAGCTATAGCTTTAAAGCAGGCACTACACTATCGGTCGAAGTTTCTCGTCAAAGTACTCGCTGAAGTTGGTTGAAGCCTGAACACAATGTAATTTAGTGAATTCTGCTTTACAATTTAATGAAAAATTATCGTATTTTCGTATGAAAGAATAAAAATGTTATCGTAGGTCACCATCAAATTATCGTACAGCTGCCAACACTGGTTACAATACCAACCACGAAGAAAATCGGGAAGTGACCTTCTACACTCTCGTAGGTGGTCATCTTTATAAGAATGTTGAGCAGGCATAAGAAGGGAAAGTATGATAATCAGACTAATTTTAGCATATGTGATTTTCACCGAGTCTTGATGTTCTGGGGCCTAAAGAATCCAGAAAACTAAAAATCCGGATAGAAAGGTTCTGGACCTGGACTTTTTACATGAATATTTTGTACGTATGTAGGTACCGTATGTTGGCTTCTAATATTTCCAGATCTACTGCGATTAGAATTATGAAACCAGACTCGAAATAATTCCATTCATGGGGCATTAAATGGAACAAAATTTTGACACATTTTGTTCAGTAATTTTGGAGTAATCGCCATTTTCAACCTTTTAACCGAAAAAACTTTGCCTATGAAAATCAATGAAACTTACAATTAGATGAGAAGATTGAGAAGTACTACAAGAAAGCCCAATTATTCAAGGGTAAAATTTGTTTATAAGTCACGTGACTTAGAGATAGTTTTGATATTTTTGTGTCTTTTCGTAAAGAGAAAGACTCTTATCTTCTTTATCAGTACTGAAAAATTTTTGAAATTTTGCGGTTAGGTACGAGTCGTAACATACTTTCAATCAGCTGGAGGATGATTTGAAATATGAAAGCGTTCTCATGGGACAAACTGGGGACAAGATTTCGAAAAATTTTATAAAATACCATTTGGGGTATTTGACAGTAGCCGAAAAAATATCTATTTTGATTTTTAAATAATTGTTTGAGTCATAATGATACTGAATATTGCTTTGTTACAAGTTATTTCATTCAAAAATATAAAAATTTTAATTAAATAAAATTACAAAATTTACGTTAAAAATAACGTAATCAAAAACATCAAGCAAAAGCAGCTTACGTCACAAGCTTGTTCGAATATGTAGGTATTATATTTGTAGTTAGGAAAAAAACTCTTTACTTTTTTGGTAACTATGAAAAAAATTTTTAATTATTAATTTTCATTACTAGACCTACTACTACTACTACTCAATGTTTTAGAGCCAATGACGTCATACGATTTGACGTCACAGAAAGCATCGTTTTAGCGACCTTTTTAAAAACTGAAATTTGATCCGTGATTTTTATTAAAAATATAGTACAAAATAATTTAAAAATGTGTATTATTAGTTTAGTAAGAAGTAATAAACACACTAAGATGGTTTTTAAAAAATTGTCAAATACCCCATTCTAAAATAGATTTTTATCTTTTTTAGCCACTTTTTTGGTGGAATTTTCGTTGGGACTTTTTT
Organism: Brachynemurus nebulosus; assembly: GCA_035578155.1. Lineage (NCBI taxonomy): Eukaryota > Metazoa > Arthropoda > Insecta > Neuroptera > Myrmeleontidae > Brachynemurus > Brachynemurus nebulosus. Next base: position 17,492,414 of record JAPWDM010000001.1, on the reverse strand, counting down.
TTTGGCTACTATTTATAAATATTTATATATCAGTTCCTTGTCACTTACTAACCCCCTCCCCCACCTCTCACGGGATTTCAAATAAAAACGGGATGTGAAATTCTACAACTATGTTATCAATTTTTTTTTTGTTCTTAAATCAAGGCCACTGATAAGATTTTGTTCGAGGGTGGGGGAAGTGTCACATATATTACATAACCTATATTTATTTGTCGCCATATTGAATTCGTTATGCGTTTCAAAACTATTGCGTAATCAAAACAGGAATTAAAGTGTGAAATAAAATTTATGTTTTTTAATAAATCAATTATTGTTGTTAGTTGCTTGTAAACAATCAGTGATTAATTAAAAACATAAATAATAATAATGAACAGACTTGGGAAAACAGTGGTCCCTAACAGAATCGCCATATAAAATATTTTGGATTGGGGGGCTATAAATTTTATTACAAAGCTAAGGATTTTCCTCTGAATTTGAGGACTAGCCTATAAGGAAGCTTTTGAGAACAAATCAGTACAAATAAAAAATTACCCATTTTTCATAATTTAATATATAATTTTAATTTTAAAAATAATTTAAAAAAATTAATGTTGAATAAATAAGTGGTTAACTGTAATAGAAATTATTTTAGCAGAATTGAAAATATTTATAATGTAAACATATCTCTATTTCTTTTGTGATTATTTAAAATAACATGTATATCTCACCTTCTTTACACCTGTTTAATATAAACAAAATGTATTATATTATATGTATCAGGTACGTATACTCCAATCGCCCATTCACTTGTCTGAACATGGTTTAGTTTTTGCATTAGAAAAAATGATATGTATCTACAAATAACAGACAAAATGATTCATAATATTGGCAATCAAAAAACACAGACACAAGACAATATTAACGCTATGAGGCCCGAGCACTTTCATAGTAAATTTCCCCAGATGCCGGCAATATTTAAAAAAAAAAAAAACTTTATATAAACAAATACATAAAATAAATTGATTCAGTCACTGAATAGATTCAACACAGTTCAGCATATATGTGTAAAACTGTAAACATGCGTACGTGATACGTACACACTACATATTCACTGACATTCGAATCAATTTTATTTAAAAAATTTTATGTATTTTTTGTTTATCTTAAAATTTTTTATACATAGAAACCAAAAGAGTAGTGTGTGTTGGCATGTATTTGTGTGAGTAGTAACACATCTGTGTAATGAATGATGATAAACATCGCACACATAATGCGCAACCAACTAATCAATTAATCATTGGTCGCAATCGGCCTCAGGGGATGTTTTGTTTGGTTTCGGATGCCGAAGCCATGGGACTGAAAGTGTTAACGATGTGGTATTAATAGTAAAACGTCGTAAAATTTATTTTTAAAAAGATTGATAATATTTTTACGTTTTATGACAGCCCTCCAGCTCTATTCGTAGCCCCCCAGTACAAAATATTTTATATGGCGATTCTGTTAGAGACCATTTTTTCCTATGTCTGATAATGACAAAGTCTACGACCATGGAATAAATTTTCATTACACGTGCAATTATATCTCGATAAAGTCGCGTGGTTGTTGGACAACATTCTTTCACTGTAATAAGCAAAACCTTGTTCTCTAATCAGATTGTTTTATACCCGATTTCTTATAAATTTTGATATAGGAATATTAGGAATTCTGATTTTAATAACGTCTGAAAAACTGAATTTGTGTTCAATAAATCTATTTAAAGTAGTCTTACTTTCAATTAACAGTGTTCCCAGCGCTCTCACCTCAGTCTATTTAAGTTAGAATATCTCTAAGGGGATAGATGAATTTTTGAAACGTAGCGGTAGGTGACTTAACCTACATACTTAAACCCTACCGTTTATTGATATACTGACATTATCCTATTCTAAAACAACTAAATCAAGTTATTATTCTTTTTTTCTTTCAAGAGTACCAATCCTATCATGTATTTTTAGTATTTTTACCCCTTATAAATAAGACTACATGAGTCAAAATAGTGTAAAGGAGGTAAGTGAGTTTTTCTTAAGTTTCGATCAGCAACATACAAAGTCTATCATCAAAAATATTTACAGTTTTTTTTCTACCCAACTGATTATTTAAGAAGAATTGAATCGACGGATTTCATCTTTGTCTATAATGATAGAAATAATAATGTAGACTAGCTTGAAGGGGCAGCTGAATGGTCAGAATTATTCGTCCAAAATTTATTTACATACAAAAAAGCATGTCCTTTGTATTTTGGTATGTTTAATATAATTATTATTTCATTATATTAGACGTTGATTAGAAACAATATTAAAAAAAAGATGTTTCTAACTTCAAAATTATAATTTTTATTGAGACATTTCATTGATAAAAGTGATTAAAGTATGTGAAAAAAAAAATTCATTTGAATAATTTCTCATATTTTTTAATATACCTTTATAATATACCTAATTAACGATTTGAAATAAGCAAAATTAGGATTCTTTCATCCTAAAAACATGTATAACTTTAAAAAAAAATATCAGTTTTATGACAAAAAGTGAAGAAACATTAAGGGGATATTCTAGTCTTGATGGCCAAATTTTAAGTGTTTTCCAGGCGTAATAAATAAAATACCCCTGTCGCAGCATCCTGCATAACATAGCGAATTTCCGTTTATAAAAGTTAGTTTTTCTTGGAAACTAGTTGACATAGCATAATAGTCTGAAGACCTTTTTTATGTGATTTTTTCTCCTCTTTCCAATAGTGTAAAAAAATTTTACAAAAATTTTTGAATAAGAGGAAATTTTGGCAAAAAGTTAATTTTTTCACGAAAATTGCTAAAAAAGACATGTTCCAGGCATCGGACGTGTCTGGTTAACGAACTCGTCCAACGGTTTGGGACTTCCAATATTTTCACCAAATTTCATAAACGTAAGACATTTCGTTCGAGAATTATCGCGCGGACACACACACGCACACACACACACACACACACACACACACATATATATATATATATATATATATATATATATATATATGTATATATATATATATATATATATATATATATATATACAGGGTGGTCCAGAATTATGTACCGTAATTGCTGGAGCTGATAGAATGTTCAAAAATAATGGTACCTTTTCATCTACACTTTTTTCCAAAACTCAATAATAAGGGAGATAAAGCAGAGGGGTAAAATGTAGAGGGGTGGAACGAAACTAACTTTTTCTTTTAAAAACAATTTTGGGCGCTTTTGATTACTCGATTGATAATCTATGGGTGCGTATGAACATTAAGATAATTAAATTTATGGTATCAATTATTCCATCACTTATGATTAGGGGATAATTTGGAAATAGATACTTCTACTTTAAATTACTCGAAAACGGTAATATTTATCGAAATGTAACAAGTATACCTTTTTTGCGTGAAATTGTCTGAGGAATCATATTACCAAGGATTTTGTTTAAATAATTGCAAGTTAAAAAAGAAAAGACGTGATAACTCAAACCTACCACCCAAAACCACCCCTTAGTTATGAGTGGTGGAATAAGTGTTGACATAAATTTAATCCTTCTAGCGCAAAATAAGTACTCTTAAAATATCAATCCGTTATTCAAAAGCGTTTGGAAAATATTTAAGAAATAATGGTTTTCGTTTCACCCCTTTACAGAGTTGTATCTCCCTTATTATTGAGTTTTGAAAAAAAGTGTACATGAACCGGTACCATTATTTTTGAACGTACTACCAGCTCTAGCAATTACGGTACATAATTCTGGACCACCTTGTATATATAAATTTTAGTGACTATTTTTTTCGGTTTCTAGGGACCTCAAAACAAATTTCTGCCATAGTCCCGGGCTCAAGTCGCGTCATGACAGTGGCTGTAATAGCTGAATTCCATTCGCTAAAACTGTCAACAGTGATGTACTTATTTGAAAAATATGTATATTAGAGGTACAAATACATTCACACACATAGATATACGTATATATACATTTTGTACTATATACGTCGTTAAATTTGGTTCCATATCAATATACCTATCAATGACACAAATAATGCATTTAAACAAAATATCTAGTAGTGTTTCTTAGCCCATGGGGTAGACGTACCCAAACTGGATCTATATTTTTTCTTTAAATAATAATAAATTTATAAACTTTATATTAACTTTTTACCGAAGTTCCCAATTTTTATGGACTAGTTTCCAAAGGATATTAGTCCATAAAAATTGAGAACTTCGGTTTAAAAGAACTTATAAATAAGAAATTTATTTTCTATAAATGTGTACATGTTTGAAAGCAGATGATTTTATTAAAAAAATCCTCAATTTGATACATTATAAGCACTAACTGGTTTATTTCGGCTTTTTCAGATTATTTTGAATAATTTTGTAGATTTATATTATTAACATTAAATACGTCTAGAAAGTATTTTTCGTCTCCAGATTAATATTTTATTTGAGGATTGTTCACTTTTTACGGCAAAAATTAAACCAATTCTATCAAAGAAATTAAATTATTCTTTATTGATTCAATCAGTGCAAGTTACATTTACTACGAGAAAAGGAACCTGCCCTGCAGTTAGTTTGAATGATGTAGTGTTACCATTAGCTACTGAAGCTAAATATCTAGGTATGCATCTAGATAGAAAACTAACATGGCGTAAACATATTTGGACTAAACGCAAGCAACTAAATGTTAAGTTTTCTAAGTACTATTGGCTTCTAGGTCATAAATCAAAGTTGTCCTTAAGAAACAAAGTGCTAGTTTATAAAAGTGTTATCAAACCAGTATGGACTTATGGTATTCAACTTTGGGGTACTGCTAGTGTTAGCAATATTGAAATATTGCAACGATTTCAGTCTAAAGTGCTACGAGCCATAAGTGCTTCCCTGTGGTACGTGCGTAACGATGACATACATCGCAGTCTTCAAGTGCCCACAGTGCGTGAGGAAATAGTACGATACAGTGATAAATACATTCATCGCCTAGAAAATCACCCTAATGTGTGTGCCCTTAACTTACTTGACAATAGTGACTCTTTGTATAGACTCAATCGACAGAATATTTTAGAATTAAGATATAGATTTATTTAGCTTTTAATGAATAGTATATTATATTTAGTATATAATTTATTTTGAGTGATTACCAGTGGGTAATCACCATTCCCGTTATATTCTATCATCGCTCGATTTATAGTTCTATTTAGAACTGATAATCGATAAACAAGGATGTTAAAAAAAAAAAATTGATTGCCATCAATTAGTAGTACTCATGTTAGTATTCATATTATGCAACTAATAAACGTTAACTTTTTTTTAGCGTAGGTCAATCTTAAGGTCAAGAATATCCAAAACTAGCAACATGACACACGTGACCGATTTAGGGAAAAAGTAAACAGGTTTATTAATCAGTCTTATAATTTAATTACTTATTTCAAGATTTCACTTGAATTGAACTACCTGGAAACGATTCTACAATAAAATTGATAAGTAATCCGTAGATCCTCTATTAATTGAAATATATAGTTGTTTATATAATTGATTTTGTATTTTAAAAGTACCAAAAGGCTTTACTGACCAACTTTTGGTACATTCATCCTATAAAGATTTTGTTTCACGAATACATTCAGATGCAGACATCTTTTCACCAATATAAGTAGGTATGTATGTATGTATATCCACATACGTATATCTCAGTATTGCAGTTATATACATACATACACATTATATGATTATACACATACAACATAGTTGTAAACACACTAAAATTATAGAAAATAAATTGACTTTTTTTTTTCTTATTTTCTCAAAAACTAGCTAACCTAGAATAATAGTTCCAAAACCTTTTTTATGTCATTTTTTCCCGTCTTTGCAATGGTGTAAAAAAATTTGACAAAAACTTTTAAATTATAGCAAATTTTGGCCAAAAACTCATTTTCACGAAAAATGCTCAAAAAACCATGTTCCTGAGCTCCGACGTTTTTGGCTGAAGAACTCATCCAAGATTTTTGGACTTCCAACGTTGTCACCAAATTTCGTAAAACTAGCAGTTTTTCCTGAAGCGCTATCGTGCTGATACATAAATACATAAATACATATATACATATATATATATATATATATATATATATATATATATATATATATATATATATATATATATATATAAATTTTAGTGAATGTTATTTTTGGGCTCTAGGGACCTCAAAACAAATTTCTGCCATATTTTCGGGCTGAACTTCGACTATGGCTAACACCATAATAGCTGAATTTCCAGAATTCTTTCTGGAAATTCGCTAAAACCTTAAACATTTTAACTATCAGTTTCTCTATTAGTTTTTTTTTTTTTTTATTAATATTTGAAAAGTACAAAAAAGTAAAAAAGAAAAAGTCAAAATTGAAAAATGTACAGGCCGACAAATCAGTCCACTAGAACTTGAGATATCATGTCAACCGTTTCAAAAAACATAGTTTCGAGAAAAACGAGTTTAAAATTTAAAGTCTCGTTTCGGGTAATCTGAGTTATTTATTATGGGTGTGTTATATTTTTTTAATCAGCGATCCCTGTATCGTACAATTTTCCTTCCTTCAAAAAACTTTGAAAATATGCAAAAAAAAGTGGGGGATTGTATCAAAGAATAATATACTTAAAAAGAAACGTTTCTCTTTCTTATTCGTATAAACAATTTTGGTTTAAACAAAATCTGACTAACAATAGTTGCTAGGTGGCAACATAACTTTTATAATAAGTAGGTACAGCAGAACTCTTTTTATGCAGTCCTTTTTTGTGCGATTTTTTATGCGGTTTTTAAAAAAATGGCCATTAAAATGCATAATATAAATCAAAATCAAGAGACAGTAAGAAACTTAAGCATTTACTATAATAACTTTCTTTGATAAAAATACTTTTTAACGGTTATTAAGCATTTAATCAATACATTGTAGAAGAACATAAGTTATTGCATCATTTAATTTTTTTACACATGTATTTGAAAAATTTTCATAATATTATAAAATTGAAATAAAATGTTTCTACGTGTAAATTAATGCTTTATCTTGTTTATAAAAGCAACTTCTAAGCAAATTTCTAAATTTTGAGCGTTTTGAGTTATGTTTTTTCGATGAAACCTTTTTTATGCAGTCCCGACCAACCACATAAAAAAGTTTTTTGTACAATCTGGATCGAACTATACTTTTTATAGCTATTTATGATATTTTTGAATATATTTTTTTTGTGCGATTTTTTGTCTACCGCACAAAAAAAAGGATCAGCTGTACTATCTATTATAGAACAAGATTATAGAAACAAATTGCGGGCGAAAATTTTGACCACTCATCCGCGCCCTCAAGCTAGTCTAAAAGTAGTACATATTAATGTGTAGTTGATAAAACACAATTCAAAAACAATATAAACACAAAGCTCACTGGGCTCACTGTTATTTGATCCTGTATGTATACCCTCTAGCAGGTATTTTATATAAGTATGTATGTGTTTTTCCCAATAATGAAAATAATATTTTATTTAATAACATTAATGATTCATTAGTACACATTTTCAATTCTAATTGTTTTGCTTAATTACCAAGTTACCAACTAAATAATAGTACAAATACACCTAATAAATAACAATCATACAATATTTAAATATTTATAATGATTGTTATAAATACAAATTGTTCAAAAAATCAATCGATAGTATACATGTAATTAACATTTAAAATGTAAATTGAAGATAATTTTGTCGACTAGACTAATTACCCTATTGTGTATGTATTCTTAAAAGTCATTTTTAACTTTCACTATTTTGAAAATTTTATAGTAACTTCTGTACAATTGCATTATTTTAAATTTAATAACATTTTAACTTAAAAGGTTGTAAAATATAAATTATAAACGCCACGCAGTACAGGTGAGTTTATGCATCCGTTAATAAGAATATTCGGCAATGATTCGACACAACGTACCCTTTTTGTTTTAATTCTTTGATACCTACATATAAGATTGCTTGCGAAGGTTAAAGAATTTGTTGTCTTTTCAGAAAAATTTACGTAAATATTATAAAACAAAATCATCTAAAAATTTTTAAAAACTGGTTTAAAATTTATCAACTTCATATGCTTCATATTATGTTAATCAGAAATTCTTTCAAATTCAACAAAGAGATCGAATTGATAGATAAAATCTTGTCCTATCCCGAATCTTTTTGCTAAGGTAACAGAAAATGATCAAATTCGAAAAACATAACTTAAAATTTATTTTTTAGGGAGAGATTCGCTAAAAAAAATTGAAATCAATTTTTTTCCTCAATAATTACGTTTTTTAAGGCGTTGAGAATATTTTCCTAAAATTTTATTTTTAAAAAATGAAAAATTAAAAAGTTATGGGCATTTAAGTGCGCGCACTTTACTATAATTCAATTTAAAAAAAAAAAAACTAAATTGTTTTTCTCGAAAGTATGTTTTTTGACATGGTTCCTCGTGTATCTCAAAAAGTATGTGAGGTATCGACATAAATCAAAGTGCATATTATTCCTCATCCATACTGACACCGTCATTTTGGCAGGAACTAGGATCTTTTGGTTAAGTAATATATTTTCAAAATTACGACTGTTTATAGTCGAGAAAAAACGATAATTTTTGATTATTTATTTTCAAAATGCGATTTCTCGGGTGTTTTTTATTTTTTTCTTAGATTCTAGGTAGTGCCATAACTGTATATGTCTATTTCCAGAAAATTCTTGATGTTTTGATTTTAATTCACTGGGGATTTCAAAACCCCCGGAACCATCAAGGTGGAAAAATCTCGCAGTGTCGACTTAGCGTCATTTATACTCAGCTCATTTTTGAATTTAATGTTTACAGTTGATCCTTTTTTGTACGATAGATAGGGACCACATAAAAAAATCGCATAAAAAATATATTTATTTTTCATAAATAGCTATAAAAACCAGATTGTAAACAAAACTTTTTTTATGCGATGGATCCGGACCGCATAAAAAAAGTTTCATCGAAAAAACATAACTGAAAACGCTCAAAACCTCACAATTTCAATAGAAGTTGCTTCTATAAACAAGATAAAGTATTAATTTACACGTAGAAACATTAAAATTAAAAATCACAAAGTGACTGAAAAAATTATCCGGATCGGCCAAGAATCGAACACAGGATCTCCCGGTAACTAGCCAAGTGTCTTCGCCATTAGACCAACGAACAGGATCGTTGGACCGATTGGACCGATTGGACGGTTGGACCGATTTTAAAAAAATTTTCTATACACACTCCTTATACTCTAAATTAACACATGGGCTAAATTTTATCCCGGTTGCAAGTTCTTGAGGGATACAAAAACAATTATTCAAACACACCCCAAAAAACAAAACTCAATTCGATGAAATTTGATACACTGGCATTATTTATCCTGAGTTAACAAATAGGATAATCTTATCCCGACTAAAAGTTCCTGTGGGATGACTGAACCGAATTCGATTAAATATAGTATAGAGACACTATTTACTATGAGCACATGTAGCTAGAATTTTAATAACACGTAGAATAATTCTATTCCGACTGAATGTTCCCAGGAGTTGCAAAATAAATTCCAAAATCATGTCCAAATAATTAAATAGAATTTGATAAAATTTGATACATAGACATGATTAATCCTGAGTTAACGCATAGGCTAATCTTATCCTGATTAAAGGTTCCTGTAGGATGACTGAATCGAATTTGATAAAATTTAATATACAAATGTTATTTACTATGAACACATATAGTAATAATTTTGAAATAGTTTTAGTCGGGATAGTTTAATCCCGATTGAAGGTTTCCGGGGGAAGAAGGGGAGACACAAAAGGGGAGAGGTTAATTCAATGCGGGTGAAGCCGCGGGTCAGACTTAGTTATATTATAAAAATGTGTTGAAATGGTTATGGAAATTCATAGTGAATGCAATAGCAATAATAATACATAGGATAGTTTTATCCCGATTGAAGGTTCCCGGTGGAAACAAAATCAACTGCTAAATCACATCCAACTAACTAAATCGAAGTCGATGAAATTTAGTACACACAGAGACACTATTTATCCTGATCTAACACATGATCTAAAATAACTGAATAAATTGCATGCATGTATTTATTTGTAACATAATTATGTGTTGTAACCACATACATAAAAGCAATAAAATATTGACCACGGGATGCTATTCGTGTGTTTCCCTTTTTAGTTTTTGTGTTGAGTTGCAATTTTAGGGTTGGGTCGATCTTTTTCAACCGCGGGATGTAAATCATGATCAGCCGATAAAATAAAGTTCATAATCTAATTGGCATTTTGAAATTCCCAACTTTAATGCAAGCAATATCAAGGATCTATGATTTTTTGCTTCGTTACATATAAATCCATATAAAACTTAAACTTTTTTTTAACACAATTTAAAAATACTGAAAAATTTAAAAGGATAAAATATTTTTACCAAAATAAGTCATAAAATTTATTACGGTCTCGAAAAAGGTCAATTTTTTTTTTTTTATTACACTTTTAAAATGTGAAGCCACACGAGAGACACAAGCCAAAATATTTATTTGAATAGTTATATAAAAAAAATAATAATAAAAGTTTTTGATGTTTTTTTTGGCAAATCTCCCCTTAATATAGCTCTGAAAACGCTCAACTCTTGATTGATATTTTTATTTTATAGTTGGTGGTTTTCATTTACTCGAATGTTTTAAATAAGCAATAATAACATCTACACTTCTTTCAACAAAACTCCAGAACAATATGCCAACTTACAAATTACTATAGACAACTAAATTACGTATACACTATACAATATTCTGATTGGATCATAATGAAATATGTTGTCATCATTTCTAATAATAATTGGTTAAGCTGTGTATCAAAACTAGGGTAAAGTTGCTTATTGTATTCTGAAGAAACTATAAATGAAGTTGGAAAAACTTGAAGTAGAAAAGAATGCCTATATATACATGCCCGTATAAAACAGCCTTATTTTTTTCAAATGCCTTGAAGCGATTCTATGAAATATATATATATATATATATATATATATATATATATATATATATATATATATATATATATATATGTATATATATATATATATATATATATATATATATATATATATATATATATATATATATATATATATATAATGAGTCTTTTATTGTTAACAGTTCACTGCAGTTCACCTATATTTTAATTAGAAAAATACAGTTTTTATACTTACGTTCATTTTTAGCGAATTTCCAGAATGGAATTCAGCTATTACAGTCACTGTCATAACGCGACCTGAGCCCGGGACCATGGCAGAAATTTGTTTTGAGGTCCCTAGAAACCGAAAATAATATTCGCTAAAATATATATATATATATATATATATATATATATATATATATATATATATATATATATATATATGTGTGTGTGTGTGTGTGTCCGCACGATAACTCTCGAACGGAATGTCCTAAGTTTACGAAATTTGGTGAGAATATTGGAAGTTCCAAACCGTTGGACGAGTTCGTTAACCAGACACATCGGATGCCAGGAACATGGTTTTTGTTCTTGCAAAAAATTAGTTTTTGGCCAAAATTTCCACTTAATCAACAATTTTTGCGAAATTTTTTTACACCATTTAAAAGGGGAGGAAAAATTACATAAAAAAGGTCTTTAAACTATTGTTCTATGTCAACTAGTTTCCGAGAAAAACTAACTTTTATAAACGGAAATTCGCTATGTTATGCAGGATGCTGCGACAGGGGTATTATTATATGCATAGAATATTAGTATACAAGAATCCTCGAACTTAATGTGTATTAGATTCAAATCACTTTTTTCGATATATTTCCGTATAGAGTGAAGAAGTTGGTTTCTACAAGGGTATGTTATGCAGTTATAGTTGCATTAAACATAAAATAATTTTAAAAATTTTACTGCACAGATAGGGGCGTCTTTAGCATATTCGGTGCCGGGATGAGAAGATCAGGCTAGCGTCCCATATTTTTCTTAACTTTGCGATCAACGTCATACGAAGACACCAGGCTATCATCTTGTTTTTGCTCTTGTGAACAGTCAGCTTAATCAAATGCGGTAAACTAACTATAGGTGTTCGTGTTGTAGGTCAAATTAACTAAAGTCGGTCTGACGTCATTAACAAATGAAGCAAAATTAAACGTATATATTAAGTTACTATAGTTACTTTAATATAAAAATAACAAAAAGGAAAAGAGACAGAAAATTTGGTCCGTCTAATTTTGCTTTATTTGTTTAATGACGTCAGACTAAGTTTGGATAATTTTACCTATAACTAGATAGGTACTTAACACTTGATTGATAGTCAGTCACATACATTCCCAATTTATATTTTAATAGGTGCTTTAATTGAGCATTTCACTAAATATATTAATCATTTATTTTGTAGAAGTAAAGTTTATGAGTTTGCTAGTGTATTAGTTTATTAGTTTCTTAATTTAAGCTATAATCACGAGAACTATCCAACCCATTTCAAAAATTCTTTCACAGGTGGATAAGAAATTCCCTATGTTCCGTAAACTGCATATTAAAGGTTAAAAATATCCCTAAGACAAATATTAATCAAAGTTTACTCAAATATTATAGAGATTTTGAAAAAGTTAACGTTTTGTTCAAATTGGTTACTAGAGTGCAGGGACTCCAAAAAGGACCCAAGGTAACGTAGATGAATATTAAGGAATTTTTGGAAATTCATCTCCTAATGCCTCCGACTGCATTACTTTTTTATTGATTTTCCTTTTTTTGTTTCATCTTGTCCCCATCTTTTTATTTCGCCTTTTTTACGCAGTCGGGTTTTTTGATTTACTTTTTTAATAACTTTATAATTTTATGTAATTATTAAAAGTTCTAAAATATGTATTATACATTATCTTATTACCTATCATATTGTTCTGAAAGACACATGCCCCTGATGGTCTGATCAGAGCCGGCGCAAGATTATTTGGCACCTTAGGCGAAATATCTTTGGCGCCCCTAAACTTGATAAACACTACTTATTTAAACAAAATAACAGTTAAAAGTTATACAATGAATCTTCAACTTTTAACGTGTAAAAGTTTTTCACAAAGTATATTAATACAATTAAATCAGTACTTAATGCTTATTTATTTACTATAAATTATTTAGGTACATATTAATAAATAATAAAAAAAAAAAATAATAATAAAAACAACAAAACAAAAGAATAGAGAAAATAATGTATAATAAAACAGAAAACAAAAAAAAACTGAAGATTATATATTTTACTCTTCCTATAGTCCGATGGTTTACACTAATTCTTGTTCAATTGATATTGTTGCCAAGCTTACCAGTCTTTCGTACGTCATTCTTGTAGACTGGAATCATTTCCGTCATTAACTGGAATAGCATTAGATCGTGTAATATGAAATGTCGTTTTCCGACCACTTCGCCGACCCTGTAGATAATGCAGATAAACATCGACACTTTTTTGAGGATTAGAGAAATGTTTAAAAGCAATTCTTTAATTGTAAATGAAATTCTTGTAGCCTGGAGTCATTTTCGCAATTATTCCAGGCTATAATAAATCTATTCAGAAATAAAAAGACAGTTTTGACTTTACTAATACCACTTTATTTAAAGTTTTAAATGTCCTATGGCCCTATGTTTAAGTTTTAAATGTCCTATGGCCCCTATGGCCATTGACGAACACTTCGTCAATGGCCAAACGGGCCGAAGCATGTCACAGACATTTAAAACATTAAATAAAGTGGTATTAGTAAAGTAAAAACTGTCTTTTTATTTCTGAATAGATTTGTTATACCCTGGAATCATTTCCGTCATTAACACTTTCAGTCCCATGGCTTCGGCATCCGAAACCAAACAAAACATCCCCAGAGGCCGACCGCGATCAATGATCATTGATTAATTGATTAGTGAGTTGAATACACACACAAATACATACCAACACACACTACTCTTTTGGTTTCTATGTACGTATAAAATATAAAACGTATAAAACATTTCAAGATAAACAAAAAATGTATAAAAAATATAATTTATGTTTTTAAATAAAATTGATTTAAATGTAGTCATTGTATAATTATGTAGTATGTACATATCACGTTTATGTGTGCGTTTATGACTGTATGTTTACAGTTTTACACATATGTAAATGTTGAACGGTATTGAATCTATTCAGTGTTTGAATCATTTTATTTTATGTATTTGTTTATCTAAAATTTTTTTTCAAATATTGCCGGCTTCCAGGGAAGTTTGCTGTGAAAGTGCTCGGGCCTCATAGTGTTAATTGGAATAACATTAGATCGTGTAATATGAAATGTCGTTTTCTAACCACTTGACCAACAATGTAATGCGGATAAACATCGACCCTTTTTTGAGCATTAAAAGAATATTTTAATAAAAAATCATAGAGATAATTAAAAAATGGTTAACTGACCCCTTTCTTACTTATATACTTTTCTAGATACAATGTTTCCGATCAACCTTTTTGACATAAAAAATACATAAAAGCGTCCCGCGCTTTCTGGGGCCCTAGTCTTTGCCTATTTAGTCGTGCCAACCCTGGGTCTGATATCTCTAAATAATTATCATACATAATAATAAATTTATTATTCAAGTATCGATTTACAGAATATTCATTTGTACTGTATACTGTATTGTATACGCCCCCACATCTTTTTATCTCATAACAAACTACAATCTACAATCGTCAGAATTTGTTATTAATGTGCTATTTTAAATTAATATGAATCAATCATTTTGTGTTTTTTCCGCGTTTTCAATGATTTAGTACAAGAAAAATGTATTCTGCAGTATTCTGCAGTGTAATTTTGATTTTTTAAAGGGTGATTGCTAGAACTTGGATACCGATATTCCGGTACTACCGAAAAACCGGAATACCGGAATTTTTTAAACGTTTTGTAAAACCGGTATTAAAATTTCAAATACTGGTATTTCGGTTTCAGTATTAACAAAATCAAATACTTTATATGTTACATATTTTGAATATTTTTTTTTTTACGTTAGATTTACAACATAAATTTTATTACAATGTCTTTAGTTTTGCTTAATGTTTTCCATATGTGCAGATGACCAGATATCTTATACTTATTCATATTTTTTCATAATTTTGGAATATTTTTAAGTATTTTTCTATAAGAAAAAATACAAAATTATGTATTTAAATTTTTAAAATCCAATGATGATGTAGTTTGTTATTATTACTGTTACTAATTAATTTTATTAAATGATTTTTAATATTTTTTCCTTTTTTCTATACTATCTTCATTCAATACCGAAAAAATACCGAAATACCGGAATTCCGGTATTTTAAATGCTAATACCGAATAAATACCGGTATTATAAAAAGACACTGGTATTCCAAGCCCTAGTGATTGCGGAAGTTGATTTTAAAATGATTTTGTTTTTAGAGATTCAGCTATTACAGCCACTGTTTTGGTAAAACTTGAAGCCAGAACTATGATAGAAACGTCCCTAGAACCCGAAAATGATATTCACTAAAATTTATAAGTCGCTTCTGTAATTGGGAATTCCTTATGTTATGCAGGATGCTGCAACAGGGGTATTATTCGTTAGGGCTTCTTATTGAAATAATATCATTTCTAACGATGTACTGGCGCCAGGCGCGTATACGGTTGGAGTGGGGGTACTGGATGTAAATAAAAAGTGTCTAAATAAAAAACATCATGATTAATGAGAGATATGACTCGAGAAACTCTCAGTGGTGGATGTGACACAAAGAATCCAGATTTGTAGATGCACGGGGGCTTAATAGGGGTTCAAATATATTGATTTGATTCTTGTTTGCGAAATTCGAGGTTTTTCACAAGAAAAATTCTTGTCTTCAACAACAGTTTTAACTATTTATATTAATGAAATCAATGATAAAGTATTTTTTTTTATTTCCCAGCGCTTGTACCATAGTTAAAATTTATATTTAGTTTTTTGCAGAATTTATTGATATAAATATCTCCCGGCCCCGGGCGGCAAAATTTGGAATTGAAAACTGCGTTTTAGCGAATTTCCAGAATGGAATTCAGCTATTACAGCCACTGTCGTAACGCCACTTGAGTCCGGGACTATGGCAGAAATTTGTTTTGAGGTCCCTAGAAACCGAAAATAATATTATACATATATATATATATATATATATATATATATATATATATATATATATATATATATATATGTATGTATGTATGTGTGTCCGCACGATAACTCTCGAACGAAATGTCCTACTTTTACAAAATTTGGTGAAAATGTTGGAAGTCCCAAATAAACAAAAATTTTTCTGAAATTTTTTTCCACCATTGGAAAGAGGGGAAAAAATCACATAAAAAATGTCTTTAAACTATTATTCTACGTCAACTAGTTTCCAAGAAAAACTAATTTTTATAAACAGAAATTCGCTATTTTATGCAGGATGCTGCGACAGGGGTATTTTTTTTGTTCGTTACTTATTTATTGATAGGAAAATTGGAAATGGGAGTTTTTTTTTTTGATCCTCACTTATTTTTTGATAGGAACATAGGAAATAGGAGTTGTTTTTTTGGCTCATCACTTATTTTTTGATAGGAAAAGGGAAAAAAATGAGAAAGGAATTAAGAAATTTTTTTAAATTTTTGTTTTACGGAAAACAAGGGCGGCATTTCTTACAGTGCCCCGGGTGACACTTGGGATAAATCCAATCCTGTAAATATAGATAATTATAATTACGATCACTTCATTAATGAGACTGTTGACAATAAATTAAATTTTCCATATGTAATTTGTATATATTTGAGTGAATTTAGCTGTACATACTTTTATACTAGTTTTTTCATGAATGTACTTCAAATCTTCAGTAGACCTATATATTGATATTTGTTTCATTCTTGGACCCTATAATATATAGCTTGACCATAGCCAATATTTCGACCATAGTCCTTTTTAAGCCATTATAAGTCACAACAAAATTTCATGTTTTAATTATCAAAACTATTATATAAACTCAAAAATCAAATTCTTTAAATATCAAATTTGAATTTGAACATTAATAATGAGCCAAACAGAGTGCAAAATATTGAGTACTTTACTCCTAAGGAACTATTCATAAACAATGTCACGCAAAATTTGACCATTTTTGACCCCCTTCCTCCCCGTCGTCACACTGCATCCCTTTTGTCGAACCCCCTCATCTAATATTACGTAACGCTGACTTGAACCCACTTCCCCAAGGGATCGATTAGACATAATTAGTCGGCTGCAATGGCTCAACGTAATGAAATCGTTTTTATTTTTTGCTCGCTAACTGTAATTTGAAATATTTTTTGTTCGCCGACTATATTTTTGGAAAAATATGTATCGTTTTTTTTTTTTTTTGTTCGTCAACTGGAAGACAAGTTTTTTCAAACGTGACATCCACCTCCCACTGCAGTCGTCACGCTCCATCACGCTCGGCCACTATCCCCCTCTCCTTGTTTGCGTACGTAATTTATGAATGATCCTTAATATAAAAACATAAAAAAACTATTTTTTCAACAGCTAAGTATGTAATGTATAAGTTGTTTATTCTGGATAGCATATACGTCATAATTTCCCTTCTCTATTTTTCGTCTTCCTCTACTTTCTGAACATTTTTGCAATAATGACCCTTAAGTAAAAAAAGATAAGATCCTTGCAGCTAAATATTTATATTCTTTTTTATATGACATCATAATCCCTGCATGTTTTTATTATCTACGACATACGTTTAAGTAATTATTTCGTAATTAGTTGAAAAGAGGTGTCTAATATTTTTAATAAAGTAGCTAAGAAAAGTATTTATTAAAATAAACGCCCAGTGTTTCCTCCCTCTTTGTTATTAATAACAAGCCCTACGAAGACTCAAACAAATCATCAAGGGTAAGTTGTAATTGCGCAAACAGTGTTCCGTACAATCAGTGGTTTTTACAAATTTGATATAATAGTATATGAAAGTGGCTGAAATATTTTTCCTAATGAATACATTTTGTTTCTAAAATAAACCATATTTTTCGGTTTCAGCATGATGGTATCCTTATTTTAGTCTATTTACCTTTATCACAAACGCATAGTGATATTTACTGAATGCAGTAAATGTACTAAGAAACATAAATAAAATAGAAAGGTCTGTTTGTAATTTTCGAATTTTTAAGTATTAGTATGTTTAAGTATTAGCAAATTCGACATATTTCCCAAATATACCTTTAAAAAAGTTTTTGTCTGTCTGCCTGTCTGTTTCTATGAACCGATTTAACTCAAAAACTATTAAAATTATTGAGTTAAAATATACAGGGAATATAGATATTAACCTCCCGATCAATCTTAGCCAGATTTTAATATGATCTCCCAAATGGTTATGTACAGGACGATTCAAATAGAATCTTCATTAAAAGTTTATGGCCTTCTAAATAAAGTAGATTTTTGAAAGTTTGGTTATAGATGTTTTCAATTATGAAGATTTTAATTAAAATATTTTTAACTTGGTGCCATTTCCGGTTATACCGGAACTTGACACCAAATTTGTTATTTAAAGTGTTTTTGACAACAAATTTCAATTCGTTGGAAACTGTTACTAATAATCTATGTGACAGTGACATTTCAGCTTTTTGACTTGATACAGGCTGGTCACATAAAGCATTTTTTTAAAATATTTTTTGTTTATTAATAGATTTGAGCGTTATTTTATGGTATTCCATATTTGTAAATAATAAACAAATATTTTACTTCGCAAATATACCACTTTTATTTTGAAACTGTGACAATATTGTGGTATCAAAATAAAAGTGATATTTTTGCGAAGTAAAATATTTGTTTATTATTTATTTTTTGTTTATTGTGCAAATATTTCTTTTTTTCAAATGAATCACCTATATTTTTTATCATAATTATGTAGAAAAGTGTAAAGTCTATCTATTACTATAAGATATTCTTATACCTAAAACTGATATTTTGGAAGAAAACAAAAGATTACCCAAGTTACAATAAAAATAATATTTAAAAATTTAAAAGTTAACTTCAAAACTTTTTTACAAAAATTTCACTTTAGAAAAGAATAGTAGTAAAGTTTAATTATGGAGGAACTGAACGTAATTTTAAAAAGTCTACCAGGGTTCTGGGATCCCGAAAAGGATCTAAAATTGAATTGATTTTTTTGCCGCAGCCGTTACCGAGATACGATGGTGGGGCTGACTTCAGATTTAAGTGAGCCCCGCCATCCCTGTATCTCCGGACCTGCTGCACTTATTCAAATGAAATTTACGGGATATTTTTTTTCTATTTTTTACCAACGAATTAATTTTTTTGCCGCAGCCGTTACCGAGATACAATGGCGGGGCTGACTTCAGACTTAAGTGAGCCCCGCCACCCCTGTATCTCCGGATCTGCTGCACTTATTCAAATGAAATTTACGGGATATTTTTTTGCTATTTTTTTGCTATTTTTTTACCAACGAATTAATTTTTTTGCCGAAGCCGCTTACCGAGATACGATGGCGGGGCTGACTTCAGACTTAAGTGAGCCCCGCCATCCCTATATTTCCGGACCTGCTGCACTTATTCAAATGAAATTTACGAAATATTTTTTTGCTATTTTTTTACCAACGAATTGATTTTTTGGCCGCAGCCGTTACCGAGATACAATGGCGGGGCTGACTTAAATTTGAAATCAGCCCAGCCATCGTATCTCGGTAACGGCTGCGGCAAAAAAATCAATTCGTTGGTTAAAAAAAATAGCAAAAAAATAGCAAAAAAATATAGCCTAAGTGGGATCTCGGGGTTATGACTTGGCGGAGCTTGCTTTATAGACACCAATATAGGAATCAATGGAAAGATCTCAGAGTGTGAAAATTAGATTTATTAATGGTTACTTCCGAGTCGTTTGGCGAGCGGAGCAAAGCACTACATGTAATTAACCTTTTTAAAATTTTGAACTGTTTGGCGAGCGAAGCGAAGCACTTTAAAGAACTGATTTGAAACTAAATTTGTCCGATTTGTTTCGGAATAATTGATTATAAAGTAGCTTTACTCTAATAACTAATTGTGTTCTACTTATAATCTCCTGTTATTTGATATCCATATTAAGAGAGTTTTAAAAAAGGTAATCCGTCATTTGCCGTAAAGGCCACCATTTTGAATTCACCATAATACCGAAAGCACCACTTTGTGCTGTCCTTAAAATCAAAGGTTTGTGCAAAATTACAGCATGACCAGATATCGGTAAGTATTCGAGAGTCGATTTTCAGATTTGTGCCGGATACTTTTACTAAAACCTTATAATAGTACTTTACGGGCAGTGTTCCCTCTAATTTTTTATGACCTGTGTGGGCACTTTTTTAAGTGTGTGCAGTTTTTTCCAAAATAAAAATAATTTTGTGCGGCAATTAAAAAAGCGCATATAATAGAAAATACGCTGCCAATGGGGTGTGGCACACAGCTTCCTCGTACTCGTAAAAAATTTTAAAACAGTATTCTACCAAATATATATATATATATATATATATATATATATATATATATATATATATATATATATATATATATATATATATATATACCGCGAAATTATATTTTCATTACACACATTAAAGTTCATAAAAAATTGTTGTAACTCAAAATACTTAAAGGGTAAATTATAAAATAATAGCAAAAATATTTTAGAATCTAACCCCCAAAATACTTAAAAAATTTGAGCGAAGTGGGACTAGCAGTAAATTAGATATTGACTTTTAAGGGGATTTCAAGGTAGCGCCGTGGATACTATTACTCCGAATGCAATAAAAGTTGTAGGGGACCATCGAGGAACCAGACCGCACAACTTCTGAAAATTTCATAAAAAAGAATTGAATAGTTCAGAATTTATGCCACTTGGTGCAATTTAGTATATTAATGGAACGACAAGCGGCGTAGCTACAGTTACTCCGATTTCGATTAAATTCATAGGGGACCATCTAGAAACTAAACTGCATAATTTTTGAAAATTTCATTAAAAACAATCGAATAGTTCAGAAGTTATGCGGTGCAAACTGGCGACACACAGACGGACGGACGGACAGACACCAAACCAAAATTGTTCAGGAAGCTCTAAAACGTAAAATGTGCGTAAAAAAATTTATTTTAGACGGAAAAATTTTTTTATTATTCAAAAGTTATCACAATACTTCCGCTACTTTAGTAGTCCCGGAAGCAAAATATATGTAATACAGAATAGTATTAATATTCATCTATACCTATACACAAAAACTACAGTTGGTGGTTTATTCAAATCTAAAACTACATTTGATTCAATTTTTTTTTTTTAGTTTTTTATATGGATTTCATATGCAGGTGCAATTTTTCTTTACACGAAAAAAACTTTTGTGCGCGCGAATATTTTTCATGTGCGCTATGTTTAAAATTTATGTGCGCGCGCACACGCGCACAGCTTAGAGGGAACACTGTTTACGGGAGTGGAGTACAGCACACAAGAGATTGAAATTCGCAATGCCAAATCAACTGTTGCAATTCCAACTGATTAGCAAAAAAATATCTCGCAAAATTTCATTTACATAAGTGCAACAGATTCGGCGATATTGTGGTGCTTATACCGACTTCAGATTTAAGTCAGCAGCGCCATTGTTTCTCGGCAACGGCTGTGGCCAAAAAATTAATTCGTTGGCAAAAAAATAGCAAAAAATTAGCAAAAAAATATCCCGTAAATTTCATTTGAATAAGTGCAGCAGGTCCGGATATACAGGGGTGGCGGGGCTCACTTAATTCTGAAGTCAGCCCCGCCATTGTATCTCGGTAAGCGGCTTCGGCAAAAAAATTAATTCGTTGGTAAAAAAATAGCAAAAAAATAGCAAAAAAATTTCCCGTAAATTTCATTTGAATAAGTGCAGCAGATCCGGAGATACAGGGGTGGCGGGGCTCACTTAAGTCTGAAGTCAGCCCCGCCATTGTATCTCGGTAAGTGGCTTCGGCAAAAAAATTAATTCGTTGGTAAAAAAAGAGCAAAAAAATATCCCGTAAATTTCATTTGAATAAGTGCAGCAGGTACGGAGATACAAGGCTGGCGGGGCTGACTTCAGATTTAAGTCAGCCCCGCCATTGTATCTCGGTAACGGCTGCGGCCAAAAAATGGATTCGTTGGTAAAAAAAATAGCAAAAAAATATCCCGTAAATTTCATTTGAATAAGTGCAGCAGGTCCAGAGATACAAAACTGGCGGGGCTGACTTCAGATTTAAGTCAGCCCCGCTATTGTATCTCGGTAAAAATATCAATTCATTGGTAAAAAAATAGCAAAAAAATATCTCGTAAATTTCATTTGAATAAGTGCAGTAGGTCCGGAGATACAGGGATGGTCGGGCTCACTTAAGTCTGAAGTCAGCCCCGCCATCGTATCTCGGTAACGGCTGCGGCAAAAAAATCAATTCGTTGGTAAAAAAAAATAGCAAAAAAATATAGCCTAAGTGGGATCTCGGGGTTATGACTTGGCGGGGCTTGCTTTATAGACACCAATATGGGAATCCATGGAAAGATCTCAGAGTGTGGAAATTAGATTTATTAATGGTTACTTCCGAGTCGTTTGGCGAGCGGAGCGAAGCATTACATGTAATTAACCTTTTATAAAATTTTGAACTGTTTGGCGAGCGAAGCGAAGCACTTTAAAGAACTGATTTGAAACTAAATTTATCCGATTTGTTTCGGAATAATTGATTATAAAGTAGCTTTACTCACAGTTAAGATAATTTTACACGGATGAAACTGGAGGAAGCAAAATTTTTACCAACTTTTATTTTTATATACCAAGAAAATTGTACAAGGAAATTCAGTTTTGATAATTTTCGTTTAATCTACACCCCATTCTTAATGTTCATAAATTTTTTCAGATTTTTCTGAGCAACCCTTCTGATAATAAGGGTCGCAATTTTTATGATTTACCTCCCCTCCTCTAAAAAAGGACGAAAAGTATGTAGTTACATATATTACTGAATTCGTGCTTTACTCAATGCGCTTGGGGAAAAATTTTGATTTCATTTTCCAGGTTATCCCCTAAAATTAATCCCCAGAATCGAAATTCAATTTCACATCTGTAATCTGCCACCACACCCTATCTCTGTGCTGAGTTTCAAATTTTCGTGTCGAGTGATTTCAGAGAAAATTGCTCGTGACACTCGGACAATCACTGAAGTGATTGCACAAATGTTCCGTTTTGCCAATTTTGGTACGGAATACTATAAGAGATATCGCGCGTTTTCTGTCTCAACCTCGTATCTGAAAAATCCCAATTTTTGGACACACAAACAAAACGTATTTAAATCTGTATCTTCATCACTATGAACTTAAGATTTATGCTAATTACACCCATTGATGTTGGCTACCTATGTATATAAATATATATAGATAAGTATATGTATAAATACAGTATTTAATATGATTTTTGTGTGTCCTAAAACATGTAGTTTTTGATATACGAGGTTGAGACAGAAAACGCGCGATATATTATTTATTAGATACCGTGTTCTAAAATTTTTTATATGCGAGTATCTTTGTGCCTCAGTGTGGCAGGTGTGACGCCAGGTGTGTTTGAATATAGTAGATTATTTTATTATTCAATTATAGATCGAGAGCCTAGCTTTAAAAAAACATACGACAAATTATCATAGCGAAAAAAAATAGTACAAAACCATTTATTAACAAGTAAACGCGATAAAAATGAAACGAAAATTTTTATTGGTAATTTTAACTGATTTCAAAACTATAATAAAAAGATATTAAGTAATAATATAAATTAAACTTATTTTATTCGTCAAATTGTCTTACCATATTGCATTTAAGTTCTATATTTTTTCTGGGTTTTGTATTTTATACAACTCAAATTTGTTGCAATTTAACTGAAAGGACTATTAACTAACAAAAAAACGATAGTGACTGCAGCCAATGTTTACATTATAAATTTATTCCAAAAAATACACATATCTTTCGTGGTAATAGGTGATAAAATGTGGATAAAAACGAAAACCAAGGACATCCGCCCCTGAAACCTGATCCGATGACGGAGGGAGGGGATGTCATACATCGAATACAATGCAACCGGATTACCGACTGTTCGAATCAATATATTGTATCTCTATTTAGATGCGGGCGATTCTACTCTTTGTTTCGTATTAATTAGATGTTCAACATCGGGATGGTAGACAAAGAAAATACTTTTTTCTCAAATTAGCTTCCCACTAAATATAAGTTTGACCAAGATTTTATAAGGAAAATATACACTGGCTGAAAGGAAAAATTTTCCACAACTGAACAATTATAGGTTGGTATTCTCATATTTACCCGAACAGAAAGTAACCTGCTTGTACCGGAAATGAAATTTGCCCGAGCAGAATGTTTCTAGGAACCACTTTTGTCATTGTTTAAACTACATTTTCTGAGTTTTATTAATAAATAAATCAACTGCATTCTTTTACATTGGGGTTTTGGACTATTAATTACTGGAATTAGCTAGCTTGCAAACTAACATAGGGTATAGGAAAAAACCAGACCAGACGTTTCCATCTATGTAAAATAGATATTTTTTTTATTATTAGTGTAATATATTTAATGCCTCAGATACAATATTCTCTAAAAATCAGTCCAAAATATATTAATTCTTATTAGTCTTTATCTGAAAATCTAGTTATTTAATATTAAATTGCTCCCTTCTGGTAGATACAGTTTATGAATTTTAAGACAGTTTGTTGTACAAATTTTATTTTACACTCACACAATTTTACAATTGTGATAATTACATACTAAACTTAACTGTGAACATTATTAGTTTACATACATATAACACCTTCACGGATATGGAGTCTGACAGATTCCTATGTCATGGCTCATCAGACTCATATCAGCTTCTTTCAGTAAAGTCCCTTTAAAAGGGTTATCTAAAGACGTGATAAATAAATCAGTAAGTGCTAACCTTACTGAATACGTACTTACGTAGTGTGAGAACCACTCAAAAAGAAAATTTTTAATTTTATGTCTCTTTAACTCAAGTCTCTGCTTGAGTTATGCAAAATTCCATAAATGAAATAGGTGATCCAAGAGTGGTTCCACAGTTTAGGGCTTCAGTGAATCACGTGACCCAATTAAGGGGTAATTAGGTATTACAAAATGTTAAGTTAATATTGAAATGCATCTAATTGAAGTTTTGGCAAGGCTATATGGGGGTGATAGTCAAAAGAAGTTTTAGCAGGTCACTTTAAAAAAAATTTATTTTATAACAAAAAAAAAAAAAAAAAAAAAAAAAACACGCACATATAGCCATTAGTAATCACAATTGACAAGTTTTCAAGTTTTTGACATTTAAGCAACGGAATAAAAATTTTTTCAGGTAAACGTTCTTATTACAAAGAGAAAAGATTTTGGTTTCTATCATTGCCACATCAGTGAACTTTAATTGAAGCAAACAAATTTTTTTCCCTTTCAGTTTTGGTAATTCCCGAAAAAATTGCCTAATGTTGATTATATTTATTCAAGTAATTTAGGTTATAGATTTTTTTCCTCTGAAAAGAGTCCTATAGTTATAAGTCCTGTAGTTAACAAGTTCTACCGTTGTAAACAATGATATATAGAGAGAAATTTTTATTTATAACAATACTATATAAGAAAGTCATGTACAGATGTAGTATCTAAAACTAGTAAAAGAAGGGTGAAATTAAGGTTTCTAACAAATTTTAGGCAAATACCTATTCAAACTCTGTTTTTATTTTTGTATAAAATTTGTATAATTTTTTTCTTGTACCCTTCCTTTATAATTTTTGTTTTTTTCACAAATGGAAAATACAATAATCATTTCAAAGTGAAAATGAGGGGAAAATATAATACTTTGATTGGAAATATAGCAATATAATTTGCATAAAAATGGGCGTATTGTTTGTTAAGCTTTTTTTTTAGTTATCTCAATAAAAATTGTATCCATTTCTTTCCAACTAATTTAAAATTAATTAAAAATCGTTTGTCGTGAACAACTACATTTTAAAATATTTATGACGACATACGAAAACAGATAGATATATTTAACAATATATACCAAATGTACCTATTACAAAAAGGCTATTATTGCCATAAATCAAAAAAATTAAAGAAGATAAGAAAAGTTGTGCAAAACAGAGAAAGAAAATTGATGAGGTATATTCTAAAGCCGATAAACAAATTTTACTTGAAAAACTCTATAAATGTATTGACATAATATTTTGAAACGGTTGAATTAATTAAAATTAATTTTTCGGCATTTTTCTTTATATCTCTCATAAAATAAATACGATGCATAAAATTTCAAATCGTTTATATTCAAAGAAATTTTAAAGTCTCGATGCATTTATATTCAATTTAAATTAGTTAATCTGCTATTTATTTAAAAATGACTAATACTTCATGCGTTTATAACTGATTAGAATGATCAAAGTGCAATTATTATTTTCAAAAATTTTCAATCATCTTACAGTATCTCTTATACTTAAATTATAATCCATATAATTTCAATTCATTATATCATTAATAACTAGGACAAAACAGGGCCGGTTTTACCAATATAGGACACTCTCATGACAACTCGAATACACTTTGTAACAATATCTGTACGGTTAGGATACGAATGTATGTTTATATTCAAAACTAGGACAGAACAGAGTCGTCTCTAATGGATACACAATCAACTTTTTTCATAAAAATTTTTGTGAATAAACAGTTTAAGGGGTCAAAATTTAAATATAAATTCAAACTGGTGACAAAATAAATATTTTTTCTTTTAACTCTGTCTTTTTAACAATATAAACGTAAATTGTATCAACAATAATGTTCATTATCGATTCTAAACTATTAATAAAAAGATTGCTTTTTGCTTGTTATTATAAAAAATTACTACGCAAGAAGCGCGTAAATACAAAGCCCGCTCTAGGGGGGCGGGGGGCAATCCGGGCTTTTGCCCGGGGCGGAATTTTTACAACTGACGAGCAAAAAAAAAAAGGTCGCCGCTTTCGTTGGGGCGGAATTTTCTTTTTTTGTCCGGAGCGGCGTAAATGCTAAAGCGGGCACTGGTAGATACTATCAGTTTTAGGCGGCGGTTACATTGGATACGAATTCGTACTAACACGTACGAAATTCATTCGTACGAATGACTGATTGGTTACACTGGTTACGAATGATTACATTGATTACGTAGTGCCATCAGTTGGGACGAATCTGAACAGTAGGGGCGAATCTGGGCAGAGCTGCCTCTCGATATTTCTTCGTCAGTGTCGTCAGTGTTATGACCGCACAAGGTCATAGATCAATCTATGCTACTGAATTTTGTCAGTTATGACGTTATGAGTTAGTCATCAAAGAAAAGCGGTGAACGTGACATCTTTGTATTTTGTTATTTTACAGGTGTATTGTTTATAATTTAAAAAAATAACGCGTGTTTTGAAATCTTATAAAGAAACTGCTGTACAAAAAAACAGTTATATATTATATATAAGGCAGGGACTGGCAACAAAATGTTTGGCGTTTTGTTGACAATATATGTACCAAAAATGAAAGCTGTATTGTGCATAATTTTTTTTTTTATAAATTAATTAACAAAAAATTGTCTATAAGTGAGGCGAATTCATACACCATGGTGCGTCAATATAAAAAGAAAGTGGGTATAAACTACATGAACTTTAGTCTAGATAACATAAAATCGGCTCTTTTCGACAGAATCGCAACAACCGGGGAGGTCCAAGGGGTCCGGACCCCCTAAAATTACCTGGAAATTTTCCTTCAATTTATTTTATTTATATTAAAAAGTAAAATTTTTAGTGGTTTACTAATATTTTTTATTTGAAAATTAAATTTTCGGAGACGACATTTTATTACAACATTTTCCATTATTATCGAGAACTGCGTTATCAAAACATTTGATTATTTAAATTTTTGTTGGACACCTGTAGATATGTAGTTGTGGCGCCCCTGC
The DNA here is from genome assembly GCA_035578155.1 of Brachynemurus nebulosus. Classification (NCBI taxonomy): domain Eukaryota; kingdom Metazoa; phylum Arthropoda; class Insecta; order Neuroptera; family Myrmeleontidae; genus Brachynemurus; species Brachynemurus nebulosus. Next base: position 17,464,409 of record JAPWDM010000001.1, on the reverse strand, counting down.
TTTCTGATATTAAAAATAAAAGAAAATCGCTCACAATCAGTCAAGCTGCAGAATATTTCCATGTTCCCAAATCGACCTTGCATGATAGACTCAAAGGCAAATCGAAATAAAATTCATTTAAATCCAAAATGTTTTATTCCTCCCATCAAAAGTCATTCGCTGATGCAGATATTTATCTTAGCAATTTCCAGGTTGGAAATTCAGCTATTTTTATCTTTTTATGTCCGATTTCACTCATATGCATGATTGAATGTGATTTATATTGCAAATAAAGCACTGTCCAGATTCGCCCCACACATAGGGACGAATCTGGACACTATATAACCAAAAAAAAAAAAAAATGTTGAAGTACCAATTTTGATATTTTTATTACTGTCCTATATGCTCGTGATATTAAAGCATTAAATTATTTTTTTAAAATTTTTTAGATAAACTAAACAATTCATTGCCAAAAAACTGACGGTACTCGTACGAATTTTTATTTAATATTCAATTTTTGCTACGCCGAGTGAACCCAACTGTTGAATTTCATTTATTAGAGGACACGTGTTCTAATATTAATTTTTTATGTTAAAAAATTCTAGACAATTTTGACCAAATTAAAAATTTTCATTTAGAACCCAAAAATAACAGTTTTAATCTTGTAATTCCATTATTGACTTTACAGTTTTAATGATAATTTGAAGACCTTAGAAGAAAAAGTTACAACTTATTTTAATACATTCGAATGACCCAATAGATGGATAAATGTTCAAAATTTGATTTTAGAAAAACTCCAACTCTCTTAGTTTCATCAAGATAGCTTGATTCATTCAATTTTTCGTACGAATTCGCATTCAGTGTAACCGTAACTTTAGAGTAGGTATCTCCATTCTCCGTCAATAGATAGAAGCAGAGCCATCGTAGGTCCATAAATTACGTACGCAAACGGTAGAGGGGGGGGGGGGGGGGTGTCGTTCCAAGATTATAGTCGTCGATGAGAAAAAAGAAACATTTCGTTACTCGTAATGCTCGTAATAGTCGTAATATTAGATGGGAGGGTTCGACAAAATGTGATACAGCGTGACTACGGGGGAGAAGGATTAAAAATGATATAAATGTATGTATGTATGTGTGTGTCGGAGGGAGGAATTGTCTGCACAAGAAATATATATTTTTTACGGAATTTGGAGAAAACATTAGAAGTTTCAAGCCGTTGGATGAGTTCTTCAGCCAAACACGTCCGATCAATCTTCGGAAAAATCATATAAGATACGTTTTTGAACCATTATCCTATGTAAACAGATTTTCGAAAAAAAATTTTTGCAACTGAAAATTTGCTATATTATGCAGGATACTACGACAGGATATTTTGAAATGTCGTACCCTTTTTATAAAAATAATTATATTCGCACTCTGCACTACTGACATTATTACTATTATATACTTATACTCATATTTCAACGACTACAATAAATATTCCTTTTTTATAAAAAAAAAAAAAAAAATATTTGCATTTTAATCGTTTATTGAAAATATCCTTTATCACGCTATTTGAAAATGTTAAAGAATTAAACGAGGCAATAAAAACCCAACAATGTCAACGTGAAATATTAAAAGAGATTTTATTCAGGTAATCATGATACTTTTCTAAATAGTACCGTCTCTGACTCTATAGATTTGTAAGAGAAGAATATTGTTCATATTTAGAAGAAAATATTTTTAATTCTATACACATTACAATAAAAAGGTTTTATGAATTTTAAAATGTCTTTGCCAACGGCAGTTTATTACGCAATCGACATTTGACCTTGATATTTTCTAACGAAGGAAAAGAAGTGTATTTGCAAAATCTATGCTTCTACTACTTATTGTTAGTAAAAATTTAGATGCATATCTATCCACAAACTAACAGATATGAAATTACAAGTATGTAAACGTACTGAAGATGTACAATCATTCAATTTTTCAAAATCGAAATATTTTCAAAAATAATTCGTCACAATTCTGTTAAATTCTATTAAAATAATATCATAAATATGTGTACGTTGCGTACCAACTAAAAATGGGAAATATACAATTTATTTCAATATAAATTTATTATATTGCGACAAACATTCGTCTGACCTAATTATTTGATAATTCTACTCTCGCTGATAATCTTATCAATATCAGCCGCGCAAAAGATATAAAAAACGTTAGAAAATAACATATTTAATTTAAACATTTGATTTATAAAATTAAAAACGATTAAAATAGTAATTTCATTAAATAAATCTATTGCATATTAAAACGCCTAATTTAAATAGAATAAAAAAATTGAAATTAGAAAAAAAATGGAATGGGCGGAATGGGTATTAGGTAAACGTGTCAAGTACACCAAGGCAAGCAAACGAAGTAAACGAAGTAAACCATTGTAGAATGAGTCAACCGATGTAGTCAACCAATCTCTAGTTACATAACCGAATCCTTTATATTAAAAAGTTGGTAGTGGGGCAAAAGTGTTGTTTACACGATAAAAATAAATAAAATCAATATTTTAAAAATGTATTAAATATTGTAAATAGTAAAATCCTAAATAAAACGCAATAATTTAAATTATCAAAATTTATTTTTATTTTATTTTTATTTTATTACAAAAAAAAAAAATATCAGTATTTTAATTGAATCAGATTAAAACAATTGATTTGAGAAAGTATTCAAAATTTTGTAGAAAAAAATTTGTTTTTGAATTTTGTTATAATTTAAAATTAATTATAAGCAGGCAATGAGTCATTTTGCAAGTAACCATGCCAAAATATGTGGTGGTAGTGGCCATTACGTTTTAATTTAAAATATTTAGTATGTAGTGTAAGTGGAAATAGTGTTTTATATTTATTTAGGTAATTTGAAATAATTTTTTTTTCAATTTTTCAGTAGTAAAATTTAAATTGATGTATTTTACAAACATAATAATCAAATTATATTGTTTGTAATAAAAAAAAAAATCATTTTATACTCATAAACAAGTAGAGTGTGTGGTTAGAGTGCGCTTTACTACGTACATTACACATCTTTACACATTTCAATTTCTGGTAGATACATATTGGTAGTGAAGTGGTTTGTATATGATATTTGTGATATTTGATAACTGATCGTCTGTAGAGCAACACGTAGTTTTGATATATATTATTGCTCGGCAGCGTAAACAAGGCTTCGCAAGTTCAGCTGGTAATCGCGAAGTGCCGAGCTCGTACGACATTCAAGCAACATACGTCCGAAAAATAAGATGGCGGCAGACTCGGGAATGGATACGTGCCCATCGCCTGAAAACGCGGACTCCAGGAAAAGGCCCCTGGACTGCGGCGACGAAAACGGCGAGACAAAGAGGTCTCATTTTAGCCCAGGTACTAGTGCGCGAAAACAGTGCCCGTGACAATTATAACAAGTGTTTTTTTTGAGTGCGATTCGACTTTACGCTGTTTTTTTTTTTACTATCGACAGGAGATGTTCTTGACCGACTGTTCAAATGTAACAAATTACAAAGATAGGTCAAAATTTACGTATTGCAAAATTTTGTGAGAAATGTGCAGATAATTGCAGTGATCCCTGTTTTTATTTTATTTGATTTTTTAAAATTGAAAGAAAAAGATCTCTTGAAATTTTTGAAAATATAGCAAATTGTATATTGTGTGTATATGCGAACACGGTGTAATGTAAGCATAAAGCAGTAAATCGAGCAGTAAGCAGTACATACATGCATAATATGTACCAGTAGCGGTATTGTTAGCAATGATGTACGGGCCAACTAATCAATCGTGAGTGGCCCTCTGTTCATATTTTGACGTGGCTGTCAGCTCGCTGTCAAATAATTTTTTTAAAAAAAATTTTTCAATTTATTTTTCGGATGTTTTTCACGTATACAATGTGATCGTGAGTGTGTTGCTTCTGTGTTCCCACGACATTCAGTTGACATCCAATCCTTGTATGGCGAGCTTCTTTATGGTGACAGATATTCGCGATTAGCATATGTTTACCGTAGCCGGAATCACGCGTTTAATCAAAATTTTCTAAAATCAATTTACTTTTGTTTTTGGAGGTCAATGGAAATTTGATGTGCGGATTGCTGTCGTGGCGATTCGCTCCTTCACAAACTCATGTTAAATAATTCAGGCCCATTTATCCTGGATAATTTGCTGTGTGCTTTGCCGCCGCCAATAGGTGAGTTGTCAATGTCAAATCGTCGTCGCTCAAATGCCTCAAATCATTGCAAAATCAGCTGTCATTATTTTTCATATATCTATAACGTGCGCTCTCATTTATTGCTCGCCAAGATACCGTACCTTTTTTTTACAAATCAATACACACATTTTTCAAATCATATTAATTAAAAACTATAATTAATTTGATGTAATTTATTAATTAGATGTATCGTTGGTTCGCGTACCATTTTTCCATTCTCTTTTATTTTTTTATTTTTACTCAAACAAAACTACTTAATTGGGTTTTTGTCGCACATATATCAGTCTCAATCTCAATTGGCCATACTCGTTTCTTCAGTCGTGATCAAATCACATGTCGGAGGTCAAACATATGTAATTATGTACCTCTTGTCATTTTATTTATTTATAATTTATTAACACGCGCAAAGCTTCCTCATTTGACCCTGAACTATGCACATAATTCGCTTATGACTGACTTATCAAGTGATCGCATAATGTTGACCATATTTTTGACTCCGTACTGGACAACTACTGCAAAACATATCTATTACGTAATTACTATAATCTTCGAATTCGACTGTCGGACACATCGTCAGCTATTGGCTCGACTGTTAAACTCGAATTTGCACATTCATCGTCAGGCACTGTTAATTGTTATTTATTTTTGTAGCATAATTATTTTTTTTTTAATTTAATTTAATTTTTTTTTTTATATATAATTCTTGTAATATAATATTTAAGTGTTGTAAAAATTCAATCGACTGTTGTCCAGTCAAGCAACATGAATAGTTGTTAACCTTCAACAGATTATCAATGCCAAGCCAAACCTAAACTTCAGCTGAACCAGCTGTTTTAAAGTGCTTACAAGTTTGGATGCATTCACTAAAGGCAAACCATTGTAAAACGCAAATTTATCAAGCGTGACTTAACAAATATTTTCAAAAGTGGATAGTTTTGAATTACGATGTCACCATCTGAAATTGAGCTAAAATTTAAATACACAATAAATTTCAAAGTCTCTAAATGGGACAGATTAAAATTTATTAGATTATAAAATGCGGTTGACGAAATAAGGCCGATCACCAGTTGACAACTATGACGCTGCGTTTATTTAGAATAACCAAAAAATATTTTGATCTATTTCATTTAGGTTCTGGGATACAAACTGAACCTGGAGGCTCCAGTCACACATCACACGCTTTGACGTGGATTGACTTAATTAAAAAAATTTATAAAGGGGTTTTTGGTGATGTCGTATATTAAGGAAATGGATATTTTGGAAAAGTAATCACCAGTTAAATGTTTGAAAATAATTTATATTTCACGCGACGTACGTTTCGGGGTTTTTAGAATCCCCCTCATCAGGCCTTATCAACAAAATAAAATAAAAGTTAACGATATTTAAGTATTATTTTATTTTGTTGATAGGGCCTGATGAGGGGGATTCTAAAAACCCCGAAACGTACGTCGCGTGAAATATATATTATTTTCAAACATTCAACTGGTGATTATTTTTCCAGAATATCCTTTTCCTTAATTTAAAAAAAAAAACAACTGTTGTCTATAAGAAACCATTAGTCTACATCGGTCTCTATCAGAAACAAAAAAACAACTATCGATTTAATTCTAATCGTAGATTCGTAGATGACATTAAATAAGCTTATTCTAGGTACAGCCGACTCTCGTTAATTCGAAACTCGAGGGACTCTTAAAATATTACGAGTTCTCTAGTGTTTGAAATATCAAATGGTTCAAAATCAATCAAAATCTTTCTGTCTCTCTGCAACTTTGAATTGTCGAGTGTTTGACGCCGATGAGTTCGAATTAACGCGTCGTTTTGTTACGTAGCAATGATTTTTTCGTTCGAATTACCAAGTGCATAAAAATATTATATTGATTTAGTTCGAAATATAAAGAGATTTTGTAGAGAATTCGTGATAACTTTGAATTATAGAGAGGTTCGAATTATCGCAGGTTTGAATTAACGAGAGTCGACTATATATGTAACTAAAACTAAATCTGTTACGGGTTAAGTCAGTCTAAGTCTAAGCCGGCGATCTTAAAAACCGAGAAATATCGGAGTCTTTATGGAACACTGTCCTTTCCAATATTTTAAGATGTGTTTAAAACTCGCTTTTCAAATTTAGAGGGGCTATCAAAGCTAGCCATTCTGTCGGAAGTATTCGTTACTATCAAACCACGAAGCTTCCTTTCGGCGTTGACGATCAATTTTTCCCCACTACGATAAAATTACAATTAGTTTTTACTTAAAAAACTACAATTCCGTAGAATTTTCATTTTGAAATACTGTGGTAACCCATGCAAGTTTCGTAAATGATAAATTTGTGTTTTTTTAGAATCTAAACCAAACTGTTGAAGGGAAATTCTATTTAAGTTCCAAAAAAAAAAAAATAATCGTACTTAGGTGGTAAACAACAATCTCGAAATATTCGATTCTACTGGTTTTTACAGGTGGAGATGCAATCTATCACTTTAAGTTACTGGTGCCGAGCGTGGCTGCGGGCGCAATTATTGGCAAGGGTGGGGAAACGATTGCACAGTTACAAAAAGATACGGGGGCCCGCGTTAAAATGTCTAAATCGCACGACTTTTATCCAGGTACTACCACAATACAAACAAAAATATGAATAATTTTTCAAAAAAAAAAAAATTCAATTTTTTTCTAGGCACAACCGAACGGGTATGTTTAATTACGGGTACAGTAGAAGCCATAATGTCCGTGCTAGATTTTATTATGGATAAAATACGTGAAAAACCGGAAGTGAATAAACCACTTGGGGATTTTGAAACGAAAACGACAGAACGTGAGAAACAAGTAAAAATTTTAGTACCAAATTCAACAGCGGGTATGGTGATTGGTAAAGCGGGTAATTATATTAAACAAATCAAAGAAGACACCGGGTCGTATGTACAAATTTCACAGAAGGCGAAAGAAGTGTCACTGCAAGAACGATGTATCACTATTATAGGTAATTTTTTATTATATTATGACATTATGACAGACAGAGATGTCTCTTACATCATTAATTGTTCAAGGAAGCCAAGTACTGGCTTCTTTATGAAATTTTAATAGAAAAATTTGACTAATTTTATAAATTTCCGATGACATATCAAATTTTGTATGTACCATATGTTTTCAAGGACATCCACTAGATGACACAATAAGAAGCTTTACAAACAAAATTGATCCTTTTCAATAAAATTATTTAATTAAAAAATTCCTGATATCAACAAATAAAACATTGATTTTGAAAATTTCGTAGGAAATTTTAAAACTAGACCCTATTTAATAATTTTTAAATGGAACGAATTTGAAATGAGAGAAACGGAGTAACACATTTTAGAATGGTTCAGTTTCGACCGATTTTGGTAGGAACATTGACAAGTGTTAGTAAATATTTCCAAACATACGTGGCGCTCGTTTCGACCAAAAAATTCGATGTTTGCAAACAATTTGCGTGGTTAGCAAATACGTACCTTAATAAAGAAAAATGCCCTTTTAAAAGTTCTCATCGTATTTTATATGTAACATCTTGGATTTAATTTTAATAAGTTAAATTGTTTTTAAGGAAATGTCAGTAACTGTCAAACTTATTGTTAGTACTATGTAATATGCATGTGTCTTATGGATTACTAAGCCAGTGTGTTTAGAAGAGAACTCATTTCAAATTCATTGCACTTTAGAACATTTTTTTTTTTACTCTTTCAAAAAGGTGAACTAGTAAACTATTACATGTCATAGAAGAGTTGGCAAGTTCGAATCCTGCCACTGTTCCTAGATTTTATTATTAAATAACTAATTCGCTTGTTAAACCGAATATTGGGCCCACTTAATCTAGGGATGGGCAAAACATTTTCATATTTTTATGAAAAAATATCGATATTTATCGTCGATATTTTAATTTTGATATACCAGATTATCGGTATTTAAATTTCAGTATCAAAAACGATATTTTTTTAAGTAAAAAATTAGTAATTGAAAAAAATTTTGTAATTTTTTTTTTCCTAGTCAGCTAATACTTTTGTAGTAAGAAAGTCATTTTTTGAAAATATCGACGATATGTTGATATTTTTCCGTCTATTATATCAATACGATATATATCGATATTTTTAGCAACTTGCCCATCTCTAAGTCTCAACCTTAATGAGTACTTAACAGTATGTTAGGGATCGCGAAATTTGAACGGTTATTGCTACATTACCCTGTTAAGGCTACAGACATTTTATAAAGTAAATGCATTCCAAAAAAAAATTAAGAATTTGCTTCCTTTCACCCACCCCCAACCACACCCCGAAAAAAAACATTATACTTCGAACATGCGGAACCATAGATCACTAGATACCAACTTGTCTATCTCTATATTGCAATACACTTGTTGCTAAAATATGACGTAAAATTGCTCTCTCTCACCAAACGAATCTGGTACAACATATTACTACATAAACCTATCATGCGTGTACACGAACATTGTGCTTATATATGTGTACACAGTGTATATAAGTATAGATGAGTGTACATATATATCCTATTTCAAATACAATTGATAATGAGTCAATGTTAAAAAATTAAATAATTCTTATATTCAAAACAAATCAATCTTCTATTCTTTTCTAAAAACAAACTGCAAATTCAAAATTTACGTAAGTGCAATAATGAAAAAGATAAAGCCAAGAAAACGGAAATTATTTAAATTCATAAGTGACGAAGCATGGTTAAATTTAAGTGAAATAGACCATATACAGTACTTAATCATGGCTGACTTTGGTTGACAAACAAAAAATTAATAAAATATTTTTACTTATTTAAAGAAAGATATCCCTTTATTTTGAATATTTTTTTGTTAATGAAATTTTTACACTTAGTTACAACACACTTCATATTTTTTTCTATTTAAATTTCAAAAGTTAATTCAAAAAACAATGATACAACAAGCGATGTTGCTTCGGGCACAGATTGTGAGCGACTGATGAACTGGTTGTCTAACGACAGGTTTTTGTATCTACATTTCTTCTGTGTATTCTGTGTGTGGAATACAGAAGTTAATAAGTGAAGACTGGTCAGTCTCTAAAGTAGACTTCATATTTGTGCCCTTAATTTGACTGATCTAAAAAAAGATTATAAATTACATTATATTTTTTCTTTTGAAGGGGAAAAGGAACAAAATAAACGTGCATGTCTCATGATACTGGCGAAGATTGTTGACGATCCACAAAGTGGGACATGTTTAAACGTGTCATACGCTGATATGCCAGGGCCAGTTGCAAATTTCAATCCAACCGGTTCACCGTACGCCGGTGGAACAACAGCAGCGGGTAGTACGTTCGGTTCGAATTCAACGCTCAGTGGTGTAACTAGTGCTAGTGGATTAATGTTAAACGGTGCCGCCACTGGTGGTCTTAACCTTAACCTTAATTTAAATGCCCCCATCCAAAATGTGAATCCAGCCCTTACTGCGCAACTACTTGAACATGTAAAGGTGTGTAAAAATAATCGCTTTTGGAAACGTCTAGTGTTAATATTGAAATCCACAATGAAAATTTGAATATTTTTAGGTGTCTTTAAGAAATGGTGGTTATAGTGACGTTGCAATCGCCGAAATTATTGCAGCAATGAGTGTTTTATCAAAATACGGTATTTTGGGTATGGGATTAGGACTTGGTGCTGGCACGCCGTTAGCCATGCAACAATTACCGACAGCTTATCTGGGCGTTGCAATGGAACAAGCTGCCGCGAATTCAACGGGCGTCTTTGGACCAATCGGACAAGTTGGCCTTGGTAAAAATCTCTTTTTGAATAGTTTAAATAGTAAGTTTCGTTACGACTAATTACAGACTAAACAGTGATAGTTGAAATATTTCAAAGAATCAAAGAATCTCTCCCGAGATCACTTTTGACAGTTTTAAATATTTTCAGCATATAAATATGCATTAAACCCTGTTAATCGATATAAAGGTGATCATTTTGGTTTTTCTGTCCAACTCACTAATATTATTCACGAATAATTTAACGGTATTGTCTGGTCTCGAATTTTTGAAAAATTGACTTCGATTACATGATTTTTACGTATCTCCAATTTATACAACTCTCTGACTTTTTTTTCGGCTTCGTGGATATTCATCGTCCTAGGTCACATAATTTACAAAAATAATTTACAAATTCGGTATTTGTTTTTTTTTTTTAAAAAGTTGTTTTAAATGAATGATTTTTTCAATTAAGCTTTTCATCAGAGGTAGCATCTGTTCGAGCGGGATAAACTCTGAGCATTAAATAAAATAGAGGGATTGCAGGTTTATATACAATGTGAATGTACTATTTGTTTCAGAGACGGAGAGCCGTGACGCTGTTATTGCCTATATCGTGATTTGTCTTTTTTTAATATACTATCTTTTTCTATAAAAGTAACAAATAATATTTTATAATACAAATCGTTAATTAAAATATTGAAATTTATACGTACTTTAATAAAATATTATTAATTAAGGTGAATCGATTATAAGAAATTTTTCAAGTTTAGAATTTGAAATTTTAGTATATTATAGAGAAAGATATGATACATTCACTGACACTATTTTGAATAATTTCTGACGTGTAGTTTAGAGGAAATAAATTTTTATAGAATTTTTAACGTACGAGTAAATGCAAAAGTATGATTCGAGGTGAATCAGAAGTATATATTTAAGTAATAGGCTAGCAACTTACCCTTAAAAATATGCTTAGAAATTGAAAAAGTTCTAGTGGCTGGTTTTTTTTTAATCGATGCAGTATTTAAAATAAAATATAAAATTCAAATACTATTTTTTTTATAAAATATAAAATTCAAATACTATTTAACCACGGCTTCAATGCTAAAAATTGATAAAAATAAATAATTTGACAAGTATTCTTATAAATGTTTGATTTTAGTCTACGTATTCATTCTAAAATATCATATTTGTCAATAGTTTTTTCTCTCTCTAAAATAATTTTAAATTTTTTTTTTTTCATATATCAATTGTGCTTAGAAAAGTTAGAAACATACGCATTTTTCTTTCTCTCAATTAGAGCACTAGTGTAATTTATATTTTTAAATAAAAATGATTTGAATGTCAGTGTATATGTAGTATGTACGTGTCACAATGTCACATACATGTTGAACTGTGTTGAATCATTTTATTTTATGTATTTGTTAATATTAAGTTTTTTTTTAAATATTGTCGGCTTCCGGGGAAGTTTATTATGAAAGTGCTCGGGCCTCATAGTGTTAATTTATAGTATAAAAAACGAAATATTTTTTTTTTTTTTTTTTTGAATTTTAAAATTTTCATATTTTTTTAGAAATTCATATGATTTTTATTATAAAAATAAATATATAATTTAATTAAATTCTGTTGATAAAATATGTATTAATCGAGAATATTTATAATAGATTTAAGTTTTTAAATGACCATCTCTAGCGTCAATTTTTTCCCTCTACCCTTCGTCCTGCTATTAGGGATCAAGACTGTACAAACAAATAGTATAATGTGTATGCAATTGAAGCAAAAAATACTAATTTGTAAACAAATATGGCGGTTAAACAAAGTTGAATTAAAAAATTTTCTGTATTTATTGTTGTTATATTATTTTATTGTTATAGTTAAATATTAATTGAAAATTTTTGATTGTAAATATCCAATAAACGGTGCGTTATAGGAAAAAAAATTTAGATCAGATGATATCTTTAAATTTTAAAAATTATTAATATATTACACTACATTAAGGAAGCGACAAAAGTTCATCATTTCACTACGACCCATTTAACGCTTTCCCTGAGTCATCAATGAAGCGTATTTGGGCCATCTTTCAAATTATAAACATAACTTGAGATATTGTATACAAGAGAATTCTTTGAAGATGCTACCACGACTTGTTTTAATTTCTGACTTTTTTATATATTTTCCTTAGTTTTTCAATTTTTTTATGATTCAGACTGACAAGTGATTTTTTTCCAGTTGCATCTATGAATCATTCCCTTGCAGCTGCTACTGGTACTACGTCACCCACTTCACGAACCAATCTTGAACGATACGCGGAAGGTGCCGCGGCATTCGACCCGTTTCGTGGATCTTCTGCCGCGACCGCTCCAATATCATTAAATAATAATAGCTTTGGTTTAGGCACGTCCGCCACGGGACAAATAGCCGCTTCTGCTGCCGCCGTCCAACAAATGAGCAAATCGCCTACACCTGCTGCAGATATCACTGGAAACGGTCCTAAGGATTCAAAAAATGTTGAAATTCCAGAAGTTATTGTTGGTGCTATTTTAGGTATATTCAAAAATCATTTTGATTTGCTTGTTCAGAACTTTCACGAGTATTGGAAATTTAAATCGAAGAAATGAGTTTCGCAAAGTTTATTTTAAATTTCTATATATAATTTTTAGTTGACAATCAAAGTTTTACCATGGCTGTTTTACCATCTTATAGTGGCTGTAATAACTGAATTTTCGATTCGAAAATTCGCTTAATAACATATTAACCCTTAACCGGTAAGGTGAATTTTTATAATACTCATGGTAAAGTGATGTCTGAGAGACATCAACAAATTAACATACCGCGGGCTGGTAACATAGATAGCCAAAACTTGAGACTACACACCACACGTATATGCATGTATCAAACACTCCCCTTACGCCAGCAGGGTAAAATTTGCCCTAAACCATAAAAGAATACACAAACGTTCAATTAACAAAAACAGCAGGGAGGAAGAAAACTGAAAGAATATATTTGTGTACGACTCACAGACATCACCTTACCGGTTAAAGGTTAAGAAAAGATAAATAGCTCGTCATTTTTATTTGAAAAGTATAATTTTCATAGTGTTCAGGAAAACCTTTACACGAAATTTTTTCCAAATAATAATGCTTTTACCGTATTTATATTTAGTTTGCTCAAATCCATTAGAAAAATTTGTTATATATTTAAAAATTTGTATAAAATATGTATGTAATATGTCCGCGCAATAACTCTCGAACGAGAATTTCTATTTTTACGAAACGATGAAAACGTTTTGTTGAAAACGTTGAAAGTCAAAAAATCTTAGATGAGTTCTTCAACTAAATATGTCCAATGCCAGGAACCTCAAAAAATATGTTTTTGCAAAAATTTGCCAAAATTAAGTTTTTCAAATTTTTTACACCTTGGCAAAGAATAGAAAAAATCACATCGGATATGTTTTTAAAACATTGTCGTATATAATCGAGTTTTCGAGAAGAACTGATTTTTGTAAACGGAAATTCGCTATGTTATGCAAAATGCTGCGACGAGTATTTTTTTAAAAAACTTTTTTTTTAATATATAATCTTATTTCTTTTAACCTTATTCTCGCCGATGTTATATACATGAAAACCTTGAAGATTGTCTTTATTCTTATCCTTGAAAGAATACCAATATCTTCTTTAGAGATTTACTTAATAGAGAACCTGCGTGATCTTTGTTTAATATAAATAGGTTATTTTGAATTTAAAAGTTTGTCATTTTTATGAAAAATGTCAAATACCAAGTACAATTATTATGAAAGGCTGTTTTCGAGATATCCAAGTGGGTGGGTGATTTATTTAATTCTTGTTACAAAAGGGACAAAATTTGTGTCAAAGTGGTCATGTATAGGACGTTCAAGAAGTACAATATACCAGTGTCCGAAATGTCATAACAGCCAAAGTTATGCGACAAGCAAATGTAAAACTGCAATGTAATTTAACTATTTAGATAACTAAATGACTAATTATGCAATTTTAAAAAAAGATTTAATTAAAATTCTTAATAATATATAAATATTTGAGCGATTACAATGTTGCATTGGACACAGTCAATTTATTTGTTGTATTCAAAACAACAATAATAGTAGAGGAGCATTCTCGAGCGTCGTTGAGATCTATTGATTTTGAAGATTAGATGATATGAAGAAAAAAAAGTTATATGATGTATATCCTTTCAGTGGTGGGGGGAGCGTCTACAGATGTTCAAAAAGGTAAAAAAAAACTGTGACACTGAAATATTCGAGCGCGTCAGATATTGATAGTGCATATATTCCACGTATCTCTGATAACGGAAGTATGTTAATCTGCCGGTTTGCATGGCGGGGGTAGCCGTATGGAAGGGTAGAAAATAGAAAAAAATAAATTTAATCGAGCTCGTCAGACATTTATAGGGAATGCTAAGTGACCCCAAAAGAAACTCCGATTCAAAATTCTGACGATTCGGACGTAACGTAAGCTCGCAACGGCTTTTTGAAAATGCAAAAAAAATTAGTCATTTTGAAATACTCGAGCGTGTCAGATTTTCATATAGACGATTCAGCTTTATGCCGGAGACGTGCTGACACATAATCTGACGATAAACAGAAGGGATTTTCTAAACCTGTAAATTTAAAAAAAAAAATTTTCATTTTACGTGAATTTCCTTTTTGGAAATACACTCATTACAGCGGGTGCCATGAAAAGATTTTAGCTCGGGACCATGATAGAAATTTCATCAAAATTGCGAATTGACAGTTCAAATCCTTTCCTTGTAAGTGAACTAGGTTTTGAAAAAAATTAAGAAATTTGCTGAATTTCTTTACAATAAATGCTTTGCACCGTTATTACATTACAATAATAATATTTATATCTGTTTCACTTTTCAAAATAAAAATGCAAGAACCCGTCATCACCGATTTTGAAAATTTGTTCACTGTTAGAGAGTTAAACTATTTCAGATGGATATAAGTTATGTTATATGAGATCTGTCAGTGTCCGGGGGTCCCAAAAACGCTAAAAGTAAAACTACCCAACCGATTTTGAAAATTTTTTCACCTTTTAAAAGTTAAATTAATTAAATGCATATATACTATAAGTACTATATGAGATCCGTCAGGGTCCTGGGGGTCCAAAAGCGCTAAAAATTAACTATTTAACCGATTTAGTTGCACAGCGTTTTGTCTAATACAAGCTAGCTAGACAAAATTATTTTTTTAATAGATATAAGTTTCAAAGCCTCCTGTCTTTTTGGCTCCAAACACTGCTTCGCTCAAACTGCACGTACTAAACTTTACGATTTTTGTTACTTCAGCTTGTGGAAGTCGTCAGATTATATTTTTTCCATGATCCTTCAATTATTTCCTTCGAAAAGAAAAAAACCTCGACCACGCTCGTGATAGTCGAGGTCACGTTTTTTTTCTTCAAGTTAGTAACCCTCCTACTCCCTTACATCAAGCTAAAATCGTCAAATTATTTAAATGCACACTTTTAAGCATGTAATTAACTCACCTTACCTTAATCTGACGCGTTCGATTATTTCTAACGATCAACTTTTTTTTACTATTCTGATCCGCTATCCTAGGCCGTCGGCCATATATATAGGTTTCATATATGGTGGAAGTACTCAACAGGGTGCAAGGTATCCCCCCTTATATTAATCTGCCGAGCTCCCAAAATCCCCGCTTGGGCTCCCCTATTATAATAACTTGTAAACAACTTGGATTTCCAGTTCTCTGGACTTTTTTCATTCTAAAATATTGATTGACATTCACTTAACACCCTTAACACGCTTGACATTAAATGATAAAAGTCAATGTTGTTTATAATTAGTTTCCTCAGAGTCTCCTGTGAAAATTTATAAATTGACTTATCGGCAACTGTCAAATAAGCGTGGCTTAATAAAAATGGCTGACGAAAAAGTGCATTGACATTAGCTTTATATGCAATAGTTAGTGCGATATGAAAAGAAAAAGGATAAATATTAAAACTATTTGTACATGAGTTGACAAGTTCGAAGCAAAGAAATTTTGTTGAAGAAGAGAGAATTTTGTATCTGAAAAATAGTTAAAATGTTGTAAAAATATCAAAAAATTAGTGAATGAGTTAATGAATATTACAATTTAAAGTATACAAACGTCAAATTTGAATGGTAAAATGCCATGAAATAACTGGAGAACTGTCAACGAATGGAAAAAAACAAATCAATTGTATGTAAATGTATATCTATAAAGTTCAAAGCGTTAATGACATTTCAGCAAATGCACTTTAAGAATAGTCTGATTTTTAAACACCAGATGTGTCATACCCTCATTCGACAGATCCCAATAGAGGCGCCACTAATGATAATGCAGGTTCTTTATTCATAATACATAATCCTATTCTGGATCTTTGCGTAAAATTTTATCAAAATCCGATAAGTAAAATAATAGATAATTAGTAATAGATAGTAAAAAATAGATATGATGTACTAACCTGGTGGCAGTTTGGAACAAGCAAAATGAACACATTACCAAAAACCCTAAGCGAGCGACAGTATAAATTTTGTTTTGTTTTGTTTAGGTCCAGGGGGTAGAGCGTTAATTGAAATTCAACAATTAAGTGGTGCAAACATCCAAATATCAAAGAAAGGTATTTTTGCACCAGGTACACGAAATCGGATAGTTACAATTACTGGTACACCTGGTGCAATAAATACAGCGCAGTATCTTATTGAACAACGTATTAACGAAGAGGAAGGTAAACGGGCTCGTCACACAGCTATAGGAAATCTCATGCAGTAAGGAACGGTATGTCATACCTGCCGTTTTCCCAAAATTCATCCCTTCACAATTGGTAAATCAATAAATTTTCAAAATTAATTTTATTCTTGTGAAAAAATTTATTTATATATATAAATTAACGACATTTTAACGAAACAAAAAAATTTCAAAGAATGAATTTCAAACGCATCGCTTACGCATGCGTGGCTGCATATTTCAAAATTAATTTGTAAATATTCCAAAAATAATTTGTGGAGGTCAGTTTAAAAACGAAAGTTTTTTTCTGCAGTATGTCTACAAGAATTTTTTGAACTGACGGAAAATATGAAGCCATTTTTAATTTTTTTGAGCGACCTGCAAAATCTAATTCTAATGCCTTACTACTGAGCTTGAAATGCCTTCTATATTATAAAGTACAATCAACTAGGACTCAACACAAGGCAAATTTAAAAAAAAAAAGTTATAGAAAATTCTTGTAGGCATTAAATTTATTTAGTGATAGCTTAACGTGATTTGAAAGACATCTGTGATTAAAACATTTCGCATTTCAACCACCCATTTTAACCATAGAGAATATACCATAATTCATAAATTGACTTTCACACGATCATCTTTAAAATATTTATAAATAATTCTTGAAACCATTGCATCAAGATTCTTTATCGATTGTATAGAGTTTATTTTAAATAGAGATTTATTTACAGTTTTTGTTTCAGAGATATATTATGAAATAAATATTATATATTTAAAAAAAAAAGAATATATATTTTGTTAAATATTGTAGCTAATTATATATGAATTTTATTTTTTTGTTCACAATTTATGTAATTATTCATATTTGTCATCGCATTCATTGTCAACGATCTTAAAAAAAGAAATTTCATGTTGATACCACATATTCAAAGCATTTTTCAATCTTTCAGTTAGAAAACAGACCGATGTGGATATTTACAGTCAGTTAGGTTTCTTTTAGGTTATTTGAAGATGGCGTCTAAAATGTTATTTACACTTTTTTAAATTGGTGCTTTTTATGTCCAATAGTAGTTAATAATTTTTATTTTTTTACAAAAATTGCTTTTAACATTTCCACAAAACTAACAAAAACTCAATTGATTGAAAATATCTGCTGGTCAATACATTATCATTCTTATTTCAGATATATTTCAAAAAATCGCGCTCATTGTAAACAAATTTTATTCTAAATCGTTACGATGATGTTACAATGACATTTTTTTGTGAAAAATGGAAAAAATCTATTATTGTTAATTATTTTTATAAATTTTATGAATTTTTATTGTTAACCATTTTTATTAAATTACACATGACACATAATTGTATAGAAAAAATCTTTCAAAATCGCAAATAATTAATGCCTAACTTGACGTATTTGTTGCAAATGTTGGCAAACGTTTGCCAATGTTTGTTGAAATAGTGTGAGTACATCTTTATAGTACGATATTTTATAATTATGTTAGTTATTAATTACTAAGTTAGGTGTTAATTTTTTTTCTTTCTTTGGTGCATGTACCCCCTATTGTGGGGTATTTTTTTGATTATAAATAGAGACAAAACGATATTTCATTAATTCATTTATGTATTTAGTCAAAGAATTCATTGTGTATATAGGGGTGATAAAATCATTCAAAAAAATATTATAATTGTTATATATATATTTTTTTCTTTTATGCAGGCATACATACATATTTTTATATATGTATATAAAATTTATCGCGTATATTAATTGTGTGGCGCGGATATTTAAACAAATTTTTACTTTTCAAACATATTTCAAACCAAAGATTTTAAAACAGACCCCGCAGTTAGATAAATAGCATATACAAATAAGATGACTAGATCGGTGCTGAAATATTTATATTTAGTTCACGTTCAAAGAAGGGAAAAAATCGATGTTAAAAATGAGCATGTTAAAAGATTTTTTTTAAAGGAAATTTTGCTTTCGAGTTTATGTAGCGGAAGCACTGTGATCACTTTTGTGAGGTGAAAAATTTATTTTTCTTCCAAATCAAAATTCATAACATGCATAACTTCAAAACCATTCGACCGTGAACAAATTTTCAGGGGTTGTGCAAATCAGTTTGCTCCAGTCAGCACTTTCAGAAACATTAAATCCATTATACGTAAAATAAATTTTAAGGGTGGCTGGAGGCTAATTGAAGACATTTCATTAATTTATACAAGCATGTTACGATTGCAAGGACGCCATGTGCCACACCCCTTGCTCATGTATTTTTAATTTATAGTAGAACCTATCAAAAAAATCATTTTTAATATTGGGAAATCAAATTAAGGTGTAGTTTAATGTTTAGCCATCTGCTGGGGACGAATGAAAAAACTACTGCGAGTAGACTAAAGCTGACGGCTAACAAAAATATTGTATATTATACAGCGATTATTTTTATACTGGAACAGATTTTATAAAAAATATATCAATACATTCCATCACTGAATTGTCAAAATCTAATCAATAGACCTTGTCTAGTGGCAGTAATTATTTTTTTAATCAATAGTTCGCTTATCTAAATTTTGTTTCCAGTAATATTCTCAAAATTTGTTATTTTAATGTAAAAATTTTATTTTATAATTTAATATCAATTTTATCCCTTCGATTACGTTCCCTAATTTGTTTCTAATAAATTTTAAAGGTTCTTTCAAACGTGAATACATTATAAATTGATGTTTAAACAAAAATGACGGAATTTGATTTTGTAAAGTTTTAAATTTCCAAAACGTAATTTTTTAGTTTTACTTTTTCAATCAAATAAATGACAATACAACTACGAAAAAGCGTATTATGTTTAATATAAATTTTAAGTAATCGGCATAAAACTAATTTTCATTAGAATTAAAAATTTTACCAAAGAAAGACGATTTCGTAGTTTTCACAAATTGGTAAAAATTTGTTTAAATCTCCAAAAGAAAAATACGCTGTCCGTGATATATATATATATATATATATATATATATATATATATATATATATATATATATATATATATATATATAAATGCATACCGATGGAGTGAAGGGCATTATAGAATGTGACATAGATATTTATATACAAAAAAAGAAAAATATTTTAAAAAGATTAATATAATAATTAAGCTCTATCTGTTTGCAGAAAAGTGCAAAATAAAAAAATCTGAATTTTACATACAAATGAATATATATATATATAAAAAAATAAAAAACTAATAATAAAAAAAAATTAAGTGTAAATGTGGAAAAAACTATATAAATAATATTATATATATACATTGTTGTTATCGCATGTTGTTAATTCAAATGAAAAAAAAAATTGTTAATACTGTTTCATTGGAGCTGCATGGTTCCCATATTCTATCGACGCCATTTTGTCATGATGTCGATAGTGTAGGGTACTGACTGTGATGTCGCCAAGTACACGACCTGTGAAATACAAAAAAAAAATTATATTCATTGAAAATATTGCCTTTTATGTTATAAATAATGCAACAGTAAACGGGGTGGCTCTACCCATAAATACTGCTGGTACCTTATTAGATTCAAATTACTATAAATAAGAGATTATATTATTATTATATAATGTTGTCAAAGTAAAAAATATTCTATAAAAAATATTAATGTTCTGTGATAATCACTCACACATCTAAAAAAAAATAACACTCGGCGCAAATGTAATAGGCATGTGTGAGATTATTGACTAAATTCGTTGTTTTCATTTAACTTGTGGAAAGATATCTACGATTAATCACTAACGTGAAAGATCATAATCTAAAAATCGATTCCAAGAAAATGAAGTTCTAATAGCGGTAATTCAGCAGAAATCTGTTTCATTAGCAGCATAAATGGTTTGAAGAATAGCGAAAAATGATTTTTTGCTGATATCTCAAGCACGCGTTTTTCTTCGACAAATAGTTGTTTACCCATTCTACTGTTACCACATGACTTAAGCGTCTTTCAGTTGTTTTTTGCGTGCATAAATCACACTTTGTGCATTCAAATTGACAATAAAACACAAAATTTAATGGACCATTTTCTATTCGGTTACCTAGGAATAGTTTGTTTTTTAAAAATTAATATTCCAACTATAGAGATGTAGTTCCGAATAACCCGTGTCGCCTCCCTGGTGCTAAACAATTTTTTTATGCAGTTACATAGCAATCATAATTTTTAAATTAAAATTTCAATCATAGAGATGTAGTCCCAAATTATCTGTGTCGCCGCCCTGGTGTCAGGACTGTTACATATTTTGAGAAAATGGCTCATTAAAACACACCAAGTCATCTCTTGATTTTTCATTTAATAAATATCTTATTATTATTTCTATAGAAACCACTAACATAAGTAATTTAAACAATCTTTAATTAAACAAAAAAACACAAACACTCAAAAATATTATTTTAAGAAATAATAAAAAATAATATGTGCAAATCGTGCGGTGTTGTCTATTGCCCACTCGAGCGAATTAGCGCACTCAGTTCGATCGTGCGCTTAACTTCGCTCTTACAGGCAATCGAAACTTCCCGCACTTAGTTTCCCACCCATAGTTGCACAATATGCTGTTTCGTTGTTGTTCTTTGTAAAATTTACTTAAAAAAAGATTCAAGTACTTTTATACGTAAAATCAACTGTTTCCGAGATTAATATTTGTGGATTTCTTGAATTAGTAAATATCTCGAGAATACTACGTTTAACAAAAAAAGACAATTTTACTTTTCTTGTAGTAAATTTTACAAACAGTAAATTCAATATCATGTATTATTGAAAAATTAATATTTTTCGAGATATCAGCAAAAAATTTTCCGCATATTTTAGGCTGACCGCACATATGATTGTTACCGGTCTGGACACCCGTAGTCGAAAATCGGTTATACTAACGCATACACGTCGATAGATTGCATTTTTGAAAAACCGTCTTTAATATTCCGTAAACTGCGCTGGGACTGCAAAATAGATACAAAGCGTACCTCTGTTCAAGAGACGATGTTTCCCAATTTCATTCTAATTGGACGTTCTTTTCAAAATAATAAGAAAGATTTTCGATAGTAAATATCATTTCAGTAGTAATGATCAGAAAATATGCGGCCAGCCTTAACTCCCTCAGTTACTGGCCAATGATTCTGTTCGATTAACACTGCTATTAATGTTAAGATTAAATCTTTTTTCAGAATCAATAATTTCCTTGAACTCCATTTTTTCTATATTCAGTTCGTAGATTTTCTTGACAAATTTTATTATCCGATAATAGATATTATTCTTTCTAAAAATTTTTCATATATTTCAGATTTTCTTAATGAATTTAAAAATTTTATTACTTTTTGTAAATTAAGTGAAAACAAATGAAACCATTTTATCTTGTTCTTCTAAATTATTTCATACAGATAAATTAATAACTTAAATATATCGGAAATAAAAAAATATATTTTAATAATAAAAATAGGTGTATTATCAATCAATAAATATATAATTCGTCCGAATTACAATAAAATCAAATTTGTTAATTTTTCTTATTTTCAAATGTCATTTTAAATACCAAGATGGCGTATGAGTCGGTAAAATGGAATTTACGTCCTTCAATATTTTTCTTTTGTTATTTACGTTACCTAGTCATAAAGTTACCTAATGTATATATATAAAAATAGAGATAATTCACTCGTTTTGTTTCAGTTTTCAAATATGACATTTGAAAAACACTAAAAAATGTATAGTAAGTAATTCGTAAGTTAAGAGATGCTAACATAACCTCACACATGCTGTCAAATTAAACATATAAATGCTATATTTTTGGAGTGTATGCATAAACTCTCGCCATTATTAGCTAAATAATCATTGTCATTCAAACAAAAAAACATTTGGAACGGTGCCTCTCATTTAAAATTTAATGATGCACTTGTTATTTGTAGTAAAACAGAATTTATTGAAATAAAAATATTTTGAACGGTGATTCAATTCATTTTTGTGTAGAATAAAAAAAAAGACCGTTCCAAAATTAAAAAACAAAAAAAATATTTAGTGTAAGTTCATACAATACTGTAACGTTATGTGATTTCAGTAACAAATATTTCAAAAAAAGATGTTAAAAGCAAATCTAATTCAATTAGGTAGTCATTATATTAAATAAATAAATAGGATACATATATTATATTTATGAAAAGTTAAATATCTGACTTAAATGGAAACGAAGAGAATTTATACTTGGCTGTTTATTTTTTAATGTGGAATTAAGTAAAAAAAATATGTAAATAAATAAAATAATATTTAAAAAAAATTATTTTCACATATAACTGTTATTTATTCCATTCAAAAATCAAAATAAATTACATATAATCATCAAACAATCAAAAAAGTGGGTTACTACTAAAAAAAAATCGTTAAAATCTAATAAATTTTTAGGCAATATACGTACAGTAGTCTCTAAGTTTGATAAATGTCTAAATTGATAAGTTATGGTTAGTATCTGTCGATTTATGGCGGCAGCCGCGTCAACTTTTCAATGCTTTTAGTAAGAGAGCGTAGGCCTATGGTCTGTACTTATCATTTTGCCTAAGATTTGATTTGTTTTAATGCATATCATGAATTTTCTAATGGAAAGAAAGTGTTGTTTTTTTTAAAAAGAAAATTTATACTAAAATTTAAAGTTACTTCTATTATTATCCATTTTTTACCTTCTGTGGACTATAAATGAGTTAGATATTTTATTGAAATTTATAAACAAAAACAACAAATAACAGAATGGATACACTCGATTACGTTACAACGACATAAAAGATGGTTGATTTACATAGACACAGTGACGCTATAGATTTGTTGGTGTTGATGTTATGTTTTTTTTTAAATTTATTTTAATAGACTTACTGATAGTTATTTTATAATTTCACCTCGGTTATTATATTTATAGATTTCTAACATTTAAAAAATAATATGGACCTCAAAGTCAGATGGCAATGTATTTGTTGTTCCCTTACAAAAATTTAGGCGTTTTCAAAATCTACACAGTTGCATGCATGCGCAATCTAACTAAGCAAGTGTTGACTACATAACCATGCAATTGCAACCAACAAAAAAAAATAAAAAATATTGACTAGGTACAATGAACAGCATGCGTAGCGCAGGCATAGACAATCGTAGTGTACCGTAGTTATACTTTGTCTATGGGTTGGTTTTATAGAATATATACCACGACTAGCTTCATAAAAATGTGGGCAAGTTTTGTAGCTCATTTTGAAGTTTTTTTAGTATTGTAAAACAGATTATCGTAAATTAAACTACGGTAACAAATTTTACTGACAATTTAACTCATGTGTATCAAGTCTCATATTAAGAATATTGTAATTTTTCCACTTTTACCATGGAAAAAAGTTAGGACACATTTTTACAGCGAAAAAAATGGTACAAAACATTTCATTGGTCATTTTATTGTGGGTAAACACGATAAAAATGAAACAAGAATTCGTATTGGTAAATTTAACTGATTTCAGAACTATAGTAACAATATATTAAATAATAATATGAAGTATACCAATTTATTTTATTCGTTAAATTGTCTTTCCGTATTACACTTGAGTTTTATATTTTTTCTGAATAAATTTGTGTTTTCTACAACTCAATTTAACTCGAAGAACTGTCAACCCAAAAACGCTTCAGCTTCGCTGTCGCGTTTTTGTTAGTTGACAGTTCTTCCCGTTAAATTGTTGGGCAACCAATTTTCGTTAGACAAACCCAAATTTATTCGAAAAAATACAAACCTCTGGTGCAATAATAAGTGATGAATTTAATGTTAATCTAGCTTTGGCTACCATGGAAATATTAATTAAATTATCTAATTTGAAGTTTAAATTACATAACTTAAATGTTCATATTGTTTTAAAATACAACACGGAATACACCAAACATAAAAACATTTGAAAACTAACCTCAGCTGTTCCAAGTTTGCAGGTCATGTACCTTTTTGTTGGGCATGTACTAAAGCATGCAATTATGCATATTTTGAAAACACCCTTTGTCTTTGGTGATGATAATTTCTAAATAAAAACTATTTTTTCTGACCTTTGTTGAACAACCTGAACAACTTTTCTATGTTTGTCACTCGAATAGTCAATCGAAAAAAAGACTTATAATGTATATTTTGAATAATTAAGATATATTTTTGAAAAGTTTGATTTGCGTCCCAGATTAGTTTCTCGAAAAATTTAAGAAAAATAGGGTATTTGTAAAAGAATTCGTTTCTCTAAATATCTGACAGTAAATAGGATTTTGAGGGGTTTAAATTTTAGGTCTTTTAACTTGGTCGCAATAATAGTGCACAAAAAAGCAATTTGATGAGAATTCTTAGTGATTACTGTAACAAAAATATTGGTAATATAAATATTTGTAAGACTGATTCTCGATCGATAATATTAAATTCTCTTTATTTAACATCATTCATTCCAAAAAATCATCAGTTATCATAATTCAAGTTACCCGCTTTTTTTTTTACTAATAAAAAGAGAAAAAAAAACAGTAAACGAAAAGCTCAAATTCTAAAACGTTTTTATTTCATTTTGATACATCAAATCATCGAAAGATTCCACCACATTATGATAAACAGACAACTATATTATTAACAGAAAAATAAAACATTTCATGACGCTCGAAAACAATTTTTTGACCTTCCAATAACTGAAAACATTGCCCATTCATTAAAAAAAAAAAACGTTATGTCCGTTTTTTGGCCGCCTATTACATCTTCGATCATTTATTTCGATCAACGCGTCTTCACACACCGCCACAAGTGTTGACCTTTTGTGTTCAGTCATGAAATGAATGGTATTTGTAAATTTTTAAGAATCCTTTCTTTTTTTTAGTTACCAAGAAATGTAAAATATTTTGAGGGAACTTAACTATTAAACGAAATAACCGTTTTAATTTATTTCGCTTAGTCGTTAAGTAATTGTATAGTAAGTTAAATTATGAAGAAAATTATATTTATTAATATCGCAGGACGATAAATCATACTTCTAAGTCAGATGGATCAACTCCGAATTAGTATGTACAAATCATTACTACTAATTATTATACTTCAACACAAAAAGTATGCTTCACTTGTATGAGTGAAATACAGTTTTGATATGGAGTGTACTTTCTATGGCAGGAATGATTTGAACATGTTTTTTGAATGAGTTGAATTTTGTAATTTATTTTAAGAAACGGGTTTGTTTTAGATTATTTTCTTATTAATTATATAATTAATAGATATATGAAATATATTATATATAGAAAGTGAAAAGATGAGAGATAATCTATATTTTATGTTTTTAAATGGTTCTAATTTTTAAGTAGTAAAAAAAATGTGCTAATTAATTAAAAAAAAAAGAACAGAAATAATTAAGAATTTATCGTACAATATAATTTTTTTGAAGAATTTGCAGTCATGAAAAAGAATTTTTGTTTGGTCAATGCAGGTCGCACTTTGTTGAACGATTGTAACTGTTAAACACTAATTGTATTGTGAAAATAATACAAAATGATTAATTCACAATTAATTAATTATAATTCAATAAAATTCCATAGTGCCATCAAGTTAATAATGTTCCTTTTTTCATCCATTCCCATATTCATAATTTTTTTAAGCCTAAACATCGAATCAACGAAATATTAAATTTAGATTTTTAGGATGAGAAGAATTTAAAAATTATACTGGAAAGTAAAAGAATCACTAAAAGATTGTTTAAAATAACCCAAAGCAGTACATCAAACGACGGCGCAACATTATTGCAGAACGAAAATGAGAGCTGCAAAAAGAATATTTTTTTTTTTCGTCTAAACAAAGAATTAATCATGTGCAAAGAGAATAACTATACAGGATGTCCCAAAACTCCGGGGACATAGAGCTACCACGTATTCTAGAGGTCAAAAAACGACGATTGGACCCAACTTACTTATGTACCAAAATGCACCGTTTACGCGTGAGAGGAGTTCAAAGTTCACTTAAAAAATCAAATTTTTGTACGCTGTTCAGAAATGCGTGAACCAATTTTAATGAAATTTGGTTCCTGCGTATTTCCGAGAATGCCACTACTTTCAGTAACCAAAGAAGCGCAAACAAAATTTGAGAAGGGTTAAAACTATCCCCACCCCTAGATAAAGTTCAGAATTTTTTTAAGGATGATGATATGGCTAAGAGGAAGGATTTATCAATTTTATTCATTTTTTGGCTCTTGTAAAAACTTCGTATTTCACATAGTTTTGGAAGAAACAAATTTTTTACTTAGATACTAATAACCGTAATTATTAGAGCTAATTTAATTTTATTACAGAATTTAGTTGGCTACGGACACGAAGACAAAAGTTTTTCTTGCAGTTTCGTCCAAAATTATGGTTTAATGAAATTTCTTATTAGATAATCACAAATCAGTTTTAAAAAAATTGTCAATTTCCTTTGAATATGAAATGCCGAATCTAAAATAAATAAAATGGTTTCCAGTTTGCACTAAAAGTGGCTCACGGATCCAAAATTTGATTCAATTTTTTATAAATGAGTCATTAAAAAGTGAAAAAATTTTTTAACAACATAACCAGTTAAAATGTAGTCTACATTAATTCTGAAAAACCGTCATACTTTTAAGCAAAAAAATATCCTAATTTAAATTTAAAAAAATTCGATTTTCGATCCCTTGAATATTTTATGATCTGGTTTCCAAAAAATTGATTCGAAAAATCGAAGATCAGCTCCCCAAAAAATCGATTTTCAGTAAAATTATATCGAGGTCGGAAACTCTAGCTCCTACTATTTGCCTCCTGTGCTTAGTAATGTACTAAATATACTTATAAGTTACCTACTGCAAATTATACAGGTCTTTTTTGCCGTAATAATATATTATTACGGCAAAAAAGTTTTTACTTGAAACGGTTTCTGCGAATATCAGCAAGGATCCGATTTTCTCATTTTGGTACAATAGCCCAAAATGATTAAATATATTTGATGACGTAACAGAAAAAAACTTTGTAAAGTAGGGTGCATGCAGGAAATAAATACGCATGTTATTTGGTATAATTCTTTTATTACAAAAAAAAATTACAACAAATAATTAATATTTTTAGTAGGTATATTCGATTCGGTGTGAATTATTCGACATTTCGCACACCCCTAATAATAATCAATGCAATAACCAATAGTATCCGTAGTAACGTTTTCAAATAATTATTGTAAAAATATAATATTGATAATAAAATTTTATTTTTTTTTGAAAAGAAACTGCAAAATTATGTCCTGCAATAATTATAGTCGCATTTGCTCCAAAACTGACATTATATTATGATTATGATATGATTCATTAATATTATTGTGATTATTTATTTTTTTCTAAAACATGCAGTCTTTTTATGTGTTCCTTCAAAGTAACCGATTTAAAAAATGTTTTAAAACATGTATCACATTTAAATAGTTTCTCTCGTTTCTCTTCTGTATGTATTATTCTTTTATGTGCATCTAAATTACTTGACCGAGAAAATTTTTTAAAACATACATCACACTTGAATGTTTTTTTTCCTGTATGTATAATTTTATGATTTTTTAAATTAGTTAGCTGAGAAAATGTTTTAAAACATGTATCACATTTGAATGGTTTTTCTCCTGTATGTGTTCTTTTATGTAATTTCAAATTATTTGAGCGAGAAAATGTTTTAAAACATGTTTCACATTTGAATGGTTTTTCTCCCATATGTGTTCTTTCATGTAATTTTAAATGATGTGACAGAAAATGTTTTAAAACATATATCACACTTGAATGGTTTTTCTCCTGTATGTGTTCTTTCATGTAATTTCAAACTACTTGGGTGAGAAAATGTTTTAAAACATATATCACATTTGAATGGTTTTTCTCCTGTATGCATTCTTTTATGTAATGTCAAATTATCTGTCTGTTTTAAAACATACATTACATTTTAATGGTTTCTCCCTTGTATGTGTTATTTCATGTAATTTCAAACTATTTGAGTGAGAAAATGTTTTAAAACATGTATCACATTTGAATGGTTTTTCTCCTGTATGTACTCTTTCATGTGATTTCAAGTGATGTGACAAAGAAAATGTTTTAAAACATATATCACATTTGAATGGTTTTTCTCCCGTATGTGTTCTTTCATGTGTTTATAAACTAGCATACTGACTAAATGTTTTACTACATATATCACATTTGAATGGTTTCTCTCCTGTATGTATCGTATGTATTCTTACATGTGTTTTCAAGTTTCCTAACTGAGAAAATGTTTTAAAACATGTATCACATTTGAATAGTTTCTCTCCTGTATGTATTCGTTTATGTGTTTGCTCAGAGGCGCTGTCTGTATTAGATGTTTCTGAATTTTCGCCAAATAAAACGCTATTTTTTGTTAACATATCATCTTCATCATCTTCTAATTTAATTTCGGTATGTAAACTTTTCAAATTTATTAAATCATCAGTATTATTACTATCTTTTTTTAATTCTAATTTGATTTCATTTCCATGATACAAAGAATCAAATAATTCCGTTTTTGTGATATTTGAAAATAAGCTGTCTTCAATATGTAAATTTTCCTCTTCTTTTACTTTAACGCTAAATGTTTCAGTAATTATAGAACCTTTATTTTCCATTTTCTTCTTTCTCGTAAAATTTAATGGTTAGTTTTAACAATCTAACAAATTTTGACGTTTATAGGCGACGCAAAGATTACGCGAGCGCTCCTGGTTTTTTAAATTAGAAGCTGTATCAAGTAAAAATTTTTGTATACGTTTAATTGTCGATAGAAAAATGTAGTATACAAATTATGCGCGGATTACTAGATTTTATATCACCCATTAATCGTATCCGTATATTTTTACTTGATGCTAGTTCTAATTTAATCACCAGAGGCGTCTAAAATAAATTGGAAATAAATTAAATATATAAAAAAATACCCCTGTCGCAGCATCTGCATAACATAGCGAATTTCCAAATCTTGGGCACTGGCGGATCTCATCTAAGACCTGTACCTATTTAAAATAGTTTAGCTTTCTAAGAGTAAAAGAATTTTTAAAATCAGCTGGGTAATTAGTTTTGGTAGTTTTGGGGACCCAAGAACCCGAACGAATTTTGTGCAGCATAGTTGTATCCATCTAAAATAATTTAATTCTCTAGCAGTGAGAAATTTTTTAGCATCGGTTCGATAGCTTATTACTGGCGTTTTCGGATCTGCAAGATCCCGGTGGACCTCATTAAAAAATCAGCTCGACCGTATATTCTAGGCGGACTTTATGTAATATATATATATATATATATATATATATATATATATATATATATATATATATATATATATATATATATATATTCAAAACCCGTTGTGTAGCATTCTACGCCGCATTTGCATCCGCAGGACAGTTGTGGATCTCAGATAACACAACCTGTACCTATCTAAAATAGTTTACCTTGGTAATAGTAAAAGGGTTTCAAAATCGGTCAGTTATTTTATTTTTGACACTTTTAGGTCCTACTGACATTTCAGACCTTACATAACGTAATCTATATGTATCTAAAATAGCTTAGCTCCCCAACAGTGAAAAAATTTTAAAAATCGGTCGGCTAGTTTATTTTTGACGCTTTTGGATCCGATGGACCCTGGCAGACTTTACATAACGTAATCTATATTTATCTAAAATAGTTTAGCTCTGTAAGAGTGAAAAAATTTTCAAAATCGGTCGGTTAGTTTATTTTTACCACTTTTGGGTCCCATGGACCCTGGCGGACCCTAAATAACGTAATGTATGTCTATCTAAAATAGTTAGTTCCCCAACAGTGAAAAAATTTTCAAAATCGGTCGGTTAGTTTATTTTTGACACTTTTGGATCCATGGACCTTGGCAGACCTTACATAACGTAATCTATATTTATCTAAAATAGTTTAGCTCTGTAACAGTGAAAAAATTTTCAAAATCGGTCGGTTAGTTTATTTTTGACACTTTTGGATCCCATGGACCCTGGCAGACCTTATATAACGTAATCTATATTAGCTAAAATAGTTTAGCTCTGTGACAGTGAAAAAATTTTCAAAATCGGTCAGTTAGTTTATTTTTGACACTTTTGGGTTCTATGGACCTTGGTGGACCTTACATAACGTAATTTATATTTATCTAAAATAGTTTAGCTCTGTAACAGTGAAAAAATTTTCAAAATCGGTCAGTTAGTTTATTTTTGACACTTCTGGATCCTATGGACCTTGGCAGACCTTACATAACGGAATCTATATTTATCTAAAACAGTTTAGCTCTGTAACAGTGAAAAAATTTTCAAAATCGATCAGGCAGTTTATTTTTGACACTTTTGGGTCCTATGGACCGAGGCGGACCTTACATAACGTAATCGATATTTATCTAAAATAGTTTAGCTCTGTAACAGTGAAAAAATTTTCAAAATCGGTCAGTTAGTTTATTTTTGACACTTTTGGGTCCTGTGGACCCTGGCGGACCTTACATAATGTATTCTAAATCTATCTAAAATAGTTTAGCTCTGTAACAGTGAAGAAATTTTTAAAATTGGTCGTTTAGTTTATTTTTTACAATTATGGGATCAGTAAATCCTGGCGAAACTCATACAAGTCTAGTACTCTAACAGTAAGAAAAGGGTTCTAAGGATCTCATATAATCTATGGCAGTCCGTACGCTTCTTGCGGACATCATTTAATTAATTAATTCAAATACTTTAACTTACTAACTGTGAAAAAATTTTTAAAATCGATTGGTTAATTAATTTCTGGCCGTTTTAGGTCCCGAAAACCTTGACCTCACATAAAATACCTTAAATACATTTGAAATGGTTTAATTCTTTAACATTATTAATTATTAGTGAAAAAATTTTCAAAATCGATTCAAAATATTTTTCCGTGCATACATATGTACATTATACATACTTTGTTTTGTTTCATATATTTAATAATATTATATCATAACATAATCTTCAATTTCTTGTTTACTTAAAAATTCAATAAAAAAAAAAAATTCTTCATTACATTAGCTTAGAAAATCTGTTTAATTTACATTTTTTAACATGGGATAGAACCATGCTAATTATAATGCAATAAATGAGAAACAAAACTCTATACATGTATGTGTGTTATATCAAATATATGTGAATAGTTTTCACTTGTTCTCACAAAATTCTTTAATAAAAAAGTGAAATATTTTTATACTTAATAAAGAACTGAGATATAAATATAAATTACTTATTAGACTAACAAAGAAAGAATAAAAGTGAAAATTTACATTTTCTCGAAAAATACTTAAAATAGAAAGAAAATTATAAGAATATTTTCTTCATAATTTTTTTTTTCCTTTTCAACGATGTAAAAATTGAACTGCCTTATGATAGGATCGGAATGATAAAAAATGGCCAGAAAACCTACTTCTGGGCATCCGACGTGTCTGGCTAACGAACTTAGCCGAGCGAATTCAGAATCCAGTCCGCACACAAAATTTCATAAGCATTAGACGTTTCGTTCGAGAGTTATCGTGGCGACACATATATATATATATATATATATATATATATAAATTTTAGTGAATATCATTTTCGTATTCTAGGGACCTCAAAACAGATTTCTGCCATAGTCCCGGACTCAGATTGCGTCATGACACCTACTGTAATAGCTGAATTTCGAGTTTTCGAAATTCGCTAATACTTCAACTCAACCTAGAAAGATTAATTAAATTAAAAAAATTTAATTCTTCGTTAACACATAACTTGGTGACGATAATTTTGTACTCAATCATACGATAATTAATTTTGACATCTATTTAATGAAAAATGCTCACATGTCCCAACTCTATTTAGTATACCCCCCAGAGAACAAAGAGAACGAACATTACTATGTCTATACTAGGGAAACGAGCGTAACCACAAAAGATAGAAAATAAACCCCCACTATGTTATACTATATGTGCACGCAGAGTTGTGTGTGTTAGTCCGTTGGATGTTGTGTGGCTTAGTGTCTTGCATACATACATACATAATATGTACGTGGTGGTGGTACGTATGATGTACGTATACCATGTACATATACCGTGTTAATACGAGAGGTAACAATATGACAACAATTGAAACATACCCATTGAGTGCTGGCGAATGAATGAGGACTAAGCAGCCTAACACCGCGTCTCCACTAGACATATTATGTTAAAACTTATGTCGTGACATAAAAATGTCCCGTGGAGACGCTAAATGTTATAACATATTTTATGTCATAACATATATGTCTTGACATATGTTATAACATCAACTCGGACATATTTTCAGACATAAATTTGACGTTTAAGATTTTCAAGATGGCGAATCGATGAATTAGCTCAACACTTGGGAGATTTTTGTTTTTAATTCTGTTTGTTTGTTTCTTTTTCTGAATTTTCTAGTAATTGTGAACATAGAATTAATGTTACAGCTTTGAAAATCTTTCTACACAAATAATAATCGGATTTACTGTTTTTAGATATTAAATATGTCAAGACATAAGAAGTTCCCACATTGATTATATGTTAAGACATAAATTATGTTAAGACATAATAATTATGTCTTGACTTCAATTATGTCTAGTGGAGACCCCGTGTAAGATGCACATAAAAGCACATAAGTGATTGCAGAAAAGAGATAGATATACCATTAGCGCCACGTAGCAAACTGTGACATTCAATGGTCCGTCCTTGAAAACAAGTGGCAGGGACATGGTCATAGAGTAAGGCGAGTAAGGTTTAGTCAATGGGTCATATACACAATGGGCTCAATGGGCATGAGCTCCAAGGTATGAGTCAATGCTGGGGTATGTTCCGAAATATTATAATCCAGTATACTGGCCAGTGTTAATGACGTCATGACGTCGACGCCATATTGTACTGGTGTGCTATCATATTATACTGGTGAGGCAAGTGTCAGATGTTAAGGATGTTTCCCGAAAAAGAAATTCCAACTTATTCGATCGAGTTTAAAATATGTTAAATACTTAATAGACGTTTCTGGATCGTGCACATTCTTCTTTTACAAAAAAATAATTTTTTTAAATTTTTATTGCAGAACTAATCTTTTAATTGCTTGTCGATGCAATTAAAAGGTTAGTTTTGTAATGAAATTTAAAAAAAAAATTAGTTTTAGATAGTGTGGTGAATCCATTTTACATTTAAAATGAAAATGCATGTATACTCAAATTTATGTGCATAAATTATAGAACTCGAACAACGATCTGAAGTCTAACAAATTGTAAATTAAATGTATGTTTATTTAATTGATTCAAATTTTTTATAACTCGAGTTGCAGAGTCACGGGAGTTAAATTTATTACTAGAGTTGTAGTTCTCTTAAGTCAAACTTTTCAGTTTTATTATGAAACTCAAGTTCAGTATTATTATCTTTAAGACACGGCAATAAAAAATGTTTCGTATTACAAGTAGATGATTTTCATAACTTAGAAGTCGCAGTTGTAGCATAGTCAAGGTTTGAATATGTCAAGGCTGAATTAAATTTTACAATATTTTAAAGTAACAATATTTCAAGAGTTAAATTTCGTTTTCATATCATGTAAACTTTACAAAATTTTCTCAAAAGACTGCCTTTATTTAAGTTCAGTACGTTTGAAATTTTCTTTTTTTTATATTGATAAAAAAATTTATAGAATTTAAAGTAAAAAAAGCCTTTGGTATTTTATAATCCATTTTAAATAGCTATTTTCTATTTTAAATATGTTCAGCAAAACCATTTTCCATTTTGTATTTTAAATGCATTTTTGAAAACCATTTTCCATTTTCTATTTTAATTCTATGAACCATTTTTCCTGCTGGTAGTTACGTATAACCAGTGATAGATTTACCCTACGGGCACGCGGGGCAGAGGCGTCGGGTGGCAAATTTTTAGGGGCAGTTTCCTCGCGTTAACTTTTCTATTTCTTGAATTTTTTCCACAGAAGTACCATGCTTTGGCAATTTTATATTAACTTCATACTGAACCTGTTTCACTAAAGCTTTACTATGAATCCTATGAAACAAAAATTTTCGTTACTTACATTGTAAATAATTATTTTGAAATTGTGGAATTACCCTTACCTTTTAAAATAACAATGAATAGGAACATATTAGAGGTTATGTCATTTCGAAAACTTCCATGAAACTGAATTAAATATGAGAATAAAATCGTTATTCTATCTTCAGTAAACACAATAATATGTTATTAGAAATACTTCAATAAAGTACCTAAAACTGAATTACATAAATTATGGAAATATTGTAAATTTTAAAAAAATTGCTTAAAACAAGGTCAGTTTTTTTTACCATTTAATGACGTTACGCGTTTTCTTAATTCATTTTTTTAATTAGTTACATTCCAGGTAGATAAATTTTAGTTGTAAATCAATATAAACACAAAATATTGAATAAAAATTAATAAAATTTTGGTATTTAAAGAGCTGACATTTTGAATTAGTCATTTGTGTTGTATACGGTAAAGCCATCTATAGCCATCTATGTAACATAAATACAATTACTGTTTAGCTGCACAATTATTTAACGTAAATAACGATGGCTATTTGAATAAAGCACTCTTAAATTTTACAAAATTAACTTAAATAAATCACTTTTAAGCGCGAAAGTTGCAAGATTTAAAAAAAAATTAAGATAAAAATTTTTATTTTTTTATTTTTTATTTCTGTTGCTTTACTGAATAATTTTTATCAACAAATAAGTATACTATTCCATTTAAAAAAAGGTAAGTTTGTATCATAGCTCAAAAACCATAAGAGCTATAAAGCTTCTGGTTATCGCAATTGGTTGCCCCCGTCGATATCTACAACTCTTATTCGAACAATTTTTTGATTAAATCAACGGTTTGTCTGTAATAAAAATGGCAACTCCCGAAAAACTCACACAGTATACGTTGATAAAATTGAACATTATTTATAATTATACCGTATTTCGGAAAATCTGTCACAGATGGCGGCACCTGTATCAGTGAATATATACATGTCACAGCATTTTGAGCCGCCATATTGCAGGACGAGTTAACTCGTCTTAATCATTTAAAGATTTAAATTTAATTTTTTGCAGCAGTCGATCTTAGACACGTCAAGTCACGTGTTTCTGTGTCTTTTCTTATAAGAGGAAGAATAAGAAACAAGAAATAACGAGTATGCCATCTAGTGACGTTGAATGGAATTTTCACTTAACTGCTTGTAAGTAATGTGTAGGTATTTTTGTACATCAAAATTCATGAGAACATAACGTTTCGTGATAACTTTTTTTGTCACTTAATGACAATAAAAATCATGTATTTTGATGTACAAAAATACCTACACATTACCTATGAGCAGTTAAGTTAAAGTTCCATTCAACGTCACTAGATGGCATACTCCTTATTTCTTATTTTTTATTTCTTATTTCATTAAAGTTCCATTCAACGTCACTAGATGACATACTTCTTATTTCTTATTTCTTATTCCTTATTTCATTGATTGAATAGAACGCATTATTTCTTATTTCTTATTTCATTCATTGTGTAAAAGGCATAATAAGTAGAGTTTGACCATATTTAAATGAAATGACTTTTCAAGTACGGCAATAATCAGCACTATTATGCGCAGCATGTTATCTATATACTTATCTATGTAAGTGCTAAAAGAAACCGTCACTGGTAAAACAAGTAATAAATTTAAATACAATTGGGGTTAACATAGGGTGGTATTTGTTATAAGCAATAAAATAATTTAACTTTTTGAAAGTTTATGGTCACTAATAACACCTTCTCAAAAAGTCATCCCAAAAATTTTTGGATAAGGTATACATTTTATAATATGGCCCATTTCAGTTAAATTTAACTATGCTTCATCACTTATGAATTTAAATAATTTCCGTTTTCTTGGCTTTATACTGGTATACATTTTATAATATGGCCCATTTCAGTTAAATTTAACTATGCTTCATCACTTATGAATTTAAATAATTTCCGTTTTCTTGGCTTTATCTCTTTCATTATTGCACTTACGTAAATTTTAAAATTAAAGTTTGTTTTTAAAAAAAAAAAATAGAAGATTGATTTGTTTCGGAATGGGGTATTTGACAGTATCAAAGAAAAACAATAAAAACAAATTTTAATAAAAATTGATAATAAAAGACACGAATTTATTACGTTAATTCATCCTAACTATTATTATTTAATTTAAAGAAATTAATATTTTTCAGCTATAAATTACGTCAGCAGAAATGGGCTGTGACGTTACTTTCTCTTATATTTCAACACTGTCACCAATAGTGTCGCTACGTAAATTCCGGTTAGCAAACATAACTATGGAAATTAAGAATTTAATTAATTTTTTTTTTAAAATCAGCAATTTTTTTCCTAGTTATAAAAAAAATAAACAGTTTTTTTCTTAGTTATATGACACCTGTTGCTATCTAGAGAATGTGACGTAATTGAAGTTAATGAACGTTTTTGCGCAAATTCTGAGAACAAATATTAAGTTAATTTTTTCTAACGATTTGCGGCATTATTTTTAAAAATTAAAATTATATACATGCATAATACATAAATATGCATATTTTAAAATAGTTTTCCGAAACTAGTCAAATTCCCCATGATTTAATTTTTTAACTTTGACTCATGATCAATTGTATATGAAACAGGGTATACATACCAAAGTGCAATATATTTATAATATAATATGTACAATTTATCTAGGGTCGTACGCTAAGACGCAAACTCTGCTGTACGCGTAGCGTACTGCAGCTTACGTATGTTGTGAACTTGTGACGAATACGCGTCTTCGTGTGCGGTTATTCATTTAAATTTAAAACAATGCGAGCATATATGTAGTATACATATATAGCCAAATGGATATGAAAAAAACGTCCCAACATCACGGTGCAGATTTGGAAGTATTTTGTTCGTTTTGCGCAAACGCGACTTTTTTGGTGGTAATATGAACCAATCTGAACAGTAAACACGGTAAACACTAATTGATGCGTCTGCGCAAAACAACTGAAGTGCCTCTACCCGATGTCTATCCGTCTCACTTCATCGGAACCACTGCCTCTTATAGGGATTGGCCATATAGTTATAATACATATATGAATGCGAGCGGCAAGCAAGCATACACCAAACGTTAAGACTAATCAAGTACGCGTCTATGACGAAACGCTTCGTGTGCAGACGGCCTAAGACTAACCAAAATTGAAATATAATTTAGAAACTAAAAAGGAATAATGGGGTATTTGACAGTATCAAAGAAATGCAATTAAAACAAATTTCAATGAAAATTTATAATAAAATTTATAATAAAAAAATTAATTAAAAAAGTAATTTTTTAGCTAAAATCCTTTTTTTAAAATTCGTTATTTAATGGTCATTAAGTAACTCAAATCCGTTAAAAAACGAATTTTAAAGAAAGTGGACTTATTATCCTTTATTAAAATTCGTATAATTAAATAACCCAAATCTGTTAAATAACAAATTTAAAAAAAAGTGGAATTATTACCCTTTACGCCCTTTACCTCTCAGCTATAGTAATATAAAATACAGAAATGTCATATTTAATGTGTTTATAAAAATCTTGAACAACTTTTCAACCTTGAATTAACACATGAACTGTCTCTATTCACCCCTTTTCCGTGCCTATTAACCTCTAACTTAACCCAAATTTCAAGTCCTCATGATTTTCTCTTAAGAACATGGAACATACGTTTGTCATAATGTAGGGTTTGACAGTGCCAGAAACTTCAATCAAAAAAATTCAATCAATTAACAAAGGGGGTGTAATAAATAATCAGAGGGTATTTAGGGGGTACAATCAAGTATCACGGACTAGCACAAAGGGGGGGGGGGGGGAGAACACTAAAATAACATATTTTGCATCACGCGTTTTGTGAACGACCCCTTGATGCTGTACAGCATCCATGACCATTATCGTGTTAGGAAGGTTTGTAAATAACTTTTTTCGTTTTGTCTCAATAGGGTACTTGACTGAAGTTGCAAAAATATTCTAAAAGCATTGTTTTTCTATATCAGCTAAGTGATTTTTTTATTTTCGACAGATTCTGTAAAAAATCATCAAAAAAAAAAAACCCTACAATTTTAAATGAGAAAAAGGCGGGAAAAACACCTCACTAGAGTGACGTCACAGTTTGAAGCAACTAAACGTCAATGTCAATATTTATAACCTCAAAACTTTGATTATATTCATAAAATGTCAAAGTAAAAGCAAGTATTTATTTGAATTCTGGTCGATTATTATTACTATATACATAAGCTAATAGAAATATTCAAAAGAAAACACAATTTCACCTCACCGATTAAAATTATTAAAATCGACATATCTAGCTACAAAATGTTACGTCATTTTCAAGAAATGGCGCGTTTTCACTAATTTGAATATTTGTTGAAAAATGGCGATTTTCAAAATAAAATTTTTAAATAGTTATCAAATTTTTTTTATGTTTCATCATTAAAACTGGACATATGTAATGATAATGCATAGAATTATTTAACATTTGACACAAATTTTAAATACAGTCAAGTACCGTATTCATCCTAAAGTCCCGATTGATCTCCATTTACGGTGTATTTTTTGGTATTTTAACTATGAATGTAACAAAATCATACGAAGAATATTAAAAATTGTCCTTCATTTTTCAAATTATTTATTTTATTAAAATATTTCATCTTATTTTTACCAGTTCAACCTTGAATAAATACATTTGCTGATCATTGAATTTATTTTACCCCCTTCGTTTTATACCCATTTTGTAAAATATCTAACGACAGAGAATCGTGCAATTCCGTGGTATTCGTACATATTCGACCGGCTTCTTTTAATATAAAAAAGGTGGTTGTGACTCCCTTCTAAAGCTATTCAATTACAAAAGCTTTTCGTGATAAAACCAATAATTGTATTCCAGCTGATACTCAGTTTTTATTTAACAAGAAAAAAAACCAAAACAATTTAAAACCAGTTTTTTTTGTTGAGTGTGTAAATAAAAAGATTTCAAAATTTCGAACTCCAAATATCCACATTATAATATGGCAGGAATGGCTAAGGTAATTTTTTCATTATTGCAGTCCTTACTAAATAAATTGTTCAGTTTCATTGCAGTCCTTACTAAATAAATTGCTAAGTTTCAATTCATATTCTGTATCAGTCAACAAAATTTATTTTGTTTGATTTTTTAAAACATTAATTATTGTATTCGATACTGTTTAATATATTCTATAAAAAAAATAATTTTTTTCACTATAAGATAATAATGATAATTTTTATTTATTTGATATACTTGTTTACATTTTATTTAAAATAAGAGGACTGGTTTTTATGCAAATTAAGTTACTAATTTAAAAAAATAATATTGCAGCCCGTTCTCTATTCTTATTGGAGGAGTTCCTGCTCTTGGAGAGTGCGAATTGGTTAGTATTTTTTTGTTTTTCAAATTATGTATTTTGCATGTTAATTATTTATGTTTTTGTATATTTTGTTGACTTAGAATTATGGCTCAATAATTATGTACTTGAAGATAATATTAATAAAATACTTATTTTTAGTTTATGTATAAAATTGTAATGTATAAACTAATCGTATATTATAGAGATTATAGTCAGAATTTCAAAATTTACTTTGGATAAAATTCTAAATACTTATTGGTAATTTTTAAAATAACAAAAAATTTAAAAAAAAAAAAAAATGAAATAAATAAATTTGTAAATGATAGTAGATTAATCCAGTATGTAGCGTATGTAGTTCTAAACCGGTGTGACAAGTATTGCACTTGATTTTTCAAAACATATTACGAAACTTTAAATTATTTAAATATTTAAAATAATTCATTATGCACAAAAGGAAGAGGGTATGTAAGTATAGGAAAGATAGATATAACGAAAAAACATTTTTTACTTTACAGTTTACAAGTATTGCACTTAATTTCTCAAAACATATTACGAAATTTTATATTTAAATAATTCGCATATAATTTTTTTTAAGAAATTACTTATTGTCTAATTACAATTTCATTTATATCCCTAAAATTTGATATTTGCCACTTAAACATTATCTTATTTATTATTATCACTCTTTTAAAATAACTGTTATTATGTACTCTTGATAAGTATGGTTCATAAAGTTTAATAGCTCCCAAAATTAGAAGCTATTTTATAAAAGGAAGAGAATATAAGAAGAAGGATAGATATAGTGAAAAATCATTTTTATTTTATGTTTTCCATTTTTCGTAATTTACAAATATATTACTTTTGGAAAATAAAATACATTTCCAAAATAGGCACAATAATATATTAGTCACAAACTCACATTATCAAAAGTCTAATAGTATAATAATACAAATAGTCATTTGAGCAGATTAGTTAATTACTAATTAAAATCCAACAACTTGACCTTTTGAAGCCAATTTTAGCATACTATTATGTATTAAAAAATTAAAATTTTAGAGCTCATAACGTCTATTAGTATTTTTCTTTAGTGACAAAGATATTTCCAAAGGCGGTTCAAGACTAAAATTAAAAGTGAGCAAGATGAGTTTTACGAGGCCCGATTTAAAAAAAAAAATAACTAATAATTAAAAATAAAAACAAAAAAGATTGCAGAAAATCAAAATAGCTTACTGTTAAATATCCAATATATTGTATAAGGATAAATTATGGTTTAATGAAACACGAGTTATTTTTTTTTTAATTACAAATACATAGGTCTATTTTTATTTCTGTTTTTTTATTCTTATTACATTTAAAAATTAAAATTTTTGTTGTACAGCTGATCCTTTTTTTGTACGATGGATAGGGACCGCTTAAAAAAAATCGTACAAAAAAAATATATTTAAAAATATCATAAATAACTATAAAGAGATTAGTTCGGTCCAGATTGTAAAATTTTTTTTTTTTTGTGCGGTGGATCGGGACCACAAAAAAAGTTTCATCGAAAATACTAACTCAAAACCTCACAATTTTAATAGAAGTTGCTTTTCTAATCAAGATAAGACTTAATTTACACGTAGGAACATTTTATTTCATTTTTATAATAGTATGAAAATTTTGAAAAATACGTCTGTAAAAAAATTAAATGATGCAATAACTTATGCTCTTATGCAATGTATTGATTAAATGCTTAAAAGCCGTTAAAAAGTATTTTTATCAAAGAAAGTTATTATAGTAAAAGTTTAGGTTTCTTACAGTCTCTTGATTTTGATTCATATTTTGCATTTTAATGACCATTTTTTACAAACCGCATAAAAAAATCGCACAAAAAAAGACCGCATAAAAAAAGGTTCAGCTGTATTATTCAGCACTTACATATTAAAGTAAAACTATTACTAAAGTGCAAATGTAAATAATAATCAAAATAATAAGATAATTACAATAGAGCTTTTCTTGATTTTTGTATAGCAAATCATTCTCTAGCTTTATTAAAGTTCAAGTTTTTTGCTAGTTCGCTTTCTAAGGCTAAAACACGTAAAACAATGAAGTTTTTGATTCGTGAAAACAAATTGAAAAATAT
Source organism: Brachynemurus nebulosus (assembly GCA_035578155.1). NCBI lineage: Eukaryota > Metazoa > Arthropoda > Insecta > Neuroptera > Myrmeleontidae > Brachynemurus > Brachynemurus nebulosus. The sequence continues at coordinate 17,422,183 of JAPWDM010000001.1, read as the reverse complement.
CTCAGGCTTTGAAATTAACATTGGTTAATTTCACAAGATACGACGTGAAATAAGTACCTACATATATGTATAAGTACTCCGGAGCACTTCTAATGTGGTAGTCCCTGAATACTTCATATGTGTTCACATGTGGATGCCCCTGGGTACTTCTGTGGAGGCCCCCTTGGAAAATTTCTCAAAATTTTTTTAATTTTTCCAAAAAATAGGGTTGGCAAGCCAAAAAAAGAAAAAAACTGCTTATCCTTTCTATTCATTAATTTTGAGATTTTATTTGATATTGTGGAGGCCCCGGGGCACGTACTCCAAATGCCCTTATGTAAATCCGGCTCTGTTCAGACGGACAACACTTAACGTTTCTTTTTTGTTTGTTGATGTTTGGAGACAGTGAAATATTTTATTGAATTCTTCTTAATGAACTACACCACAATTGTTGATTGGTGTTTTAAAGATTTTCAATAGATTTCTGAAATACTATTCTTCTACATCCAAAACATTTTTCCTTATGCGCAGAAAATATACATCCAATTTGCAATAACCTGTAATTGAAAATCTACTAAAACGAACATTTTTCTACCCTAAAACGTTTTTTCTATCCCAAAAAGGTTTTCCCCATAAAATAAAGTATATTTAAAGTGACCGAACTTGATTCTAGTATGGTCACCGGAGAATCACTTACTTCAGCAACTTCTCAAAATACCAAAAAATTCAAAATCAACAATTTATCAGATACAGTCAAGTCTCCTATAGCGCGGTCTGCATAAAATGCGATTTTTGTACAAGAAAATTTCAGCAACTCAAATGAGTTGAAAAAACTATCTATAGTAACATTTATTCGATGTATTAAATTTTCAAAGTGCTTCTGAAGTCGGTCTATCGTAAAATGTGCCTGTTTTTTATTTTATTTGTTTATAAATGATACTTTTCATTATCGAAAACTTTGATCGTTATTATCTGAGCAAGTTGTATGTATTCCAAACATATTGCAAATGTTAAAACCAACTTTTCGTTATCGAAAATTATCGATACTGAGTTACTTTTAATAAATTGATTATAACTGGTTACATAATTTATGCTCCATTACTCCCATTGAGCTGGTCAGCAATAAAATATTTTTTTTTAAATTACTTTTCGTAATTGTAAACTTTTGTTCGTAAATATCTTGTAAACGGTGCCTCAGCAAAAAAATAACGAAATTTTTTAAAGCTTAAACGAAGCAAGTTGTGGGTATTCCGAACGTATTACGACTGTCAAAACCTACTTTTGATCTGGTCAGTAATAGAACAATTTTTTTAAAAACTACTTTTTGTTAACTTTCGTTATCGAAAACTTTAACGTAAATATTTCTTAAACGGTGCGTCGTGACGAAAAACCCATAGAGCACAAAATATTGCTGCAATATTGCAGCAATATTATTTGGAAAGTTTGAAATATTGCAGGCAATATTCCTGCAATATTCCTATAATCGCCCCGTTATATTGCTAGCAAGATTGAAGGAATATTGCACCACAAGATTGAGAAAATATTGCCTTGCAATATTATAGCAATAATACTTTTTTTTTAAAATTATATATAATGGAGAGGTCAGTGTAAAAGTGAACCAAGTCCAATATATATATATATATATATATATATATATATATATATATATATATATATATATATATATATATATATATATATATATATATATATGGAGGGGCCAGTGTAAAAGTGAATCGTCCATAAAAAATTTTTTTTCTAAAAATACGTTTAAAGTTTGAGAAATTACAACACAAACCTTTGATATTACTTATTAGGTTGGCTAATAATTTTTTTTACTCCAAATTTAATTCTATAAATTTTTTTCGGGGCTAAAAAAATAAATAGCCAACCTAATATTTACATGAATGGAAATAATATTTATAATCATTAATAAATTTTATAAAATTAACATCATTAACATTATGTGTTAGAAATTTGAGGTTAATTGTAAATAAAATTGTTAATAAAAGTACAGTTTAATTGATTCTTTATTATTAAAAATTAATACGATTAATACACTTTAAATTGTTTGGTGAAACACATAATACTAACACTAATAAATATTAATAATAACAAAATATAGTCTAATTGTAAGATAATCAATTAGTCTATACGTGATTTAAGTGATCAGTCAAACTAATGAAAGCATTTTCTAACCTATAATGAAAATATTCATCAGGAACAACTTAGCATTACGACATCTTTTTGACATTGATGCCGAATGGGATTATATGTTATTTTATTATAATAATACATACAACAAAAATATGTAAAAATATTTATCTTGTATATACTACTCCTTTATAAATAATATTTATTTTTTTAACCTTAATCCAAATAATGGAAATACTAATCTAAGGATTGAAATAATTTATTTCCTCATGATTCCTTAGTTGTACTGTTTTATTTCATCTATTGATATGCCTTCATTTCTATAATATACTACATATTCCAAAATTTTGGACAGCTCTTATATTTTTTTTGTAACATGACAATAACATTGAAACAATGTTACAAATGCAATATTACAAAAAATATTACTGCAATATTCCTGTAATATTGGCAATTATGCTCAAGTTAGTAACATTCAGACAATATTCCTGCAACATTAGTAATAATCTGCAACTTGGCAACATTCCAGCAACATTGCAGCAATATTTTGTGCTCTTAGGGAAATAACGAAATTTTTGAAGGGTTAAGCGAAGCAAGTTGTGAGTATTCCAAACATATTGGGACTATTAAAATGCAGTTTTCATTATCGAAAATAACGATATTTTCAAAATTTAAATACGTCAAATTCTACATATTCATCATCATTTCTATTATAAAATTCGATTAATTAAAACCGTATCAATCACAACTTGATACTTTGACAATGTTGTTTTTATATAGGTCTGATTTATGTACAATTTATTATTTTATTTTTGATATACCATATAACGAGGTACGATTCACTTAATTCGTATTAATTCTCAATCTTCATATAACACGGTATAATTTTTTTTTTTTTTGTTCTTTTTTACTTTTGTGATTTTTACAATGCGATTTGCATAGTAGTCTAATAACACTAAATTTTATCTATACATTAATTTTAGAATAGATATAAAAAATTTTTAAAAAGAAATTCTTGTAGGGATTGCCGAGGAGAACATTTGTGCAAAATGTGAACTCCCGGAAATGTTTTTTTATATCAGCGTTTTTTTACCTTTCACCGCTTACGTAGCGAAAACGGTGATAGATACATTAAAAAGTGTTAAGACCTTTCTTGTAGAGAATCGAATTCTCTACAAAAAAGTCCGCGAGAGCACCTGTCTATCTTATACAAGTGAAAAGATACAGCGCTCTAAACGCGCACTCAAAAATTCACTTTTTCTAGCGTTCCGGTAAGGTTCCGGACGGCACACCCTGCCGGAACGCTAGAAAAAGTGGATTTTTGAGTGCGCGTTTGGAACGCTGTATCTTTTCACCTGTACAAGATAGACAGGTGCTCTCGCTGACTTTTTTGTAGAGAATTCGATTCTCTACAAAGAAGGTCTTAAAACTTTTTAATGTATCTATCACCGTTTTCGCTACGTAAGCGGTGAAAGGTCAAAAAACGCTATTTATGAATTTTCAATATTGTTTATACAATATAAAAAAACATTTCCGGGAGTTCACATTTTGCACAAATGTTCTCCTCCGTAATACCTACAAGAATCTTTTTAAAAAATTTTTATATCTATTCTAAAATTAATGTTTAGTGAGATAGGACTTAAAATTAGTGCTATTGGACTATAGAACGAATTTCTGACATCAATTAATTCTAAGTCTCCTATAACGCGAATTCCATATAACGCGGTACGAAATAATTGCGCTATAAGAGACTGTAGTTTAACTGTAGTTTCTAGCTAGAATATTTAGGAAATTACTTATTTCCAAACTCTTTACAATTTTAGCACTCAACCTAAAAGAGATACCGTACGACATAAAACCTGTCTCGCTAATAAAAGGGGGCGGTGAACAACACTGCAATGAATATCGCGAAGTCAATCCGATGGAACAAGTGCCAGCATTACATATCGACGGTCATACGTTGATCGAATCATTGAATATAATGCACTATCTAGAGGAAACGCGACCACAACGTCCACTCATGCCCCACGACGTGGTCAAACGAGCCAAAGTACGAGAAATTTGTGAGGTGATTGCGTCCGGTATTCAACCGCTACAAAATTTGTTGGTTCTGATCTATGTGGGGGAGGAGAAGAAAAAAGAATGGGCTCAGCATTGGATCACTCGCGGTTTTCGAGCTGTTGAACGTTTGCTGAGTGCTACCGCTGGCAAATATTGTGTCGGGGATGAATTAACATTAGCGGATTGTTGTCTTATACCACAAGTATTCAATGCTAGAAGGTAAATAAAGTAGACAATTTAACTCATGTGTATCAAGTCCCATAAGAATATAGTAGTTCTTTCACTTATTATTACACGAGAGGTTTGTATTTTTTCGAATAAATTTGGGTTTGTGTAACGAAAATTTGTTGCCTAGCAATTTAACGAAAAGAATTGTCAACTAACAAAAACGCGACAGCGGAGCTGAAGCGTTTTTGAGTTGACAATTCTTCGAGTTAAATTGCTGTTAGACAAAAAATTTGAGTTGTAGAAAACACAAATTTATTCAGAAAAAATATATAACTCAAGTGTAATACGGTAAGACAATTTAACGAATAATAGTATATTGTGCAATAAGTGCGGGAAATTGTCGATTGCCCACGAAAGCGAAGTTGAGCGCACGAACGTAGTGAGTGCGCTCATTAGCTTGAGTGGGGCAATCGACAATCCCGCACGAGTTGCACATACTATTTTTTATTACGAATTTCACATACTTTTTTCTATTATTATCACTATTTTGACATTTTCATTTCTTTTTAAAATAATATTTTTAAGTGTTCGTCTTTTTTTTCTGAATTAATTATCGTTTAAATTACGTTATTGATGGTTTCTATAGAAATAATTATGAAATATTTATTAAATGAAAAATTAAAAGGCGGCTTTGCGTGTTTTGATTAAATTTGGCGTGTTTTATTGTCAATTTGCGTGTGCAAAGTTACTTTCCACACGCAAAAAAGTATGCGGGAAGAGTACAGCGGGCAAATAGCTATTTTGCGTACAGAAATGTGTGCGCCAAGTTAGTACTTCTCCCGCATGAGTAATAAAAAATAAATTAGTATAATTCATGTTATTATTTAATAAATTGTTACCATGGTTTTGAAATCAGTTAAATTTACCAATACGAATTTTTGTTTCGTTTTTTCACCTACAGTGAAATGACCAGACCCGACGAGAGGGTGGGGTAGCCGGGGTTGCAGTCCCGAGGCCCGGGCTAGAAGAGAGGGCCCATAGCAGTCGGTAGGGGCCCGGGAAAAAGTAAAAACTTTTTTCTTTGCTCGCCACTTATTTTTTTCGGAAAAAATTGTTAAAAGATGTGCTTTATTCCAGGGACCCGCCATTTCTTTCCACGGCCCTGGAAATGACTAATGAAATGTTTTGTACCATTTTTTTCATTGTAAAAATCTGTCCTAACTTTTTCTCCATGGTAAAAGTGACAAAACTACAATATTCTTATAGAACTTGATACACATGAGTTAAATTGTCACTTTTACTATGGAAAAAAAGTTAGGACAGATTTTTACAGCGAAAAAAATGGTACAAAACATTTCAGTGGTTATTTCATTGTAGGTAAACGCGATAAAAACGAAACAAAAATTCGTATTGGTAAATTTAACTGATTTCAGAACCATAGTAACAACGTATTAAATAATAATACGAATTATACTAATTTATTTTATTCGTTAAATTGTCTTACCGTATTACACTTGAGTTATATATTTTTTCTGAATAAATTTGTGTTTTCTACAACTCAAACTTCTTGCCTAAAAGCAATTTACCTCGAAGAACTGTCAACCCAAAAACGCTTCAGCTTCGCTGTCCCGTTTTTGTTAGTTAACAGTTCTTCTCGTTAAATTGCTAGGCAATAAATTTTCGTTAGACAAACACAAATTTATTCGAAAAAGTATAAACCTCTCGTGTAATAATAAGTGAAAATTTTGCTTTTGTTCTGGTTTCGTAATGTTTTTTATCTTTCTAGATATCATGTCGATTTACGGCCATTCCCAATTATTTTACGTATTGATCGTGAATTGGAAAATCATCCAGCCTTTCGGGCTGCGCATCCAAGTAGTCAACCCGATTGTCCTCCGGAAGCTACTAAATAAATTACTAAACAATTTAATTCGATTATTTTACGACACTCTAATCGCTTTTTGGGGGCAATTGAAGTGTTTGTAAAATCCAACAACGGTTTTTGAACTATTTTTTATAATTTTTTTTACAAAAATAAAAAAGGTATGTAATACCTATAAATTATATAATTGTAAAAAACCAATTAAGGTAAGTCTTGGATTTACTTATTTATTTTATTTTTATTAAATTATATTTTGTTTGAATAAAAAAATAATTTTCTTCTAAAAAAAAGTTCTGTTATGTTCGTTTAAATCGTATTGTTCCGTTAAAATTGGTTTGTAAAATTGTAAACGAATTATTTATGCAATTTTGGATGAAAAACTACATCTACATTTAATTTACATACATTTAGGTAAAAAGCTATTAATTCTTTTTATATTTGATTTTTATTTTTTTTTTTTTACTTGGGATTCCTCAAGATAAAAAATCGACTGCCTAATAATTTCCGACTAAAAATGTGTATTGTTACTTTTGGCTCTAGTATCAAGTTTGAAATTATTAAAATATTTTAGAAAAATAATTATAGGCTTAATTATTCACCCGTATTTAACATGAAGTGAATGGCAGCTTGAGGAGGTACTTCTATATATGGTTCGTTTCAGTTAAATTTAACCATGCTTCGTCACTTTAAATTTAAATCGTTTCCGTTTTCTTGGTTTTATCTCTTTTATTATTGCATTTACGTAAATTTTAAATTTGCAGTTTGTTTTTAGAAAAGAATAGAAAATTTATTTGTTTTGAATATAAGAATTATTTAATTTTTTAACGAAAACTCATGATCAATTTTAACTGAAATGAGGTATATATATACACACACATATATATATATATATATATATATATATATATATATATATATATATATATAAAAATATAAATATAATATATACATATATATATATATATATATATATATATATATATATATATATATATATATATATATATATATTTATTCAAAACTAAGTTGAAGATTTCAAATTTTATGATTCATCTTTACATTGCTCTATGTACCCTATTTATAAATTTCATTAACACGTTTATTGCCGATCACGCGATATCGCGTGAGGTGTCTAACAAGTTTCTATGCTCGATAAAATAGCAATCACAGCAGAAAGGTACGATATGTTTACGTTGGCCAGAGGGGTAGGGAACAACTATAGATAAGAGGCGTGGCCACCAAATCGCATCGTTCATTTTTGCGAAAATAAATCGCAGTGTTGCAACGGTGTTCATGTTGGAAAATGGAAGGACAAAAAAGAAATAAATTACATAAGTTCAGAATTTTCTGATAAAATGCAAGAAGTTACGACCAGACGCGGCGATGTTGTCATGAAAACCACAGCCATCATCAACTACAGTAAAAACATGTTAGGTGTTGATATACAAGATCAGCAGATGTTAAGTTATTATGTTAGAATGTGAAAATTTTTATTCATACTCTAATGAGTTTGATAAATGCTCGGACACTATATAATAGATATTCGAACGAAAACAATGTGACCCAATACGATTTTAGGAAAAAAATTATTGAGTCTTATTTACCAGAAATAACAACTGTCACACAGAGAAGGAGCGGGGACGAAAAACAACACAGACTGACTAAAATTGAAAAAATCAAACCGCGTACACTAAACACTGGTCAAATAGTGAACGCGACGTCTAGAAAGGATTCTAGAAACTGTTATAAAAATAAAAGAAGAGTGAACACCACTACCGAATGTAAACAATGTCCAGAAAGTCCTCTATTGTGTTCTGACTATTTTTTTGACTTGCATGACTGCATTTCTAAATACGTATAATGTTACATTCTCTTATTCCATTTTTATTTTATTTTTTTTAATAAGCTAACGTTTTTTCTGTAATTATTACAATTGATTAAAGTTATAATCTAAAAATTCAAATATTTTCTATTGGTAAATATAACCTTTTTCATAAATTATATACCACGCGATATCGCGTGACAAATATAAAAACCTATTTTTATATAAATACTATAATAACGTATCTTCGACACAAAAAAGTTAAATTTAAAGAAAAAAATATTTGGCCATTTCACAATGTTGTTTAGTTTGACAATGAACGTGTTAAGGGTTATCGAACTACTCTAGTTAGTAATTTTCTATTATCTTAAAATGGTTTCTTATGGAAATAACGTTAAGTTTTTTTTACAAAAAATTTTTATATAGATATATCGAAAAATCGATCTATCTATACAAAATAATTAAAAGTAACAACACAACTAATGTTAATTCCATAAGAAGCCATTTTATGGTAATAGAAAACCGAGAACTGTAAAAATGAATTACTAACGGGTTCGGTAACCCTTAATGAGATTTATAAATTAAATATATAGTTTTAAGATGAATTACGGTTTTTGATATCTTACAATCGTAACAGGAAAACCTCCTTGCGTTAAATCGTTTCAGCTTAGTTAAGTTCATCATTTTCTTTAATTTTTTATATAGGTATAGTAAATTAAAAGTAAAGACGCACAAATTTTAATGAATAATTTTAGTTTTTTTATAATTACTTACAACAGCCTTTTTCGACGGCACGGTGGGTCAAACCTTTTCGCTTTTTGTGCAAACACAGCGCATGCGTAGAACTTAGTTTATGTTTTTATACTTTTGAAGAAGTAGCTCGTAAATTCGCTATTGATACGAAATGATGTGACAATAGTGTAATCACTATTGCGCATGATCCCACAGGTTAAGACCCGGTCAGAAAAGTTTCCTTAGCTACACTACAATCGACATACATAGTTCTGTTCAAATATACTCTTTATCTTTAGTAGTAAAAATAGGCTAACTTCAAAAATGCATCACTGCTTGCATGAGGCAGAGTCAAAAGTTCAAAAATGCATCAGACGCATCACAACGAAAAATCAAAAGTTCATTTTTGCATTTGATGCGTCAAAACAATGCATCAAGAAATTTGGTGATGCGTGTCCAAGATGCTGTAACGTGTATAATGTAGAATTATAACTACTTGTATGTAGGTATTAACACCAACAGGAATAATTCCGGAAAACAAATTGTTGAAAAAGATGAATGTATTTACCTTTTATTAAAATTGTTTAAACTATTTGAATACATTTTGCACTCAAAATATGTAATATTTTTTATTCAAATAATTTGAATATTTTCAATTTCAAGTAAGTTCAAGTTGAAATTCAAAGATAATATACCTATACAAGGACTGTATTGCTATATTATCTATAGTCTATCATGCTACATTATCTGCCTTATTTATAGCCCAATCAGAGGCTAAATGATGCCAATATCCCGTTCAAAAACATCTAATGTGCATCAAATTTCAAGAGAGCATCAGCAGCGCATCATATAGTATTAGACGCATTAGTAAAGTCATGATGCCGCATCGATGCGGTAAAGTTTACATTTTTGAAGTTACCCATTATCATATAATTTCTATTACAAATTAATATAATTGCAGTTACTCAATTGCATGTAGTTTAACTATTCAATAAATTGCAAAAGTAATTAATTACGTTCAACACTGCACAGTATTTCAGTCACGAATACGCCCCTGCGCTAGAAAAATAACATTTTTGTACAGATCACGAAAGGGCATGACGTCACATACCGTTGAATAAGACAAATCTAATAATGTGGCAGCTAAAAATTTTAAAAATAAATAATTACAATTTATGCCTGCTGTTTGCGCTATATATACAAATAAATTTTAAAACTGCCAATAATCCCATAATCCGTCCTTTTAATTCATTTTCAAAATTTATTCTAAGAATGTGTCAACCTAATTATCCTCAATTAATCCTTAATTACCATTAATAATTTTTATTTATTTATTTTTTGAAGAAAATTATTTTCAAATTTATATTTGTGTTTAAAAATTTATATATTTTCTTTTTCGATTTTGGTAATGAAATTTAATTGTTAGTATTAAAAAAAATTTATAATGTTGAAAAACTTCTGATTGATGCAGTGTAACCAACAATTTACATTTCTATATTGCGCATGATTGATACATGCGCATTGTGTCAAATTTTTAAATAAATGGTTTTCAAAAAATTTTTTAAGAAAAAGATTGGTGCATGTATCGTGGGCAACTGTATCGGTCATAATTTCCAAATTTTATATTTTATGTAATTTTTTTATATGGGCATACATATTCGTAAATTCTTTTTTAATAAGTAGAATAAAAAAAATTATTAAAAATTAAAATTTATAGATTTTACACACATTCTATCAACTTTATTTTTAAAAATTATTTTATTTAAATAGCACTGATTGCAGGCAGTCAGTTTCTCAGTTTTTGAAACTAAAAATACCGTTTTTGAATTTTTTCGGATTGTACGCCATTTTATTTAGTATTTTACACAATAATTAATATAGTACAAAGACAATTACTCTTGAGTAAGTTTAATCCGTACTTATATTTTATCAGTTGCGTAAGTAATGTATGGTTTTTAGTTTTTATACTAATTATTATTCATATTTATTACAGTGACGAAGAATGGTGTCATTAAAAAAAATCGCCAAGTGCGTGTTAAACATGCATTAAGTTAGGATTTCGTAGTCAAAAGCTAAAATTTTTCATAATTTCCTGGATCAAATATTTCTTGCTTTTATTTAATATTAATCATTGGAATGCAACTATGTCAATACAGAAAAGGGCAAAAAAAAAAACAATAAAAAAGGCTAAAGTATACACATAAGGTATCGGGTTCTTTTAAGCACGGCAGATCTGTACAAAATCCTAAAAATGGTTGAATAAAAAATGTTAACCAATCACAAACATGAATTTCTATTCATATTCAAAAATGGCGATCTGTCGAAAGTTCAAAATTATTACAAAATTAAACATAGTGCCATAATCCTTTACGTGTTACCAAATTTAAGCTAGTCATTAAAATAATTTATAATTTTCAAGATAAGTAATATTAGGCTTTTAAAGTTTTATATTTATACTGAAGAAAGAAACATATACAGCAAGGATTCTTTTTATAATATACCCTGATCAGATAGAAATGCAATTATATTTCTATCTCTTTTAAATACAAATTCAGAATATACAGGCTAATAACTATGACCTGCGATTTTGATGTGTATAGAATACAAATGTATATGATAATTGTTTGCAATATATTTTAATGCAAAATATTTAATAATCAGTTAAAAACTTATACTTTGATAAAAAATAAATGTATTTCGTGTTAATTTAAATTCACAAAGTGTTTGAAAAATTATCAAATTGGATCGGCTGTGCCATTCCAATTTGATAATCAATCAAACACATCCTCTCTTTAATGCGAGACGCAGTTATATTTCTAATTTCAAATGTTATCGATTGCCTGTGAAACATTATTAATGTATGTCGGACTTTTGTCCGTATTTATACATACACCAATATTCATAATATGTTCACTTAATGTCCAGCTTTAGCTGATACTTGAACACTCGATTTACTTTGGTATGACCAATTCATTATATTAATTTAAATTCACATAGTGTTTGAAAAATTATCAAATTGGATCGGCTGTCAAATGCAGTTCATATTTCATATATGAAACATCCTGTAAACATACAAATTACATATTCGTAGTACATTATTAAAAGGAATAAAAAAGATATTTCTTTCTTTCTTAAAAAGATTATGAAATATGTTTCTTTCTCGCAAGTGTAGATTAATGAAATATGTTTCTTTCTCGCAAGAATTCTTCCTGTATTTAAACTTCGTCACTGTTTTGGAACTTCTCTTGTACTTTTTTATGTCTTATTAGATTTAATTTATACTTAAATATTTATGTGAATAGTGTACGTCAAGTTTTCTAGCTGTTTTTTACCATATTATAATTCAACTGTAATCCTTAGGTGTTTTTGTATTAAATATTTCAGAAATACATTTTTTTACTCAATAAAAAAAGTAATTTGTATTTTAAACTTATTTACTTAAGATACTATATGATTACGAATCGTTCTAGAAGGAAACTGAACTGATTCAGAACCGACGCAAATGAAGATGTAAAAATTATATTATGTTATTTGTAAAATTTTCTAGGAATATTTAAATTGTACGCTTACTATAGACTTTTTTGTGATTTAAAACAAAAATAACAATACAAATTACTTTTAAAGAGAGTGATGGAAGTGAAATTTTTTTAGTCACAACCACAATTTTGTATAATTTTTAACAATTGAATTTATATTCTATTATTTGCGTTCAGAATTAGCTGAAAATGGAAATAACTTTTTCATTTCCATTACTAAAATCATAAAAATAAGTTCTCTTCCACATTCCTATTTCATAAATAGCCATTATAAGTTAATGCCAATATCAATCGAACAGTTTTTTATTAATTTGTAAGTGAAAAAGATTTAAATAATACATATTTATTTTAATTTTGAATGCTTAATATGTATATATTTAAAATAGCTTTGAAAAAAAATTTATATAGCTTTTAATTTTTTCTTTTTGTAATTTAGTTATTTTTTTATGGACAAATTTAAAATAAAAAGAATTATATACAAAAAAATATGTATTGAGTATTATTCATTTTTAATTCTTTCAAACTCAACCAATTGTATTCTAATAAAAAAAAAATGCGACCTCTAATATTGTGATCATAAACCGGAAGTGTTGATTTACACTATTTGACTAAATTTGGGAAATTAATTTAAAGCACGATTTAAAGTATACATATACCGGTGAATTTTTCATTGATCACTTCAATACGATACTTATTGAACTATATTGTCCTACTTGCTATTCAAAATGAAAAATTGCATACCTATAAAATGATGGCAATTAATTTAAAAAACCGGAATAAATGACCGTCCCGAAGAAATCTGTCGGTACACTGAGACAAGAAAGCTAAGACCGGAACAAATCCGGAAAAACTGGGACATATAAACACTCTAGGAATTGCAGTTATTTGTTGTCGTTTATGCTATACCGTTTATAATTTATTTAAGTAGTTCAAAAAAACTCCAAAGTTTTAATTCAATATAAGCTAAAGGAAGCCGCTTCTTTACTTTGATATTTTATCCTCACTACATAAAGTAGGAATTTGAAGAAATTAGCAAGTAAAAAAAGCACTGAAGCAGACCTTTTGTCTTCAAATCGTGACGTCATTACAATGAGCTTATTTCGTGCTAATTTTTTCATATAAAATACGGTACTTGACTGTATTTAAAATTTGTGTCAAATGTTAAATAATTCTATGCATTATCATTACATATGTCCAATTTTAATGATGAAACATAACAAAATTTGAAACTATTTAGAAATTTTATTTTGAAAATCGCCATTTTTCAACAAATATTCAAATTAGTGAAAACGCGCCATTTCTTGGAAATGACGTAACATTTTGTAGCTAGATGTGTCGATTTTGATAATTTTCATCGGTGAGGTGAATTTGTGTTTTCTTTTGAATATTTCTATTAGCTTATATTCATATATTAATAATAATCGACCAGAATTCAAATAAATACTTGCTTTTACTTCGACATTTTATGAATATAATCAAAGTTTTGAGGTTATAAATATTGACATTGACGTTTAATTGCTTCAAAATGTGACGTCACTATAGTGAGGTGTTTTTCCCGCCTTTTTCTCATTTAAAATTGTAGGGTTATTTTTTTGATGATTTTTTACAAAATCTGTCGAAAATAAAAAAAATTACTTAACTGATATGGAAAAATAATGCTTTTAGAATATTTTTGTAACTTCAGTCAAGTACCCTATTGTAGTTTTTTTAATTTATCGAAATTTGAAAATAAATAAATCACTTGGCTGATACGCATGCAAAAACTAAGCTTTTAGAGCTTAAGTCAGAGCCGGACCTACCCTAAGTGGCACTAGGTACGCAGATGAAAAATGGTGCCCCTGTCTTTCCTTTTTTAAATTTTTTTCCTTACAAAAAACAAATGAAAAGCAAAAAAAACACTAAATTCAACATTTTAGCGATTGACGACTGACAACCAACCAAAAAAAAAACAACTTTTTATAAATTCAACATTTTGGCGTCCTCAAAACCTGCCACCAGAGAGGCACGTGCCCCCGCTGCCCCTCTCCCTAGATCCGGTCACAGCTTAAGTACCCTATTTATGATAATTTATAATATTTTTTAGGTATCGATAACAGACAATGAACATATTATATAGACTAATTATATAAATGTGTAATTAAGGCAACCAGTTACGACAAAGTTGCGACCTTAATAGTATTCTTTAATATAGTAATGGATGGTATCCGTAATAACGTTTTCAAATAATTGTTGTAAAAATACATATGATATTGATAATAAAATTTTACTTTTTTGAGAAGAAACTGCAAAATTTTGAAAAAAAAAAAGTGGTATTCCCTTTATTTACAAAATACGTACGAATACAAATGTCCTGCAATAATTACCTGTAGTCGCATTTGCTCAAAAATTGACATATTCCTTAAATCTCATCCTGTTATCTGCTTCAAGAAAAATGCCTACAAACTGGCTTTACGCTTTGCCTAGTATAATATGTGTTCATTGGTCTGTGGTTTTGATATTTTATATGTTAGTGAAGTTATTTCTAGAAAGAAACCAATAAATATCAAAACTGCTCGAGTATTGAATCGTATTCGATTATAGGGGCTTTTACATTAATCGAAAAATTAACTGATAAAATACCTAAATAAACTGTTTTAAGAACAATTGCAAATTTTTTAAATTTTGTAATACCGCTACTATTTATTTGCAAAACGACGACGTTTATAACGTATTATACACGAAATAAATGTGGTTCAATTCTCTGTAAAAAGCTCCTTTCATATTTTTATTGTTATTATTATATGTATATTATACGACATAATATACGTTAAATTATTTGTTTTGAAATTATTGGCCCACAAAGCAAAACAATCAAAACTTCTAGTATCGGCATTTTCGGTGCAAGGTCACTCAGGTGTTTGACAGGTGAATATTTGACAGGTAAATGTAGCCAACGTAGACAAACTTTAAAAACAATTGCTAGTAAAGCTAGGAACACAGGTATATAACACTGATGAAATTTTTTATTTTATAAATATTAATATTTGTAAAATAATGAAAACATCACTTAGATTAAGAGAATAAATAAGAAGACTGATAATTTTTAAGTTAAACAACAATGGCAAGTTCAAAACATAAAAAATCCAATAATGATTCAGATCAGCAATCGTAAGACTTCCAATAATATTTCAAACTTCAGGTTATATATAAATCCTAAAAAAATTTTCTAGATTATGGTGGTTAATTTTCTTTGGTATTATTCTTTTTACAATTCTCACAAGATTTCATAAAGTAACGGAACCTGATCATGTTTGGTAATTTTATATATTTTTTGTAACTTATAAAATAAATTTTTGAATATATTATTGAAATTTTAGCTGGGACGAGACACATTTCGGTAAAATGGGCAGTTGGTACATCAATCGAACGTTTTTCTTCGATGTACATCCCCCGTTAGGAAAAGTAATACCTTAACATGTAAGATTCTTCAAAAATTCAATCAAAACTTTCTAATGGAAATTGTTTTAGATGTTAATTGCACTCTCAGGATACTTAACCGGTTATGATGGTAAATTTGCGTTTGAGAAACCTGGCGATAAGTATGAAGATGTGAATTACGTTGGAATGCGAGCCGTAAGACTATGAAATAGAGAAGTGAGACTTCAGTCTAGTTTTGAGTAAAAGAATTTTTTAACATTTGAATCATCTTTCTAATGTCAATTAGATATTTTAAGGCTGGGGAATCTACTTTTTATATCTCCTCTTTGAATTAAAAATAATTAGGGAGGGGGATAGAACATTTTTTTACTCAAGATTGACTTGGAGATCTGGAACTCCTCTTCTGTATACATATTTACCCAGTTTTGGAATATATTTAAAAGTCGATTAATATTTGTTATATTCAGTTTTGTACAGCACTTGGTGCCACTATCGTGCCGATGGCTTACGTAATCGTTTGGGAAATGACGCATTCAATTACTTCAGCATTTTTTGCAGCCTTACTTATATTATGTGGTATGTTAAAATTTTTGTTTAATATCAAGATGAATTTTCATTTTTATCATTAAAGAGTCAAATTTTTAAATTTAATAGATTTGAACGTTACTTTATGGTATTTCATATTTGATATTAGTAAATAAAAACACTTTACTTTGCAAAATACCACTTTTATTGAATATAAAAACTCTTATGACGTGGTGATTTCGGCTGCCAGCCGCTGTAATCTCTTATGCGAACCTCTATATTTTTTTTTCTAAATAATTAAACAGCTCTTAAAAGACCTAAATAAAAAAGTTAATTAAAAAAATCAAAAAATCCGACTGCGTAAAAAGTAAACTAAAACGGTGGAAACAAGATGAAATAGAGAGAAAGAAGAATAAATAATTAATATTAGAAAGGTTTACTTTATGAAAATCCATATTAAAAACATGAGAGTTTGTGATCGAATTTTGTTGTAAAAAGTGACAAAGCAACGATCTCATGTTTTTAAAAAGAAGAATGAATAAAAAGTAAAGCAATTGGAGGCATACCTGTTGCACCAAGTTAAACAGAAGAGTTTGATGCCTCCGACTGTTTTCCTTTTTATTCATTCTTCTTTTTCTCTATTTCATCTTGTTTCCACCGTTTTAGTTTACTTTTTACGCAGTCGGGTTTTTTAATCTTTTAATTAACTTTTTTATTGTAAATAAAATGAATAAAATGTGCAAGTTATGGTCCGTCTACACGACGACTTGTTTGCGCTCAAGTGTAAGCAATATGCGCATGAAAACAAGCACATTTGGCTTGCTATTGGTATGTATGAATATTCCTGTCTCACTTTCCATGTTCTGGTGAGAAGGGTGAGAAAAGTGAGACAGGAATATACATACATGATACATATCAATAGCAAGCCAAATGTGCTTGTTTTCAAGTGCATATTGCTTACACTTAAGCGCAAGCCGCTTCTGCTTACACCGATACGAATTGGCCCTACAACGTGCCAAACTAGTGTATAATAGTTAGTATCCCGCTTGTCGCCAAAAATTTACGTCACAAAAATGGGAGGAGCTTCCCCACTTTCTATGGTTATATACATATTTAGAGTTTGTGTCTGTATGTGTGGTGTAGTTGATGTTTGTGTGTGTGAGCTCGGTAGCTGAAGGGAGCT